>JARHVA010007160.1:0-480000 GCA_037957365.1 Torreya grandis
GGTTAAAACACATACCTTTCACTAGATGGTAGGTGGTTAACTAGTTATTATGTCTTTAGGGAATCTTTGATGATTGGGCAATATGTGGGCATTACAGTGTGAACTTCACAAGTCATGGAGCTAGTGGGAATGATCACCAAAGTTCTAGTTTGGAACTCAGTTGCACATTCCACCCTAGTAGAGATGATCCAAAAGGATATAAAAGGATCTCAAACCAATTTATGTAGATACAAACAATGGTAGCAAATCTCTAGCAAATTTATCTCAAACTTTTGTATGCATTTTCTTAGATAGCCATCAAGGCATAAGAATAGTTTGGATGCCATGAAGGTTCAATTTTAAGGACCCAAGCTCATCTGTGAACCTCTAAGTTGTTAAGTAGTTTGAGAAAAGAATTTAGTCTAATCTAGATATTATGAACTTTGTTTTATTTGAACTTTGAGTAATGGCAAATAATGGTTGTAATAAAAATGATATTTGGTTTATGCATTCTTTTTGTATTGCTATTTAAAAGCATAAATGATTATAATGTTGTAATTTAAATACATTTATGTTAAGGAATGTTTATGAGCTTCTGGGTTCACATCATTAATGGAGTCCCTTTATAAATTATGACATCATCATAAATTTTTAGAGAGTATGAGTATAAATCCCATGCCAAGCATTATTATCCCTACTAGAATCATGAGCCTAGTATGAGTACATAAAGTGAAAGCAACCCTTTGACCCCTCAAAACACTGATATGATGCTAAGGTTAGTTTAATAAATGCTTAAACCCATATAAATCTAAGATTAGTCCACCAAAAGGCTTGTACCTATAGGCCACTAGTCTTAGGCCATGAAAGACTTGTGCCTATCAATCTACTTAAAGCCTTCTTTGAATTGACTAAATCCCATAATTGATGTCTTAAACCATGGCACAAATAGTCCAATATGGGCCCCAATTCCTTCTCAACTACATTTTGGGTGAGTGTATAAGGCTTGTGCCATTATGTGAATTGATGCTGATGTAGCTGAGTGTTAAAATGTTGAACTCAAAGGGAATATCCCATGTTTGTTCCTGGCTATAATAAGCCCAAAACTAACTAAGACAACTTTGTGCACCCTTTTCTAATACATTTTGGTTCTATTGCTGGGACCCATGTTGAATTTTATTGTTGCAATGGTGTGACAAATGATGTACTAATCTCCCTCAAAAACATTGAGTACTAACTACAACAGGTGGAAGATATATTTTTTGCTAAAGCATCCAACTTGAAAAGGATAAAAGCTAAGAAAAATGGGTTTAGAACAACATAAATGATGCTTTGTATGAGGGTCTTTTTCTATGAGCTACCTGAGCATGTGTATCAGTGATTCACTACATATTTAACCCATAAAAGAAGAAAATATGGATAGTGCTATGAGTGGACTAAGGAGTGCCTAGAAAGACTTGAGACCCTAGATGCTACTTCGACTAGTATAGTAGATAAATGGTGGTAAGGAGTGCTGAATAACTACATAATTAACGTTCATAGTCTCAATATATTCATTCCCTGAGGAAGCAGTGTACCAGTTCTTGCATGACCCTAGAGGCATATTTGTGAAGGAATTCAATGTAGAACTCAAAGAGCTAATGGTGGATTATGGTTTTAAAACTTTGGGTATGGAAGCCTAAATCCTTTCACATATGGATAGTGTAAAGGGGGGAAAACGGGATGTGTAGGAGAAGTGTAATGGAAGGGGATGACCAAATTGATACTTGAGACTTTAGAAGATAGACCTATAATAAGAGATGGCACAAACTAATGGAATATATGGAACTTGGAAGTGTTGAGATAATCCATAACAAGAAAAAAGGGAATGGGGAAGGATATCTTTAAATAAAATAGTGTGAGGATGAGAGATACAATAAAGTGATGGATTGAGCTCAACACTTGATAAGAATAGAATTTATTGGGTTCCTATAGGATTTAGTGACTACATATATGATTGATGTGCTTACCCCCTTTAAACCTATAGTGCATGCTTACATGCTAGATCCCCCAATTGAAGAAAGTACAAAAGTAATAATTGACTCTATTGATGACTTAGATCTTAGACATTTTGTAGACTTGAAGTGAAAATTTATTATTGAATAAATTATTCTATACAAGGAGGTGAGTGAAACTACCTATATATTATTGTGTGCTAGCTCACCACAATAGAACTTGAACACAATCACACCAGCGTAATTGATATTAACAATGCAAAGTAGGAAATACCTCGTAGGAAGTGGTTCAATACCATAAGTAAGTAGTATAGTGCCATCAATATCAATTGCACTAATAGTAATGATAGGACCAGTGCCTAACCTAGTGGCTAGAGACATTAAAAGACCACCACCAAGATAGACACTAGGGGCACAAGTACTTCAAATCCTAGCTACCCCCATAATAAATCTACTATGAAATGGCCATGCACTTACTAGAGTATCATGACATGGAGAATGTCATAGAGTATGTTGTAAAGTGTGAACTATAATGATGTGCATGGAGCATAACCAAATTAGAGTGAAAGGTGACCTAATTTTTGACCAATTTACTTGATTTTACCCACACTTAGTATAGGAAATTTAACCCTAACTAGGCCATGGATGATTATGATACCCTGAAGGATGCATTACAGAAAGAATTGGACATTTTAGAGTTTTAAGAGTAGAGAATCATCATGATAAAAGAAATTACCCAAGGATTCTCAAAAAGCATGCACCTATACAATGTAAGGTTCAAGACTCTCCTATCAAATCTACCATATGATATTCATCCTTATCAACATGCACAATGGTTCATTGAAGGGTTGCCAGTGCTATTCTAAAGAGCACTTTACATAAAGACTTTTATAGACCCTTGTAAAGTGCTTGAATCCATGCTTAGATCTGAGGTAGTTAGAAGTGTAGATACTAAGATCAACCCATTTATGGATGTATAGATTACATATATGGCCTTCCATCTCTAAAATCTTACTACTAGCTCATCACATGACAATCAAAGTGAACTATGGTGCACCAACTATGAAGTAAAAGGCCATAATAGGACTAACTACTTATAGAAGAATTTGCACACTTTACTTCTAAGCTATGAAGTTTGTCGAGAGGTGTAAAATTTATACAACTTCCCTTTATTGTAACATGCCAACCAAGTCAACACAACCATCTATTGTTAGTTATGTGATGCCTACACCCATACAATTACTAATTATCAAGTGATTTATGAAATGCACAAGAACATAAAAAAAAGTGCATGATAGGCCACTATAGGAGTCAAAGGTTAGGATAACCAATGAAATGAAGGATATGGTCAATAGAATAAGGCTTTGGGATGTAATGAGGCACTAGAGGGTAAGGTGGAAGATGTGGTGGTGGAAGGTTCCCATCATGCTCATTTTATAAGTGTGGCTCGATAGAGCATTATCAACACAATTATCCTACACATCCCATGTGTGGGTATTGTATAAGGTCTCATAAGGTTGATGAATGCCTTGAATTGCACAAAAAATTGACCCAAGGTAGGCCTGACATAAATAAGGGCACATGAATGATCAGACATGAGCCAAAAATGAAAAAATGGACCCCAAAGGCACAACCAACCCATAAAAAGATAGTCAAGGTGCAGGTGATTAATAATAGTGGATTCACCACTTAGACACTAGTAACGCCAATAATTGGGTTATTCCTAGAATATGGGAATAAGGGTCACACTAAGTGCATAACATTGCCTGAACTAAAATTTGTGCTTTACCTAGACCCAACATATCAAAAAGATGTATTACAGTAGGCCATGAGTGTAATCAAAAACTTGTAAGGGGATATCTAATTAGTGTGAGACCTAGAAGCATATATTGTTGCCTCTCAAAATAAGTAAGATAGCTAATAAATTGAGATATAAGAATTAAATAAAATCCTACACCTCCTACAAATAGAGGGAATGTTACCCCTATTGAAGAACTTGCTCTTGGAATATGCAGGTCAAAATTAAATTGAGGTCACTGTACCATGCATGGAGATGACACTAGAATTTTTACATACACAAAATATAGAGTATGACCAAGAAATCCTTATGGGTGACATTATTGATGGATGGTCTGTTTGTGGGGTCCTTGTAGACACAGGGGCTAAGGTCAACATCTTGACCAAGAATACCTTGGAGAAAATGGGTAGGATAGCCTTAGGACCTTCCCCTCATATACTCTTCATGGCTAATAAGACCTAGGTACAACCTATCATAATTCTAAAGATCATAATTTTAGATATCGTGGGCACCAAATCCAATCTACCTTTGAAGTGATCAAGTTAGGAGAACATGACAACTACTTAGTACTTCTAAGAAGGCCATGGTGTTATGAAAAAAATGTAGATATAGATTTCAAAAGTTGTTACATGACATTTAATAATGGAAAAGAGAGGGTAGTTATACCCCTCTCAAATGACCAAGGCCCCCCCTATGTCAATAACATAGACATCAAAGATGAGATCATCCACATCTATAACATCATGGTTCAAGGTGTCAAGTATATAAACCCAAATGATCAAGGAGTCCTCTAGTGGGAAGATGAATAATCAACCTCAAACACCACTAATATTTCCTATAATAATGGGTTGAGGAAGCATATAATACCACTAGTCGAAGGTGCCACTTGGAGCACATAAAGGCTTCAAAACCAATAAAAATAAGCTAGGTCTAGATTTATCATGCTTCTAAAAGGTGGGTCCCTTATACTAAGAAGAAGGGAAAGAGAGTGTTTCACCTTAGTAAGGGCAAAGTTACAATTCTCCCAAGATATAAAGAGAGTAATCTAGTGGAAGACTATGTCCATGACCTTAAATCATGCATCCCAAAAGAGGTGGATAGAATGGGCACACTAGTGTATACATTGAAGAGCACTACCGCTCGTTGGTGGGAAATTCAAAATCCTAACTTGGAAACTTGGAAATATGTGAAGGAAACCATTTTCACTAGATTTAGAAAGAATAAAAAGGACATAGGCATATCAACTTACTCTGGAAACTCTGACCCTATAGCACATGTGTGCCTTTATGAAAAAATGTGGAATATCTACGACAAAAATGCCCCAAGGAATATATGGGTGCATGCCTTCTATAGGACCTTAAAGACTTAGTCATGGGCATGATATGTTGTCAATGAGATGCATCATGAGATAACTAACTGGGATGCCCTTAAGGATTGATTTGTTCACACCTTCTCCATTTCTTCACAAAACCTTGAATTTATTGAGCCACTATAGGTAGTTTGAAGGTCAGTGCTTGAGGACAATGCAATATTGGAGGAATTCCTAAAAGACATGTTCAGTGAAAAGGGGTTATCACTCCAAAACTTATTTAAAGAGCAAAATATTAATAGTGACTCTAGTGATGAAGATGATGAAACATAGAAGGCACGCAACTGGAAGAATTTGATAGGAAAAAGGAAGTTAGTGTGCCAAGTTGAGGATAACACCCTAGAAGATGAAGACCCTACCCATCTTCAGATAGAAAAAATTGAGGGTAGCAAAAAAGTTGAGGATTTACACTAGAAGAAGAATGAACCCTATTATATACTATTAAAAACTACATAGGTAGATATTAGTTCAGAAAAGGAACCAAAGATTGCCACTTTGGGTGCCTATTGGTCTAACACAAAGCTGACACATATTGTAGACCTCCTAAAGAAATTCCAAGACTTGTTTAATTGGAACTATAAAGACATGAAAGGAACACACCCATCCCTCAAGAAGATGAGCATCAAACTAATCAATGGCATAAGGCCTATCAAAAAATAATCTTATAGGATGAACCCCAATATTCATTCCAAGGTCAAAATGGAGGTTGATGGTATGATAGCCACTTTCATCATCTACCCTATTCAAGAATCCAAATGGGTTATCCCTATGGTCATAAACATAAATAAATATGGGAACATCTAGATTTATGTTGAATATAGACTATTAAATGCTGCTTATGTAACCAACCCATTTCTAACTCTGTTTACTAATGAAGTCTTGGATGGCATCACAGGTTGTGAAATATGTACCTTTATTGATGGGTTCTCAAGATACCATAAAGTCTAGATCGAGGAGGAGGAAAAGCCTAAAACCACCTTTGTGAAAAAATGTGGATGTTTTGAATATAACATGATGCCCTTTGGACTAAAGAATGCACCAATCATATTCTCCTGAGTGGTGATCACCGCTTTCAAAGACTTCATTTACAAGTTCCTCTAAGTATAATTAGATGAACGAACTATGTATGGATTAGTGAAAGATCGCTATGACATCTTATGACTTATGTTTGAAAGGTGTTGATAGCTAAAAATCTATTTGAACCTCAAGAAGTATGTCTTCATAATGCCATTTGGCACCTTGATCAGGCACATCATCTGCAAAGGTTGTCTACTCATTAATCTGTCAAATATTATAATCATCCTTCAGTTCTAGACCCCATTAACATATAAAGACATTCTTGCCTTTCTTGGACATTATGGGTACTATATAAAGTTCATAAGGAACAATGCCAAGATTTTAACTCTACTATAAGAGCTCTCTTGAAAGGATGGCCCATTCTATTAGGGTGTATCCTAGAAAGATGCATTTGAGACATTGAAGCTCAAACTATCAAGTGCATCAATATTATAATTTATTGATTGGATGACTCCTTTCATGTCCATGTCAATGCATTTGGTACTATGATTATCACTATTATGGCACAACCAGGTGAATGTAAAATGAATCATACCATTTGTTTTGCTAGCAAAAAAGTAACCAAGGCAGAGCAGAACTACACATAACTAAGTGTGAGGCACTTACCATGGTCTATAACTTACAAAATTTTTGGAAATATTTGTTGGAAACCCCTTAATCTTTTTCATTGATCATGAGGTGCTTAAGAACTTGGTGAGCAATCCCATTTTCCATGGGTGCATTTATTAATGAATTATTTTGTTTCAAGAATTCCAGTTCTTTGTTGTAGTAAAACTTGGGCCCAAACTATCTTACATCAACTCTAGTGATGAGACAACACCTATTGAAGATGATATGCCTGACACACAACTTTATAGAGTCCCACACATACCCAAAGACTTGATAGAGATTGCTATATTTTTGACCTCCAGATCCATGTCCCAGATTATGATGACTAAGGAGAAGAAGTAGCTCATAGTTCATGCTGCCCCTTTTCAAATCATTATTAGGGAACTATAAAAATTAATCTATGATGAAGTCATGAACCAATGTATCCTAGATCATGAATGAAACTAAATCTTATAAGAGGTCCATGAGGGGATTGCTAGAGGCCATTACACTAGAGATGCTATGATGTGCAAGGTACTACAATTAGGCTTATGGTAGCCAACCCTATTATATGATGTAAAAGAATGTGCCAAACCATGTGACATCTACCAGTGCATGAGAAAACCAAACCACCAAGATGATATGCCTCTAATCCCTATCCTTGTCCAAATACCATTTGAAAATTGGGCCATTGACTTTGTTGGGCCTATTACTCTTGTTTTAAGGTGAACATGTGCATGATACATTATAACTAAGGATTCTAGTGATACATGTTTTAAGTTAGTTGAGGTAGTGCTGACTAAGGATTCTATAGCCTCCATAGCCACAAGATTTATTTAGAAGAATATCCTCAATCACTATGGATGCTTGCTTAGCTTAACTAGTGACTGTGGCATGCACTTCATCAATGAAACCATTCAGATACCATTGACTGAATATACGGTGGTGTACTATAAAATAAAACCATACCATCCCCAATTAAATGGCACCATTAAGGTGTTTAATAAGATATTGGGAATGTGCCTCACAAATATATGTGACATTAGTCACAATGATTGGGATGACTATGTGTCAGTAGTATAATGGGTCTATCGTACTATGTACAAGCATATGAATAAGGCTACACTATTTCAATTGGTGTTTGACACCAAGGATATTTTATCTATGGAATTTATAGTGACCTCATTATGTATCATGCATATTGGTCGATTGGATGACCAAGAGTCTTTGAATACATGCTTAAAAGACTTAGATCACTTGGATGAGACACATACCCAAGCATGATGGAGCCAGTAAATAAAAAAAGGTGCACTAGAAGCTATGGCATGACAAGCACATCAAGTGCAAGGTTTTTACCCAAGGTTCATTGGTCTTGATATATGAATCAAAATACCTCAAACACCCAAGAAAATTATAGATTAGGTGGATGGGACCTTATATCATCTATAATATATTAGAGACTAGTGAATGCAAGTTATGCATGTTGATGGGTGAAATACTCCCTAGACATTTCAACGGTTATATATTGAAGCTATATAGTCACTAGGATGGCACTTGTACCATTAAATACTAACTTCCTGATCACAAGTTAGTTTCTTTGTGTTGATCATAATGAAATTTGGCATATGCCAAATCTTTCATTATGTTTGTTTCATTTATTTTGAGTGAATAAACATGGTGCTTCCAGGCCCATAAGAGAAATATTTTGGTGCTTGCATGCATAAATCTAGTCAGGTGAATCAAGAATGGTTACTTTCTAAGCACCCAAGGCTAGATACCTAAGTTTTTAGGTGCTTAAAGTTTGACAAGTTTAGAAAGATGTGAGTACAAGTTGAAAATGGGAGGTGCACAAGATGTTCATGTGAAATAAATCAAGAGGAGGGAATGAAGTGTTGTAGGACCAATGCAAAGATTTATATGGGGTAGGGAAAGCTGAAGCAAGAGCCATGAAAGCATAGAGAAATTAACCAAGAAAGAGAGGCACACTTGTAAGGAAACATAGCACAAAGGAGAGATGGAACTGAGGAGGTTGAATCATGTGCATGTGAAGCACTATACCTAGGTTGACATAAGAAGGGTGGAAGTGGTGATAAGGTGAAAAAAGTGCAAGATAAAGATCATCAAGATACCTAACACCCACCCAATAGTTAAAATGAAGTGATCATTTGAATCATCTATCACTTCACTGAATAAAGTGTTAGAAAAATGAATGTTGTGACATCAGAAGCACTAAGATCTATAATAAATGAGGAATTAGTGGTGGATTTTAGAAAATTTTGAAAGTTTAGAAGATTTAAATAAATCCATTCACTACCAAGCCATTAATTACAAGCCATTAATGAGGTAGTTGAAAAAAGAGTATAAATGAAAAAATGATAGACTTTAATAGGTTACAAACCTTTGTGAGAATTCAGACTAGAACATAGAGCTAAACAAAGCTAAAGCCGCTCAAACCATAAAATTCTACCATAGTGAAAACCAAAGCACCCATAGCCCCCCAAATGATAATGGTTGAACCACAAAAATATTGTGGTCTACTTTGAATTGAATAGGAGGTGAGTGGAGAAGAATTGAGAGAGAAACATGTAATAAAAGTTATGTAGAATGATGAGACCACCATTAATGGTACATGAATCTTAAGATCCAAAAACATAATCACAATTTTAGTGACTATGAATAAGCACCAAACATGATTAAGGGCTTTAGAAAGATCAAAGAACTATGATGTAATAGCAACCAATTCAGAATGGGTAAGAAAATGTTAAGTACAGGTGTACAATAGGTGCATAAGGACATAAAGAAAGCATGAACAATGAAAGAATCAATCACTATGAAATGAGAGGTGTAACTGGTAAAAGGCATAAGCATCATGGTAATGGACCTATAATCAATCATAAATATTTTTTATATAGAGATTTAATTCCACCCAAAGGTCATGGTGGGGGAGAAGTGGGTGTCCTTTACACACATGTGCAAATTGAAGGATTATAACCACCAGATAGGGAGCAATGTGCAAGTGCTGAACCAAGACTAGATGGTCAACATGGGAAAGAAGACCAAGGAAAGTGCTACATTTTTTGATGTCTCCATCTAAGACAAATTGGTAACAATAGGTGTAACCTAAATGTTTAAGCTACCAAGTTTTGGAAATCTAGAGGAATAGGTGTAGTTCCTCCTCTCATGAGTCCCTGGTGACCAATTTTAATTTGTAAGAAGGTATATGAGGAGATCATCATGCCTCATTAGTAGGATCATGGGGATAATAGGGATAGGGGTGGACATCTATCAAATGATGGAGTATGAAGTGGAGGTTGAGAGGGTCATGAAGCTCTTAGGCTACTAAAAGTCAGGGTTTGCATTCCCTGTCAAGGATATCTAAGACCCTAACATGAGGGTGGTGGCACACCTAGTTAAATGTAATCTATGCCCTAGAAGACAATGGTATAACATCAACAAAAAATTCTTGTGTATTTACCACCACATGGTGTAAGGGGTGAAGTTCAACATCTCCAAATTTATTATTGAGGAGATTTTTAAGAATGCACATGAGTGATGTGATCTAGGACTTTGACTCAAGAGAGGATGGTTAGTATGGTATTAGTTCCAAAATGATAAAAAGATAAAATAAACACACAAATAACATAACATCTCTAGGCCTAGACACTAGGGAGAGCTTATTTAACAAAAAAAATGACAAACACAACAAAAAAGAAAGGAATCAAATACAATAATTCCTTCACCTTCTTTGGATGCTCTAAATGCCTTTGTAGTAGTGGCTTGCTCAACTTGTGCTCATGTAGTCCTTGGTAATGGAATCTTGACAACCTCCATCTCTCCTTCACACCTTTGGATTGTGGCTTGGCTTGGATTAGAATCAATTTGGCATGGTAACACTAGTTTTTTGAAACTTTTGGAACCAATCCTACATTATAACTTTGCACTAATTAAGCGTAGAAATGATGTTGTGAGGCCTCCTATTTATATATTTTTGGATTTGATCAGAATCCACCTCAACCATCCATCTCAAGATTGAGATGTGTGATTAAGTATTAATTCAATTTTTGGAAATAAGTTTTTAATTATCCTCATCATGGCATTGGAAAAAGGGGAAATTAAGAGGCATGGAGGGCATCATGGAAGGCATTGATGAGTCATGGAGGACATGAATCCTGATATTTGTGGCATTGATAGCCTAGGGATGTCTTCCCAAGAAATGAGGTCACTTGATGATGCAGATATTCAATATTCATTTCAAAAAATAAGTATTCAACAAGTTTCCATGGAATTATTAATTAGGCCTTGATCTGGATTAATTAGCTCTTAAGCATGGTTAAGCACTTTGTGCACAAATTACCCAAATTGATCATAATGCCTTGTTATTGGTCCAAAATTTGACTGGATTGGAATTGGAAGGTGATGTTAGATGTGTTGGAACCATATTACCATTTAGGATTATTTCAATAACAAATAAAAAAGGCACATGTCTTATGTAATGATAGGAAAGAGAAATCCAAAGCACCCAGGTGCAAATTTGGCATTTTGACTCGAAATAAACTGATCAAAGTCAGCTGACCCATAAATTATATTATCCCATTTAGTGATACCCTGGCCAAAATTGGCACTTGAATATGTCAGTTTCACATAATTTAGCATGTTTTAGTGTTTTTTAGGCCAAATTATGTATTTTAGGTGGAAATTGGCCAAAAACCTGATTTGAGGTTATCAGTGGCCAGATTTAGGTGTCAACAATTTGCCCCTATTTGGGAAGATGTTGTAAACCATATGCAAATAAATGTCTTCTCAAAGAATGAGAAATAACATGTATGCCAAAAAGAAGATGATGGTTGAAGAACAAAGCTCCAAATGGTTTTTGGGAAGCCTATGATGATGCCCCTTTGAGGGAGTGGCTATCACATTTATTGAAAAATGATCCCTCAAAAAGAAATAAGAAGAAAGGTGGAATTAACCCATGGTTGAGATTAATCCAAATGAGAAAATGCTTGCAAGAATTTATGTAAAAAGGATGCTAATTTACCTAAAGGTGGTTATAATCAAGAATAAAAGTCAAAATAATGATTTTCCCATAGGTAGTTATAATCATTATGAGGACTTGAATTGGCTAAAGATGATGGTGCCCCATTTAGGGCTGATCAACAAACATAACTCAAGGATATAACCTAAAATATAGATTAAATATGAGTGGGTGAAAAGTGATGAAATAGATGAATAGAAGAATAGGATTGATCAGTGTGAATGATTAAGTTGTACCTACCAATGAGGAGATGCTCATCATGATTAGCAATGATACAACTAGAATGGTCATGGGGTTGATTTGATCAAGGGTGAGATGGAATAATTTTTCCAAGGTACCAAGGAGAAACTTTTCTAGCTCCATTTATTGTAGACCTTCTTAAATCTAATTTTTGCTATAGCATGTGATGGTAGCTTCATGATAAAACACCATGAAGATTTGGCCAAAATATGCGTAAGGACTAACTCTTGATCTAATAAACACTAAAAAATAATGCACCAATGATGAGAACCATGATGACAATGTTGACGTATGAATATGGATGGACTCAAGAATAATGTGCTTGAGGAATCACCTAATGAACACATATAGACTGAGTCAAGGCAACAGTATTGAAAGCAAACAAACAAGAAAGTAAATAAACAAATAACTTGAAATAAACAAACAAAAATCTTGAAAACAAAAAAAAGTAAGCATCCTAATAATGACCATGCCTTAGTAAGGCAGATCAAGGATAACTAACTAGGATTAGATAGGACAAATATTTTTGGAATTTTAAAATGTTATGAATGTTTTTGGCATTTTGAGGTATCTTAACTCATTAGAGACTGACAAGATGCTTGCTCACAAAATGATGAGTGTTTGGCTTACATTGCTCACAAAATAGTGAGAGCGTATGGAAAGGGGGACTGAGGTGACCTCAATCATGAATTGAGCATGACCCACATAATCCTAACATGACCTCAAGTCATAGTAATTTCATCCACATAAAAGGTGGGGAAAAACTAACTAGGTCCAAACAAGTTCTCAAATCTAAAAAATGGCTAGTCAAATGAAGATAGTAATGGCAAGGTGATGTGGCAATGGATGATAAACAAGTGTTGCCCCTAATTTTCCCATACGTGCTTATAACTAAGATACAATAGCATAAGTCAATGATACTAATTTTCCCATAGGTATTTATAATTAGTAGCAAGATTGGTGAAACATTGATTTGCCCATAGGCAGTTATAATCAGGTCCATATAAATGAGCTTGATAGGATGAAAGATATCTTGCCAGATCAACTATCACACTAATTTTATAGATTGTCATTGTAAACATGGATTGGATTGATTATTGAAACTTGATTAGAATCTCCCCATAAAAGGTGTGGGAAGAACAAAATGAACCAAGATCAAAATAGGATTGGGTAGGATGACTAAAAAAAGGCTTTGGTCTAGATAGGAATGGAATGATAGGATGGTATGGTTTTGCTAAGGATAATGATGGTTTTTGATAGACTAGATAAAATGGTAAGAGGGTTGCCCCCAATTGATGGTGTAAATGGAAGGATACACGATAATGGAAAAAGGATATGTAACAACGGTAATGGAATGAAAATGTGAAATGATATGGTACATGTTTTTAGCCTAGGTGTGGTTTTTTATTCTATTATTCCTGCTGATGGGGAGATGCACATCCTAATCAAAAAATGATACAAATAGAATACTTGATCATGTTGATTTCTAGCCCACACCTTGTCTAAATAACTACTCTTTCAAGAATGGCCTACATATTTGGTTGTTGAGAATGATTATATGTTCTTCCCTGGTAGTTGATTCTGATTCCTTCAAGCATCAAGGCAAGGTATCTTTATAGCCTCTGTAAAGGAAAGTGTGACCATGAATGGTAAAAAAGGATAAATAATGGATGGTAAGTTTGATTGTGAAATAGAATGGTAGATGATAATGGAATTTAAAATGGTGGGGAAACAAATGAAGATCAAGACTTTCAATCACATGTAATGTTACTGATGCTAGATGTGACATAATTTTGGTAGTGGCGGGGCCGAAGACTTTTTCTCTCAATAGGACCACTAGATTTTTTTGTTGTTTGATCTTGAGAGTAGTTACCATCTGATTATGCTATAGATAGGAAGCTATTTTGATTTGATCTTTGATTTTGTCTTCATTAAGTAGTGAAGAACTTTTGTGCTTAGCTATTGGTGCCTCAATGAAGTTTTCACCAATGAAGTTATCTTGATTATCCTGTAGTGCCTTTGATAAGGTTTCACTAAGGAATGTTGAATTATGACTTTGATTTTCTTCTAGCACTTCCTAAAAAGTTTCACTAGAAGATGCTAAGTTCTAACTTTGATTGTCTCCTAGCGCCTTTGAAAAGGTTTCACTAGGAGAGTGTTCTTTTGCTATATGAATATGGTCTTAGCCTCCTTGCTCTTCTTCAATTGCTATGTCACCATGGATGCAGTTCAAGAAAGTGTGATTTTATTGGTCCCAATCATCACTTATAGGTGATGGGATATCAATAATATGGCTATTTGGGTTGATGATAATGGGCTGTGGGATGGTAATGGAATGGGGAGAGGCTTCACAATCTTTGTAGAAGATACTAGGATAACTTGTGTTGAAGCTGAAGTACTCATCCTCAAAAATTGTAGAAGGATCACAAATGTATTCAAACTAATCTGCAAGGCATGTGTAACCAATGTTGTAATAGCCATGAACATATTCTTCTTCTAAATCCAATTCTAAAGCAAGGGACTCTGAATCTAATGTCACAACTGATGTTGAATCCATTTTTTATGCTAAATCCAATGTCAATTTAAAAATATAACCTAACTGATCTGATGGGTACTATATTAAATGATGTTTTGTTGAATATTTGGTTTTGGATAAGTGATGGCCTGTAATGGCATAATGGGCTCCACAAGGACTAGTTTTTCAAAGTGAGACTCATTTAGGATGGGAAATAGGTCAAGAGACAACTCCTTAGAGACTATCTTGTCAATAAGAGGTTTTTGAAAAATAGGCACATGGTCAAGGTAATGATTTGCCTAAATGTAATTCTAATCATTAATAAGTGACTCATTAAAGACTGGCTCATCAGTGTGAGACTTCTTGACAATTGGTATAGGATAAATAGGTAATTAATCATAGTTTGACTTATCACAAGTGGTTGGTTCAATAAAAATATCTTGGATTGGTTGGTTTTCTTGGCCTTGGTTTCTAATGAGTTATAAAATACCAATTTTGAACACAACTTGGTCTATGAATGATTGGATCGATTGAGGTTTGGTAGGGATTGGTAATGGATGAAGAATGACTTGTGGTTGGATAATGGTAGGGCATTGGGGAGACTATTTGCTCACATGAGCTAAAGGACAAAGTCCTAAGATGGTAATAATAGGGTATTTTGGGGCTTGATTGATCGCACAAACCAATGGATGAGGTATTGGTATAGAAATGGTTGGGCATTGTGGAGCTTAGTTTCTTGCAAAAACCAAAGGACTAGGTCTTGGAATGATGAAGGGGCATTGTGGAGCTTGATTGCTTGCACAAGCCAAAGAAATATGTCCTGGAATCAAAATGGTATTCTTTGGATATTGTGGAGCTTGATGGCTCACATAATCCAAATGAGGGTTAGGGGTAGTCAATGATCAGATAACAAAAGGACATCATGAAACTTGATTGTTTACATAAACAAAAGCATCTAAGTCTTCCTCATAAACCATATCATCCTAGTTGTGAGTTAGATCATAAGATGGTTTTTGGCTGTGTTCCATGTATTGATTATTGAAAAGAGGGTGTGGATTTGTATCCCAAATAACATTATCTATAGTTGGGTCTTCAAAGTCCTCTTCACAAGCCTCTTCATACCAATCAAGGTTTTGAGTTAGATTATAAGTTTCTTTGTGGCTTTGTTCCCATGAATGATTAATATGAGGTAGATAGAAATCTCTCACAAACCATATTAGCATCATTGGGGTCTTGACAAAAGCCATAAAAGTCATTTTGTGTGGCCATTCTATCATAAGTCATATTATAAGTGACTCCATCATAAGTGTAGCAAGACATATCCACGTAAATGATGAAAGCTCTGAAAATAAAAAGACTTAGAGTTTTACAAACTCTAAAAAACTATATCCAAAGGATAAATTGTTCAAACTTGGTCTAACTTGGTCGAAAGGGTGGAGATATATCTATAATATGGTCTAAAAGTGGAGTTTTATCTCCAAAATGATTTGTGCTAAGACTTAGCATACAATATCCTAACATCAAATGTCTAATGTCAAATGTCATACACATTAAAGGTCAAACGTCTGAATAAAAACTGGCATGTCAAAGGTCTAGGTCAAAGTGTTCCAAACAAGGTCTAAACTAGGAAAGGGAAAAGTTGAGTTTTTAGGTCTTTTTTATAAACACAAAGTCAAAATCTAGGCTCAAACAAATAGGCATGTGCTAGGACTCTTGGCCAAACAATTTTAAAAGCTCGACTTGAAATAAAGGCTGATATGATTTGATTTAATCTAACAAATTTAGAAACAAATTTGACATAAACTCGACACATGGAATCAAACATAAACATGATCAGTTGGCATAAGGTATAAGATGAAAGGCTTTTTGAGAAAGGTTGTGTTCTCCCAAATAAGGGCACAAATAATGATGAGGATAGGCATTAAACAAATAAACCATCAATAGTTTTCTAATTTTGGGTAATCAATTAACCAAATTTATGCGACCCAAAAGAGAAAGATATGTGTATCAGATCCATAAATTGAGACCTAATAAAAAATAAATCAATATTTGGATCCAAACTTAACAAGGCTAACTAAAAACTCAATGTTGAAAACTAGGATTTGACCAAACAAGCTAGACAAGATTAGACAACATGACGGCACAAGACAAAGGTCCAAATGGTATACACAAAGTGGTTTGAAACAAATGGTTTTTGATATAATGGTAAACAAGTTTTAAAACAAATTGAGCAGCCTAACGACGTAAGTATACTTGAATAATGTGGTCAATGTTATGTTTTAAAGACTTAAAAAAGGCTCAAAAATGTTTTGACATGATTTGGGCAACATAACACTACCCTTCACAAATCAAATGCATTGTTTTGACATGGATTATGAATAAACAAAAAAATTTTAGTCTCAAAACATACCAAGAAAAAATAACCAAAATACACTAAGTATAATCATTCAAATCCTAGCAAGGATATGGAAAAATGGTGTTTACTAAACTAGTAAGGTCTTGATCATTCTAGGGGAATCAATTGAACAATGAATTTCATGTCAAATGATGAAAAAGATAAGCACAAAAATTGGGTGACCATGACGTTGGCTAGTTATAAAAAGGTCTAGTCCTTTTTACAACCACTACATCTTGCTGTTCACTCAGTGTAGTGTGATGTCCAAATATAGATACGTCTCATGTGTAACTCTAAAGGATCCAAATTAATTCAATGTTAGGAGATGAAACCCTAGGTCAAAGCTTCCCTAAAGAACTTACGAAAGGTGATGAAGTCCCCCTCACAAGCCAAGATGAATAAAAATAAATACAACATGAAAGTAGAAAGACTTTAGGGTTATTTTCAAAATCACCCAAACTTTGATGAGTTTTTGGGGAGTGCTTTAGATGAATTTATTTTTAAGCCTTAGAGTAGGCTACTTGTAATAAGAATGGTGCTTTTGATTCCAAGGGTTCCATATAGGGGACAAATGGAAGAGAATACATGTAACATTCCTTTTTTTGCCAAACAAAATTTGATTAAACAACTATTGCAAACAAGAATTGACTAGTGTGTTCAATTTTAAACCCAAATAAAATGTTTGGTGGTGTTCATTTGACCCCTTGGTCTTAGTTGTAAACTTTGAAAACATTTATCAAAAACATCTAAAAATTCTTTGTTAAATATCCAAAACAAGGTTCCTAATCAGTTTTTAAGCACGTAAAAGTGATTTTCAATTTTTTGCATGAATAATCTTTGAATGCTTGGAAGACTTGAGTACCTGTATGAAGATATCTTGAATGAAGAATTTGGATATGTATTTTTGGATCCATTTCTCCTCTTACTAACTTATTTTTATAAGCAAAAGGTGATGGAGTAAGAAGGATAAGGATGAGGAGTAACGAGGCATTATGATGTGTTAGAAGATGAGTTAGAGGAAAGTATTAAATTTTATTCTTGATTACCTTGGGAAAAGCTCATGATGTGATACTAGCTCAAGGACATAACTATCGATGGTTAGGGTAACTATCAATGGTTACCTTAACCATCTACGGTCGAGTTACTAAACAAAGGTAGGCTTGGAGATGGTTAAAGGGTGGAAAGGGGTTTTTAGATAGAAAGAGTGAGTTGAGTTGGATAACTTTAACTAACTAGGACTCAAGGTGAGTTAGGATAAGTTAGATGAATGGGTTAGATAAAAATAGGTTATTTTGATGATGAAGTGGAAAAAGGATGATCAAGGCCTTTGATGACTAGTATCGAGTGTGCAAATTTCTAGTGTCTACATTTTTCCCATTTTTGTTATGTAGCTTGTATCTGCAAGCTGTAAAACAAAAATAGATCATACAATTGAAGGTTGGTTAAAGGTTATTTTTCCCTAAGTATGGGAGGAGTTCCCCCTTAAACTAGGATATGATAAGGAAAAGACTGAATTGGGTTGGTGTTTGATGAATGGTTTATGGTGAGTCAAAAAGGTGGGTGTCAAAATCGAGCATTTGTAACACAAACATGTGCACAAGATGTGATGGTCAAGATCACATAAAGACCAAGGATACCAATGTTGATAAAAATAATCTCAATGCTAAGAAGATAGGTGACTAATGGAACACATGACTATATTGTGATGGCTAGGTACACTTGTTAGCCTTCTTAAGAAAATAGATTGGTGTTTGTCGGGGTATCCAAATTTAGAAGTGATCTTATACGTGGGTATATAAAATTGGAAGTGATCCCATGGAGGACTCCAATGTTTCGGTCATGTAATAAGTGAAAAATATTCAAATTTTCAAATGGTCAACATGACAAAGTCGGTTGGTGTGGTCAAAAAGACCACAGTAAGATCATCATAAAAAGATGCAAAAGGGTTAGGTAAAAAATGGTCAACATTGAGATGGATGTGGTGTAATGGTTTAATAATAATGTTTAATGGTTGATGTTTGAAAATAAAAATATGGATGAGATAACTCCAAACGCACTAGGCAAGTGAACGCTACTTACATAGTTCTGTAGACATAGTGTCCAATAAAAATTTTAGGCTAAATGTAGTTCTCCCAAGTGGGAAATATGGAGAAATGGTGTCTCTAAAAAAGTTAGAAAAGGATGGATAAATTATATCTCCAAATGGTAGAGGGTAAAATGTGGGTAGAAAGGTAATGACCAATGGTTGGGTGAAGGTATGTTAGAAATAGGGCAATCAAGCTAACTCCAGATATACTAGGCAAATGAATGCTACCCACATAGTTCTATGGACTTAAGATCCAATAGAGAATTTAGGCCGTATGTAGTTCTAGTTATGATTGGATGATTGTTAAATGATGAAGGAAGAGGAGAATAATAATCTCCAAAAATCCTAGGGAAGTAAATTCCCCAAATAGGTCGAGGTGGTTTTCAAATGGGTTTCCCCAACTTGACATACCACATGGTCTGGGTTTAGTTGAAGGTAGTGTTGGTTCTGAACAAAGAAAGTGGGTCAATAAATTGGTGGAGAGTAATAATCTCCAATAAATAAGTATTGGAGAAGGAATATCCAAGATAGAGGCCATGTTTGGTTTGGGGGTGAGGTTATGAAAAGGTGAAATATGGGAGAATTAGGAAAAACATGTTTCCAATAGTCAACAATAGAAGGGAAAAAAAATAAGGATGATACCTTTTCATTGGTAGAGACTAAAAAACATCTTCAAATTTAGGTGGGGTTTAGTGAATGTTAGCCTCTTGAATGCTTCACATAAGCATACTTTGGTGTATAAAATTGCATCTTGATCACATTGTTTCTAGTAAGCTCAAAATCCCTTGATTCATAGAGAATGGAAGAAGGGGAATAAGTGGTAAGTGAATGGTATATGGGTGAATAGGAAAGATAACCTTATGTGTTAAGGTTTTCCCCTTGTATAGGTGACTTCATAGCCAAATTTAAACAAGTCCATGCCTCATTCAAGGTGTAGATTGATCAATACAAGAAGTTTACTGAAGGGAAAGTTGATTACAGCTTTCTTGGGATGTTTATTATGTTTTTGAAAAAGGGTCTATTTGTGATTTTGATTTTTTTTGCTTTTGAGAATTTTGTGAAGCTGATCGATGTGGGAAGATTCAAGGAATTGATTTTTAATATATAAATATGACTTATCCATCCTTCAAGGGAGTGGTCTAAGTTTTTGACTTTTGGTAGCCATCCTTCAAGGAACAGTCTATCTTTTAAGCAATGTTCAAGAAATGGGGTAGCTATCCTTCAAGGGAGTAGTATACAAAATGCCATAAATTTTGTGACCCAAATGATATACTTTGGTATCCCAAATAGTTTAAATGCTAGTTATAGACATGGACAAGTCTAATAAAGCTTAAAGGTATACCTTTCTAAGGGTAAAATTTTAGCATAAGAAGGTAGTAGAGGTTGGAAAGGAATGGGTTTTGAGATACAAAAGACCATGGGATTTTATCTCATAAAATATAAAAAGTATCCATGAGAACCATGTAATGGGTAGACCTAGAGTACCCATATTCAAGATTGGGAAATAGTTGTGATGGATAATCACATGGTTTTGTTTGAATCAAATTGTCCTCAAGAGTAGAGTAAAAATAGAATGTGAGGGTGAAAAATCTCATGAATCAAGGGATAAACTTAGGTTTAGAAAAGAAGGTGAGTTCGATCCTTATTTTAATAGTAGAAAGGACTTAAATGTGAAGAATTCAGAGGCTCAAGTTTTGGTTTGCCTTCGAAGGAGGGTAAATGATAAGCTCTTAATCCATCCATATGGGTGATGATGTGTATGGTCCAAGCCAATTAAAGGCAAACTTACCTCTTTTGCTTTTCTCCATGTTAGTGACATGTTGGTTCTCTTTGAGGACAAGATCTTCAATTTTGAATTCTTGATCTCTTATTTTTTTGTTATAGGCACACATAATGTGCTCTTGGTAGACATGAAAGTAGTTAAAGGCTATGAGGTGATGTTTGTAAAGTAGCTCTAGTTGGAATAAATATTATTGATGATATTTACTTTTAGAAATAATATCTTGCATTAATATGCAAAGAGAGGGAATTTATACTTTGAGAGGCAAGACTTCCTTTTATTTAAAGATAAGGGAAAAAGGGGTAGCACCCATAGAGGTTCAAATGCTAGTGTGATAGGCCCATAAAGTGAAGGGGATATGCAAGTGCCAATCTTAGCCTAAAGCATTGATGACCTTGATTAGTATTTTATTTAGAATTTTGTTGGAAGCCTCAACTTGTCCATTTGCTTGTATATGGTAAGGTGAAGAAAAGCTAAGTTTGATGCCAAAGGCATCACAAAGACCTTAAAATTTCTTGTTCTTAAAATATTTTCCATTATCAGTGATGATCTTATGGGGAACACTAAAATGATAGATGATATGGTGGTTGATGAAGTCAATGATATTTTCAACTTTGGTGGAAATAAGAAGAATAGCCTCTACCCACTTACTGAAGTATTCAATTGAGGTGATGATAGAGTGGTGATGTTGTGAAGAATGAGGGTTGATTTCTCTGATGAGGTCCAATATCCATTATGAGAAAGGCCAAAGGTCTTTGGATGTTTGAAGGCCATGTTCAGGTGCATGATGTAAATTAACATGTTGTTGACATTTAACACACTTATTTACATAATCAAAATGGTCTTGATTAAAGGTGGGCCAATAATAGCCAAGGTGAAGGATACATTTAGTGACAGCTAGGCCACCAAAGTGTTTGCCACAGATTCCATCATGGGTTTCATTGATAGCATGAGAGGCCTCATGACCATGAAGACAATAGAAAAGAAGGCCATAAAAACCATGTTTGTAGAGTATTCCTCCTAATATGGTATAATTGGAAGTGTTTGGATGATGGATCATCGAGCATTCCTAGAGAGGTTAGGAGGAACTACATTGAGATTGAGGTAGTTAAAGGTTTGTTCATACCAAATGTCTAAGGTAGACCCTTCCACATTGTAAATGGTAGGACGGTTGGAGTGGGTATACGAGGGTGTGACAAAATGGTGAATGGTGATAAATAATTTGGAAGTGGTAGGTTGAGTGGGAATTTGGGAAGCGAGGGAAGCTATTGTATCTAAAAACTTGTTGGTGGATCATGGAACATATTGGATATAATAATGGTCAAATGACACCAAGAGTACATCAACTAATTGTTTATACTTTTGTAGGATGTCATTTTTACATTGGTAGGAACCATTAACTTGGTTGATGACAAGTTGGGAATCACCAAAGATAGTAATGGTTTTGACTCTCAAGGCTAAGGTAGTTTGGACACCTATTACTAGGGCTTTATACTCAACCATGTTGTTGGTACACTCATAGGCAATTTTGAAAGAAAGAGGAATGGGTTATCCATCAAGGGGAATCATAAAAAATCCAACACCCCCACCATGGTGGCATTTGGATCCATCAAATAATTGGGTCATTTGATAGGTGATGTCTTCCTAAGATAGAGTCATAATAGACTCATCTAGAAATGTAAGAGGAAGGTGTTGATGGTCGGGTAAAGGAGATTTATCCAATTGGTCGGTAATGAATTACCATTTGATTGAATTCTATTGGAGGAACTCAAGGATGAACTCAATGAGGAGCATGAGCCATTTATCCATACACTAGTTTTGGTATTGTTTAGAGTGCATATACTTGAGAGGGTTAGTGTTGGTGATGACATAGGTTTTATGATTGAGGAGGTAGTGATGAATTTTGGTATCTGCAAATATGAGGGCAAGGCAAAGCTTCTCAATATGGGTGTACTGAGCCTCATAATCTATAAGTGTTTGAATAATATAGTAGACAACTTGTTCCTTATTTTATTAATCCTGATGTGTAAGCATTGCCCCTAGGGAATGATCAGTGGTAGATATATAGAGGTAGAAGGGTTGATCCTCTTTAGGAGGGGTGAGAATTGATGGAAAAAGAAGGTATTATTTTATTGAATCAAAGTCCTACTGATAGTCTTTAGTCCACTTAAAATAAGTGTCTTTCTTAAGTAGATGGTGGAAAGGTTGACATCTATCAGATAGTTGAGAGATGAAATGATGGATGGATTGGAGTTTTCCTTCTAGGCTACAAAGTTATTTAAGGTGGGTTGGAGGTGGCATCTTGAGGATGGATCAAACTTTGGTAGGGTCCACTTTGATTCGTCAAAGAGAGATGATGAAGCCAAAGAGTTTTACAGATAGGACCCCAAAAATAATTTTCTTAGGATTTAGCTTGATGTGAAAATGGATAAGGCATTTGAAGATGATGGTGAAAATAACTAGGTGGTCCTTGTGATGTTTATATTTTCTAAGGAAATTATCTACATAGTCCTTAACAATTTTATGAATGAGGTCATGGAAGATGTAGGTCATGGCATGCTGGTAAGTGGATCTTGTGTTCTTCAAATTGAAGGGCATGAACCTATAGCAAAAGGTTCCCCATGAGGTGATGAAAGAGGTTTTATGTTGATCCTTGGGGGCAATCAAGATTTGATTGTATCCTAAGAAACCATCCATAAGAAATAGAATTTCATGGCCAACAGTAAGGTCAAAAAGTTGGTTGATGCTAGGCAAAGGAAAGTCATCCTTTGGACAAGCAAGGTTAAGGTCATGAAAGTTAAGGTAGAGGTGAAGTCGCCTTATAGGTTTGGTGATAGGGACAATGTTTGAAACCCATTGAGGATAGTCTATGGGTTGGATGAAGTTTATAGATAAGAGACACTGTAGCTCCTATTTTATAAGAAGTGTGATGTGAGGATGCATCCTGTAAAGCTTTTGGCACATAGGTTTGGCATCAAGATAGGTAATAATGTTATGGATGGAAATAGAAGGGTTGATTCTTGGCATATCCTTATAGGACCAGACAAATACAATGCTACGGTCATGAAGGAAGGAAGGAAGATTTTTTTGCTCCTCAGAATCTAAGGATTGACCAATTTTGACTATGAGGGGATTATCTTGAGTACCCAAGTTGACCTCTATGGTAGATTAATTTAACATGGTTTGATTCTCAAGAGGAAGTGATTTATGGATAGAAGAATTTTCTATACCAAGGTAGGTGATAATGAAATCATCATCCTATTGTCGAATGGTATGTATGGTAGGAGAATCATGTTTGATCATGTCAGAATGGATGAGAGGGAGGATTTTAGTTTGGTCATCCTTTTAATAAACTAAGGGGCATAAAATAATAGTGTTGATAACAAAAATTTAGGAGGAATGACCTCAGAGTCCTTAGACTTAGAATGGGAATGGGTTGGTGAGGAATGGGTTTCATCCTCAATGTTGGCAATAGGTTTTGGTAAATCAATAAGTTATTTAGGTGGTTCAAACTCAAGGATAAAGGAATCCTGAGGCTTTTTAGTTTTGATCATGGGTAACTCATGGGGTCCCTATTCATAAAGGCCAAGACCAAATCCTTTTTAGGCACACTTATGAAGATATAGTTTGGTAAATGCTGGTTTGTCAAGGTACAAGAAGTCTATGATAAATGGTTTGGTGGAAGAGGTAAATGTGGGAGAAATAAGTTGATGATCAAGTCCCCCATAGATGAAGTTGGTTTGATGGTTGGGGAGTCCAAAATAAATGGTGTTAATGTTGGGGTCATAGCTAGGATCATTGATGAGGCTCCCATACTCTTGAAGAGTGGGGAAAGCATCCAAAGCCAAAATATGGTATTATCCCAATGAGAGACATTGGATTGTGGGTTCTAAGGGGTCTTCTATGGGAATTAGAGATGAAGGAATGAATGAGCTCATCGAAGCTTCATCATGGGTAGTTG
The DNA here is from genome assembly GCA_037957365.1 of Torreya grandis. NCBI lineage: Eukaryota > Viridiplantae > Streptophyta > Pinopsida > Cupressales > Taxaceae > Torreya > Torreya grandis. The sequence goes on from JARHVA010007160.1 coordinate 24,812, forward strand.
TGGAAGTGTTGTTAGTGGATGGTGAAGTGGATGAGGTAGGAATAACGACATCATTTGGATGATAGGTCATATTGCATGAAGCAAAGGGACTTGGGTCAAATTTAATGGTAATGAATTTACCCATCTTCTCAAATTTTGACACATCCATGTAAGGTAGAAATGACACAACTCATGGCATGAATCTAAGGGCATCCTAGTAAAATGTTGTATTAGAACTCACCCTCTACAACATAGAAGAGTTTAGGAATAATACAAGGTCCTAAATGGATGTGAAGGATGACCATACCTAAAGTAGTGACCATGGTGTCATTGAAAGAGCGAAGGACTACTACAATTTTAGACATGATGTTCTTGGATAGTTGTAGTTGGTCATAAGCATGTGAGGAGATAATGTTGATACTATCTCCTCCATTAACCATCACCATTTTGATGTGGGTTTGGTTGATGTATACAGTGATAAAAAAAGGGAAGATTAGGATCCTTAGGATGAATATATGGAATCTTAAAATCTTGAAATGTGATGAGGTTGGAATGGTGAAGAGCACCAATAAAGGCAACTAGAGGTTGAGGATCATGTGGTTAAACCTCAATAGATTGGAGGGTCTCAATGAGTGGTTGGTGATGATGGGGTGAGGTGTGAATGAGTTCATAAAGACTCATATTTATCAAAGTTTGGTGAATTTACTTAATCACTACACATTGTAAGGATTCAGATGGGTTAGAGGAAGGGATACCCAAAATGGATATCTTGGGTTTTGGTGATGGTGTAGGTAAAGGTGAGGGTGTGTGAGGTTGATTGGTAGGTTGAGGGTTGGAAGGGTAATTCCAAGGTATGGATGCTTTAGCTTTCTCTTTACCTTTTTATTGGGCCCTAGATTAGGTAACCATGTGGATAGTATGGGTAAGAGAAGGTGTTAGAATAGATGGTTGTTCTGGTTCCTACTCACTTTTAAATGAGAGTGTGGGAGAGGGTATGGTTTGGAAGGGTAGAATGGATGGTTGAGTTGGTAATGGGATAAGAGGTGGTTCATTTGACAAAAGTTCATCCTCATCCATCAAGTTGTGGACAAGGGCTTGAAGAGCATTACAACTTTATGTATCATGTTTAGGTGTTTTATGATAGGCATAGATAAATTGGTTATTAAACCAAGATGGTGTAGGATGTGAGGGGTAAAATTTATTAGAAGGGTAAAATGGTTTGATAGGTGGTAAGTGGATAGAGGAAGTTTGCAACAACCTTTGCAAGATGGCTGAATATGATTCAGTCAAAGGTGTTGAGGGTGCCAAGGTTTTGGTTTTAGGAGGTAGAGTGGGAGTCCCTTTTAGATGAGGTCTAACCATGGATTTGGAAGATGATTTAATATTTTTGGTGAATGGTTTAGGGTGGGGATGCATATTTGGCATTATATTTATGGAGGATTTACAATTTGAGGGTGCTTGCTTGGTTATAGGTGGGATATTAGTGGGGAAAGTTTATCCAAAAATGAGGATGATGAGATTGATGATTTGATAGAAGATTTAAGTGAGGAAAAGGGTGAAGGTTGGCAAGATAAGGAATATGGAACAATGAGAATTGAGGAATGAGGTCCCAAAATAGAACATAAAGTGGAAGGAGGTGGTATGGGTCTATCTTGAGGTGGAGACTTGATTAGTTTGATCATTTTGATGGGTATTTGTTTTGGCAGTTTATAAGGGGTCAAGTCCAATTTCAAAGGTGGATGAAAAATATTAGGAGTAAGAAGTATCCCCACATTTTTTATGGGATTGGTTTGGGATATGATGGGTTTAGTTTGAGGGTAGATGATGGTTTGGGAATTTGGTGTGAAAAAAGGTGGGAGGGTTCTCTAAGAGTCATGTAAGGAGAAGGGCTGGTTGGAGGTGTGATGAGTTTATAGGTTAAAGGAAGTGTGGTTAAAGGTTTATTGTTTTATTAAGGTAGACCTAGATGATGCCAAAAAGTGGGTCTATCTAGGTTGGGTTGAGAGGTGAATGCTAGATTTTGAACCAATTTAGAAAAAGGTTTGTGGATGGGCTTAGTTTCTTGATCCTTAGTTTAAAATATTAAACCTTTAAGTGGAGGTGAGGGAATGTTCTTGGGAGATGGTTGTAAAGTTTGGGAGGATGATTCGACCCTATAAGTTGTAGGAGAAGAGGTTTCGTCTTTTAGAGTGGTTTCAAAAGAGAGGTTAGGTTGTTCAATGATAGATGTGATAGTTTTAAGTGAGGGGATGGATAAGGATTATTCCTTTGGTTGAACCCCCAAAGGAATGATAGGTAAATTATCCTCCATGGGTGAAGAAATGGGTAGAGAGGTGGTTGAAGCAATGAGTTCCTCATTTGGTTTTTCTAAAGGATGTATGGGTAAGTTGATGGTTTTTTCGAGTGAGGAGGAGGGTGAGGTGGCTTCCTTAGTTTGGATGTCCAAAGGAAGGGTTGGTGAGTTGGATACTTTAATGAGTGGGATGGATGAAATGGAGGTTGAGGTAATGGTCTCCTCAAAAAAGGGTTCATTAATGATTGTAATGACCATATTGACCTTATGTGTGTGAGATGATTCGGGTTGGTTTTCATTATAGTTGGTAGAGGGTGTATGGTTGGGAAATGGTTTATGAAAAATGTCAAGAGATTGGTTACGAGGTGCATTGGAATTTTTAAATATGAGTTCCCCCTTGTCAATCATGTTTTGGACAATCATTTTGAAGGTGTTACACCTACTAACATCATGTCTAATAATGTGATGGTCTACACATGAATCATTTTCATTATACCAACCAGGTGTGGGGCAAGTAGTGTCAAATTGTTGAGGAGGTTTTATGGGTGGAATTTGTATGATATTTTATTTGAGTAGTTTCTCAAAAATGAAAGCACAATATTCTCTAATAGGAGTGTATCTTTTTGGAGGTCCATAGGTTTGATTTGGGTTGGGTTGTTTGAAATAGTAAGAGGAATTGGTTGACGGTTGGAGGTGGAGTGATTTTGAGAACAACTGAGTTGGTGGATGCCTTAGATTTAAAAGGGTTGGACTGATTGGTGGGTTTTGATGATGAGGAAGGATCATTAGATTTAAAGGTGGAGTTCTTATTTCAAAGTTTTAAATTTCCTTCCTTGATAGATTATATTTCCAATTTTTGTGCCATGATAAAGGCCTCATCAAAATTTTAGAAAGTTTAAAATTTGAGAGTGGGTGAAATGTGTTTGGCACAACCTCATGAAAATAACTCAATCAATTCAGCTTATGGTAATGATAAATAAAGTTGGTTGATAAGACCTCTCCATCTAACAATGAAATCGGCAATTGATTCATCATCAAATTGCTTAATAGAATAAAGTTTAGTTATGAAAACCTTTTCAGATATGTTCACTAAAAAGTGATCTAAAAAAGTTGGGTAAGTTGGGTGAAAGTGAAGATGGAGTGCTTGGTGAGATCACTATATCAATCAAGAGCAGGTCCTATCAAAGACATGGGGAAAGTTTGAAGGAGGAGGGCATCATCATGTGTAATTAAGTAGCATGAGTGGTGAAATGCCTTCAAATGTTTTTGTGGGTCCTCTTTACCTTTAAATTTGGAAAATTTAGGTAATTCCCATTGAGGAAGATATTATTTGATTATGATGGATGGGTGGATAGGCTCATTGCATATTTGATCATAAGAGATAAGGTTATGGGTTCCTGAGATGGATGATTTGAGATTGGTCATTTTGTTAATTAACATCTTGACCAAGTCAGTTTGAGGTTAGGTAGATGGAATATTGTAGGATAGGTTGGGTTGAGGTATGGTAGATGAAATATATTGATAAGGATGTTGTATATGGGTAAGTGGTCATGAGAGGTTGATATGGTGCCCCATAAGGATTCATGGGTACATAAGATTGAGTTGAAGGGGATACATGACCTTGTAGATTAGGAACATATTGATAAGAGGTTATGGGAACTTGATGAAAGGTTATTGTAGTTGGAGGTATGGATGTATGAGTGGGTTGGGGTTGAGTTTGAGTAGTAACTCATGTGTTGAAGGGTGGAAGAGTTTGAGGTATAAAAAGTACCAAGTTTTGGAGATGGGTATAAGTTGGTTGGGTGGTAATGGTAGAAGGAATGGTGAAAAGAGGGGTATAGGTTACTCCTAAGGTGGGTATGGGATAAGTAATAAGAGGATGGGTTACCTCTACATTAGATGTGTGGGTTGGTGTAGGGGGTGTTTGATTATGGGTCAAAATATTGGATTGGATTTGGGTGGTGGTGGAAAATGGGTTATGGGTAGAAGATGAAGCTTGGGTAACCAAGGGTTGGGTAGAAGTAATGCCCATCATAAGTTCATGAGGCATTCCCAAAGGAGGATATATGGGAGGAACTGAAGTAATTGGGGTATGATGAGCTAAAGTGTTAAGATAGTGTTGATGGTTAATGGGGTTATTGTCAAGGAAAGTGGTGAAATCAGCATCACCCTCAACAATAATTTGAGGTATGGTAGGTGGGGGATAATGATGAAGAGAACCCTCAACCTCTGAATCATACCCCATGGATGATGAATAAGAAGAGGTAGGGGATGTTTGATGTGTTTGATTCCTTGATTGTTTCCTAGTAAAAACAATGTGAGGAATTGGAAAAGAATAACGAACCTCTCACCTCAAATAATGAGCAAGCAAATAAAAGTTTAAGGTAAACAAAACACAAACTAAAAACACAATTAATCCTAGGATTCATTTTAAATCACTTTTGGATTATGCCTTAGAGAGTGTAAAATAAGTTTGTATTGTGAACTAGGTACTAAAAGAGAAAGCTAAGGATGGTTTTAGGTTTGTTATGGTGCTAAAAAAGAATCTATACTAGACTGGGTACATGTCTTGGTACTGGGGGATTGTCCCCTACACTTCACAAACCTAAAGCTGATCTAGGACACTTAACTAATATATACCATTTGTCTAAAGTTTATACTCCACCAGAGAATGGAGTGGGTCCTCCCCTTGGTGATGAAATCTAGGTAGGATCACTAGAAATGGTAAGGTGATCTAATGGGTGATGAAATCCCAATGGGCCTTATCTCAAGTATGTTATGATGTTTGTTTTTGTGTGAGTGGTTTGGTTATGTAACATATGTGCTATGATTGATTCATGATGTTTTAATTAACTAGATGAGCTAAATCAAGCAAGCAAAACATGAATGCAAAAAAATATTTTATACCCAAAAGGAAATATCTTGATTTCATTTGAGGAGAATACAATAAATAAGAAAGGGAACTAGGCCCCACAAGAAGAAGAAAGGGAACTAGGGTCTCACTAGGCATGACAAAATGTTTAATCTAGAATTTTCATTTTTATGTCTAAGAAGAAACAAAGAGATAAAAGCTATGAAAAATGGTAAAATGGATGTGATAGAAAAACTTGGTAGAAATGCATGCCTGAACTAGACGAGGTAGACAACTCTTATTTGGATAGGGGAAGATGACCTGCATAAGAAATCACTTGAAGCATGCTTATTTATTAGATAAGGAGGAAGGGTGGATTTCCTAGTTGGGACTAGATCTAACAAAGCATGAGCTATCTATGGAGGTTGTCAATCCACACCTATAAAACAAGTTAATGTTGAAAGTAGATGGATGAAAGCAATCATACATAAAAGTAAACAAGATGAATACTTTGTTAATGTAAGATAAATATCTAATACACTAACAAAAGAGATGATAATTTAATAAATGAGTGTTCTATTTTGTTATGGTATGGAAAAAGGGAAAGAAGGGTTTGGTCAAGGGTTAGGTTAAATGGTAGAAGGATGAGGGTCTTGGGTCAGAGGTCTAACCATCAGTAGTTGTAGGTAACCATCGATGGTTAGGTAAATCATCAATGATTTAGGTAAATGTTAGTGGTTACCTACTAAGACTAATAATGTAAAAAAGGTTCTTGGAAATAGGTTTGCAGATCTAGTATGGCTAAGGGTATAGGTCTGTTCAAGGCCTGAGAATGATAAGTGAAGAGATATGTGCTCTTAGGTGAGATCAGAGGTCTGATAGGAAGGATTTAAAGAGGTAAGATCTAGATAAGAATATCCAAGTATAATGACAAAAGGTAAATGAAATTAATCCAATGTTTACCTGATTTGAAATGATTTTAGCATCATAATAGTATGTAAAGGAGAGCTAGAATAAATTTGCCAGAGGTTTGGGTTGGTGGCTGTTGGAAAAACCTACATGGAGAATCTTCAAATGCCTAGAAGACTTGAGTACCTATATGAAGATAGCTTGAATGTATAATTTGGATATGTATTTGTGGATCCATTTCTCCTCTTACTCACTTCCTTTTATAAGAAAAAGGGATGGAGTAAGAGGGATAAGGATGAGGAGTAATGAGGCATTGTGATGTGTTAGAGGATGAGGTAAAGTATTAAATTTTGTTCTTGATTACCTCAAGATCAACTGATGATGTGATAGTAGCTCAAGGACCTAACCATCAATGATTAGGGTAACCATCGACAATTACCTTAACCATCAGTAGTTAAGGTACCAAGAAAAAGTAGGTTTGGATAGGGTTAAAGGGTGGAAAAGGGTGTTTAGCTAGAAAGAGTGAGTTAAGTTGGCTAACTTTAGATAACTGGGACTCAAGGTGAGTCAGGATAAGTTAGATGAATAGGTTAGATAAAAATAGGTCATTTTGATGATGAAGTGTAAAAGAGATGATCAAGGCACTCTGATGACTAGAACTGAGTGTGCAATTTTCTAGTGTCTACATGTAGCTCGGTTTACTTTGAAAATTCATTATTTAGCTGTATATAGGAGTATGAGTATAATTTAACTTATTGAAATATATGAGATTAAATTATTTGTCTCTTACTATGTGGCATATCTCATCAAAGTATGTGAATCTCTTGAAAATGATTGACTCAAGGAGTGGTGCAAGAAAGCTTTGCTTAAAAATATCTTGTAACTCATTTTTAGCCATAACATTAATCATATTAGCTAACATAATATTGTATCGAAGTAAATAATCACTAATTTCCATATTAGACCCTTGTTTGAGTTTATGAATTTGTGTATAAGTTAGTTTCTCATCAATGTTGATAACAAAACATGCTAGAAAGTGGTTTGCTAAAGGGTTGAATGCTCTTACTAATTGGATGGAAAGGTCATAGAACCATCATAAATCATATTCATTAAGACTTTTTGATAATATCCTAGATCATAATTTGTCATTGTATGCATAATGCAAGTATACTACATGAAATGCTTGGGTTCGCTAATATGTTTTACCCTAATTTATTCTTAGAAACTCTAATAAGATAGAAACTAGAATGTGATTTCAAATTATGCAATATGCCATTTAAACATGAATTTGAAGGTAAAATATTGAAATAAATTTCAATGATTTGAGAAGAGGCATATGATATATGTATAAAAAGGGGGTAAGTACATATATTTTTTGATTGATTGTTTCATTATGATTGTTTTGATAATGGAAAATAGATTGCGTAGGCCTGCAATTTATTCAGTTATTGAACTATATTTCTATCTACATGGGGTCAATTCCATCAGATCTAGGTTAGTATAGACTATCTATATTGACATGTAGTGGTTGGTAATGACCCATGCAATAAGAGGGGTGTGTGATTATATGACCATATTTATTATCTTTAAAAGTTATGTTGTGCGATGTCAAACCCTATTATGTGTGAAACTCCAAAAATTAACCTCCTTCACCTTAAAACCCTAGGTGTGCTTGTAAGGGATAGAGACCTACATTAAATGATAAAGTGTAATGGGATGAGTTGACCCTAATCACCCTTGTATATTATTGACTGTTGCCTATGAATCTAATTATCCAAGGAGGGAAATCAAGTGACACACAACTCTCCAAACTTAGGAAATGAATAAAACTAATGACTTGGATTTGATACTTAACAATGCTTAATTTGATGTAAATTTGATATGTTTAAAACTTGTCTTGTGATTTTTCCTATTGATTGATTCACAATTTAGGAATAATAAGGCATATATGCTCAATTTTTAATAGTTCATATCTATGTATAAGATAAGTGTCAAGTCGCCTGTCAATTGATACCTTGATTTTGTACATGTATATGAGTCCAAGTGGGTAATTTATCACACCATCGACATGCTAGGTAGATGGGATATCCCTAAGGAAACGTTTGATTTTAAAAAGGATCTATTTATAGGAGTGGGTTAGTAATTTTAGGCTCAAATAAGTATTGATTAGAAATATTAACCTAGTTTGACATTTGTGACCTGATCATAAATGGACTAAACTAAGTATTTGGGCATGTTTGTGTAGGATATTATATAGTTTTGAAATAGATAGTGATGTTCTTGTAGGTGTGTAGTAGTATAAAAAAGGGTCAAAATCATAAGGTAGCATATAGGTGTGAGAGAATGGTGAGTTAACACCACATTCATGTGCACAAGTCTTGTGTGATAAATATGTGTCAATCTTGTCATTATCAAATACCTAATACTAGATTTTAGTATCTACAATAGGTAAAATTTGGTCTCAATAGAAGAATAATTAATGTTGTCATAACCTTGAAGGGTGATTTTAGTTGATTATTAATTAATTTCAACATAACCCATATGTTGGAAGACAAAAATGGGAATATATTAATAGTATCCCCATCATCAACCATGACTCTTTTGACATAGTAATTATAGATCCACACTTAAAAATAAAAGGCATGATCTCCAATGATGGCGATATTTACATTACAAGGTAAACACATAAGATACATCTAGTACCTGATGTAGACACTTTATTTTCATCACTTCCTTGTTGAATTACAATTAGAATGAATTTTTGTAATAACACACAAATCTAGTTATAAATCATATAATTAAGTCAATTATTTACATAATTACTAATTTAATCTAAAATTAAAATGACATGATCTTGATTGGGGCATTGAATCCCATTGTAACATTTAATTTGACATCATCATCTTGAATCAAATAAGTGATTGATGAGTGTTATTACAATATAATTAAATTAATATTTGATTGGCAAGATAACATTACAAAATGCCACTATTATTTTAATTAAGTATTATTCATGCTTAATCAGTCTAGTATTATTTTAATGAAAAATTCCATGGATTTGGGATTATCTATTTTCTAAATGCATAAATTGAATTATTACCTCACCCAAGGTGAAATAATCATACCAAGTGTACAAGTAAGAGCTCTTATAAGTTTTTACACCCCTCTTACGCACTCTTCCTCTTACACCCCTCTTACACACTCAAATAAGGGCCATGATTTGAATCTCTTACATTTATATGATATAATCCATCCTTTTTCTTCTACACTCCATCTCTCTCATTTATGAAAATTAAAGACCAATCTTGATCCCTTAATATTCATCTCAAGATGTATGGTCTACAATTATTTTCCAACTCTATAAATGAAAGGGTTTTCACTCTCTCTCAACATGATCAAATGGTGTAGTGAATATCTACCAAATATTAAGGTGATCAATCAATAATTATTTAATATTTCCAATAAAAATATAAATTAGGCAAGGGGAAATGTTGCCCATACATAGAGTTAACATTGCCAAGGATATCTAGTATACAATCTAAGCACAAACCTCTTTTCGAACTAGATAACAAGTGTTGTCTTTCAAGGAAGGTATAAACTTTATGTTTTGTCTTCTATTTGATTCTTCATTTTATAGTCTTGCTCAAAACTAGTGGATAGACTTAGGTTATTATTCTCATGCAATTGATTTGATTTACATGCACTAACAATGAACTAATCCCATTTAGAATATTATTTTACACCCAACATCCCTAAAATTTTGTGTAGGGGTACATATCTAGATCAATATGGTTGATTTGAGATTTAAGAGGTGGGGTAATACTGGAAAGATGATTAAGGCCCAGGGTATTGAGAAGCACCAATTAATTAGTAGGTGAATTATTCAGTAAGTCCATGAATGAAATATGACAAAAGGTCTTTATAATATCCAAAACAAGATCATAGGTCCCTATAGGTTTGGGTGTTCCTCAAACTTTAGTCTCTAAAATATTTATTAGAGGGGGAGTTTTTAGTTAATACTCTTTGGTGAGAATAATTATAACAAACCTAAAAATATAATCTTTCCTTAAGGACTAAGGCAAGGGTGACATCAATATTTGTGGAGGTTGAAACTTTTGCATCATGAGTTCCAACTAGCATAGATTAGCTGAGAGGATTTTTTTATGGTGAATTATAGTTTGATTGTGGTTGGTGGTTTGGCAAAGGATTTTGATGGATGTGTAGATTAGCATTTTTTGGTGCTCTAAGACCTATTTGGGAAGGCTAGGGGTTACCATTGGGAGTCCCTAAGAACATGTTAATGAATAACTATCATTAATTATTAGGAAGTCTTTGAATAAATTTGTTATAATCCATTCAAGTATGAGTATCATGACCTATAAATCTATGAAATAAACATTAGATGTTGGGATCATAATCCCCCAATATTCAATTTTTATTTTGTTGATTGAAGCCTTGATTATAATTTTTTACTGATTGTTATTTTGATAAGGCTGATTTTGATTGAAGTAATGGTTCTGATACTATGCTATGGAGTTTTGATTTTGGATTTGATATTGATTTTAATCTAGTGGTGATTAAAATATATAACATGGAAAATTGACATGGGATCAAGGTTTCTTTGATTCCTATTCTTATTTTTGTTATTATTAGTTTGGTTTTTATTGTTGTTAACAATATTGTTATTTTTAGCTTGGTCTCTAACACCATTAGTATGTCATTATAGTTATAGTTTAATACCTTGGGTATGAAATTATTTTTGTTTCTTTGATTTTTATTTTAATTTCCCCCATTGGTTTGGTAGGGGGTAACAATTTTCCCACTAAGCCTATAAGTTATACAGATAATATATATGGCTATTTGGTTTATTCTCAAAACACTTTCTAGTGCTTGTTCATAAGACCAACAGGGGAAATTTTGAACATCCTCCCTAGTTTCATGATTAAGGGAATGGAGGAAGAGATCACATAACTCTCTATGGTCCATATTGAGAGATTTTGAAAAATATTAGAGTATATGATGCCACATTATGATGAAGTGAGAAACATAACATTTGGCTCTTATTTGATATGAAGGAATTATTTTATTCTAATGTGGATCAATTTTTTCATGTCAAAGTCTTTACCAATTTCAGTGATGAGTTACTTAGAGGAATGAATAGAGTCCTTAGGAAGATGATAATACCAATACAGGGAAATTATTTCAAGATTTTTTAGGATTTTTTTGCCACTACTATATGCCAAGGGAATAAATCTCTAATCAAAGTGACATAAGACTTGATATGGGCATTGGGGTCTCCTTCTCTTTTGTATCTAGTAAGTTAAAGAAATGGGTAGGGTAATAAAATACCTCAAATCATATGATTAATGGGTTATTTAAGGTATTTTTCATAAGTTCCCATTGCACTAAAATTTGTTGAAGTATTATGATAACTTAGAGGATAGAGATTTGGATAATCTATTGGAGAAAAGTTACCAAAGGTATATGTTGTTATTTGAGTTTGGGGAATAGAGTAAGCCAAAAAATAATTATTTTAATGCATGGATTTGAAGTACATATGAAAATATGGTTTTAAATAATTAAAATTTGGAATACCAATTGACACATGACTAGGTGGAGCATATGAGGGAAGAACACTAGCTGACAGATGGCTAGGTGAGACATATGAGGGTGGTGTACCAACATGCATGTAGCAAGGAATGAAATAAGGTAGTGAATTATTATCCATATTATTAATAGTGATATATTATGGAGTGGTACCACCAATATTATGATTAGGAGGGGTATAAAGTGGAGGTGCATTAGTAACGATGTTACCTGGACTATTGTAAGGGAGAAAACCTCCCATATTTTAGAAAAATGGAGAGAATTTTGGAAGTAGATGGATTTTATTTGGAGTATGTTAGTAGGATTTTGATGAAATTTAAGTGGAAATAAAATTAATTTGATTATTAAAATTTGACACAACTCTTTTAATTGTTAGACCTTTTTGAGAAGAAGCTTGGTTACTTTTCAGTTCTAGAATACATCCCACCAAGGTGGAGATGAGATCATTCAAATTAGTAGTAGGGATTGGGTTGGAAAATTTTACTATAAGAGATTTATATGGAAGGGGATGATAACCTAAGATGAATTGATTTATTTTTACTTATTCATAATAAGTCACATTAGGTTTTTGGTAGGTGTTGGGTTGGAAATATTTGAGCTAGAACAAAAGATGAAATTTTATTCTAGCTAATCCATCTTTTATGGATATAATATTATAATTATCTCAAAATTATTGATTTAAAAGATAATATGAGGTATAAATAAAAATTTGAATATAAATCACCTCCACTAGTTAAATTCATATCATTTGAATCATGATAATTATTATCAGTGTCTAAGGAGTCTTGTAATTCTTCCAACACCAGATTAAATTTGGTGTGTGGGAAAAATAAGGAAGATATATAGGAAGGATATGTAATGCAAATACTTTAATTATTTGGGTCATAAATATTATCCCAACTAGATAATTAGGGTTCAAACATTATTTTTTAAGGTATCTAGGTTGAGGGTCCTGTTATAATCCCATTAGACACATTTGGGGGGTGTATGATCAAACATAAATGGAATAGGAATTAGATGGAAGAAATAAAAATAAATGGGGAAATATGAATAATGCAAGGGATAAACCCTTTCATGTTAGGTTCACCAAAATTATGCACATAGAAAGCAACACACTAACCTTATGCATTTGATTTCCTAGCTTTAGGCTAAGTTAGTTTAAAAAATTGATGGGAAATGTAATTAGTGATTTTGATGAATGGGTTGATTATTATGAATAGGATATGCATGAGTAAGTTAAGCTCATGAAGCTAACTTTGAGTATGTGAAGTTGGGTCTACGTTTGTGAAGCATGATCCAAAGCATAACTTGTAAATGAAATTTGCATAAATCAATCCTTAACTAAGAGATGTCAAAAGAAACATACTATGATAAGTAAATACATAGTTGAGTAAAATTGAGTAAATATGTGGGAAAGAGGGAAGGAAATAATAAATCTCATTGGGTACATAAACCAATGCATGATCTTGGTGATAACTTATGTGTGTGTGTGTGTGTATAATGATTAATCAGTGAATATATTGGATTGAGCTAATAGATTACTCAATCCTCATGTGTGGGTGGCTCAATAATTAAATCTAATTTCGATTCCATCATTTCCCACCCCTACTTGGTGGATCATGACCTATGAATAGCTTGGATTGGACTTCTATTATGTCTAACCCTCTCATATGGGTGGATTAAGAAATCAAGTAGGATATGAATCCATCATTTCCAACCCATGTGTAGTAGATGAATATGAAACTAAACTATGCAAAGTACTAAAAATGTTTAACTATTATGTCATCTTTATGTCCACTCAGGTATATTAGGCAGCTCTAGGCCACTCGATAATGCCAACCATTACAGATGGAATAAGGCATGAGACTAGTGATAACCTAGAATATGATGTCAAGTGTATAAAACATAGATAATGACATTGAATTTGTCATTCCATCTAATCAATCAGTGTGTAACTGAGCATATAGAAATAATGGGCCACACACATGCCCCCAATCTAGTATCTAAGTATATTAATTCTAGACTAAGTTGTAATAATTATATCTAAGTATCTGAACTAAATATAGGAATGGTCATGTTGTGCATGATGCCCCCAATTTTATCAAACTAATATGAATTAGAGTTGAGATAATGTGAATCTTAATAAAAATTGAGTATAACTAATAAATATGTAACTAAATTTGTATAAACCTATATTGTACCTATTGTACTATTCTAGCTAATCTGAGTTATTCTAAAACTAAGGATACTAGAAAGTATCACCACATCTTGGAAAATATCACCATGTGGTGTTGTGTCCCCATTTGGGATTTGATGTATTTTTGATATGAATTCTTTGTCACTTTAATGCTTTTTGAGTCACTATTTTCCCTCTGTATTTACCTATGTCTAATTTTCTATAGTTGAGTCTATGTGCTAAAAAATGTGTTGTGAATTCAATGTAGGAGCCTAATATTTATGAAAAAACCTTATGAATTTTCCCATATTTTTATGGTAGTTATTGAAACTATGCAATAACTATCCTCAAAATAAAAATCTCTACAAAATGTGTGTTAACCAAAGCATATATGATAACCACATGATAATCCAATATAATATGCATACATAAAATTGGAATGTAAGAGAACCTGAGCATAAGTATGTAATGCAAGATGTATGTCATGTCTAAAATTACATAAGGGTGTCAAGATAGATTAATAAATGTATGTAATAACTTATTTGGGTAAAAATGAGTAGCTAGTTAGGGGGATGGGGCATGATTTCCATCATGGCACCCAAGTAGGAATGGTAAATGCAAGAGGTCCCTCATGGCATAAAAAATTGGTGTGTGTAAAAATCAAAGACTAGTGTCATGGACATGATGCATATAATAAAGCATACATACAAAACACATGAGGCATGCAAAGTAGGCCAAGGGGATATAGTACAAGGGACATGGGCACATGTCATTAAATTTAAGAAAACAAGACATACAAGGACATGTTCAAATGTCCACATATGCAAGCAAAAATCAAGTTGGCTTAGAGACACATAGAAGGACATGTTCAAATGTCTACATACACAATCAGGAAAACACACACAAAGACATGGGCAAATGTCCAAAACACACATACTATTAATATAAATGGCATATAGCAAAAGATAAATGGCATATTCAAATGCCCTCAAATATAATAAGCATAAAAATATAATCAAATTTAAACAAGGAAAACTAGAAATGAAATCATGCATGAATATGTAATATTAATCTATGTAATAACTAGGATGTACATATGCTGAGTCTAAAGAAGTAATAACTGGGAAAAGATATGAGTATGAGTAGAAATGATCAATATCTAGATATAATAATGCTAAATCTGGAATGTAGAGTATGTAATGATAGAACCCAATTATATAAACCATGTATAGGATGTCATAAAGTGGATGAATGTGTCAATTGAATAACCATGGATTACTGTATATGCACTCAATGGGTAGATAATAACAAGTCTAGATTAGTGTAGTGGACCTGAGTCTTATAAGTAATTTGCAAGCACTAAGCAATCTACAATCACTTGAGAAGAACAAATGAAGCATGTAGTATGATAAAACTAACTATACTAAGATGGCTAGCATATGCAGTTTCTGGTAGATAAAAGTAAATGTAAACATAGCAATACATACAATCTATAAATTTTGTGGTTTACGAGTAATTATTTAAATGTTTTTGTGTTTTTAAAATGTTATATTATTTTTTTATTTTTTGGATATAAGATGTGTATAAGCAATATGAAAATGAACTATGTATAAGGGGCAAAGAGATGTAAATAAAGTATGTACAAGAGGAGAGGAACCATACTAGCTGATGAGTCTCATGGGAGACTCACTATCACTATGACCTATGTCAAATAAGGGAACTATGATTGTGCAAACTATATGAAAGGGAAATTATGATCTAATAAACTACTATACTAAGTAATCTGCATCTGCCTATGTAGTGGTGCTAGAAATTTGTGGCACTAATTGTGGTGTGATGTGAACTATAGGGGTTTTAGGAACCCATATAGTAAAAGTTATAGGTGACATAGGTGTCTTGTTCTAAGAACCTTGAGAACCCAATAATATTGGTCTCAATAAAAAGTGAGTGGAAAAAGGCCCTCTAGAATCTATGGTATATCTCTAACACAAGGGTCTCTCTAATAATGGTCTCTTTGGGATAGTATGTGTACATGTTAATAATGTAGGAGTAAACCCTATCTACATTGGTGGCTCTACTAAAATCTATGATGTATCCATAGGAACTATGATTTGAGTTGTAACTGATAACTATGTTATATCTTGTAACTGTGTTAGAACTATAGTTGGTGATTATGAAGTAACTACCTGTGGAATACGTAAATGATACTCATATGAAATAAACTCAACTTTGACAACCTAATTTATATGTATGTATTTTAGGAATTTATTCACTATGGATGGGATGACTCATAGATGATGTATCAATATCCTACCTAATAACATATCAAACACACCTACACTAGATACTACTAAGAACCAAATGGATATATGTGCTGGTCTAACTTATAATATAAGCACAATATCCTTGTTGGATCTCTAAACATTAACATTAAAACCAATAATAACTATTTATATGGGGAATACATCCTAATCTAAATAACCCAAATGCTATAAAAGTGTCATAGTGCACATGCTAATTCTTGACCTATTGTCAACCATAACACTTTGGATAGGATAATGATCTATGTATGCTTGTATAAAGAGTGCATGTAAATCTATACCATCATCAACAATCCCCTGCTCTAAGAAGATGATAAGTGGTCTAGATATAACTATAATATGGTACATACTAATGATGTTGTGCAATGGATGTACCTGATATCTATAGTGAACACCTAAAGTGCTCCCTACCTCATTTGTTGTGTGCTTTAGAAATAGATTTGAGAATATATTTAACACCTTAGCTTCTATTTCCTTTACTTTTGGTTCTTTTATGGGTGTTCCCACATCAATAATGTTATCCTCAATAAAATATTGTATCTTATGTTTTAGGCTTATGCATCTATTTGTTTTATGGCTTGGTGACCTATGATAATCATATAATGCATTGGATTCATAGGTTTTTGGAAGATGCCATGGTATCAACCTCTTTAATCAGAGGGAGAGATATGACATTAAATTTTAAGAGATACTATAAAACTCATGTTGGTGACTTTATAAGGTTGGTGAAGATTAATCATTGAGGAGATGATAAAACTAGTGAGGAGATGGCTCTGAAGCTACGTTAACTATGGCCTTTTAATCATTCTTATTCTTGATGGCCCTTACCTTGTGTTGAGGATTATTTGAACTCTTAGTATTTGATTCTAATCCATTGGTATATTTTAGTTTTACTATTGATAAAATCTTGACCTCTCTTTATTTTACTATATGGAACAAATCTGTAAATGTAAGAAACTTATTAAATAAGATAGCTTCATGTAATGTTGGTAAAAGACTTTGTTTGAAGATGTCTTGAAGCTCTTTGTCTACCTTGGGGCTAGTCAATTTAGCTAATATAGTCTTGTATCAAAGACATATTCTATGATAGGTTCATTTGAATTTTATTTCAACTATGCATCTTAGGCATATGAGATCTTATCACTGATATTGATGGATAACTGTGCCTAAAAATGTATGTCAAAGGATTGAAAGCTGTGATGGATTGATTCAGTAAGTCATAAAACCATTATAGGACATAATCCTTTAAATTATGTGTCAATAACTTTGTGAGAAGCTAATTTTTGGACACATAGTCAAAACATGATGCATGAAAAACTTAGAGATGGTGTTCTAGGTTACCCTTTCCATCATATAATGTAAGCTTAGGTGCCATGAATCTAGATGGGAAGGGAGTTGTCATTATGTGATCTGCCAAAGTTATATGTAATAAAATATTAGAATGTAAGGCATGTGATGGCCTAGTGTCTCCCTTCTCAAGATGTAACACCTTAGCCTGCGGAGTATAAACCTTGTGTATAAGGGATTGTACATCTAGATTGAAGGAATTAGCCATAAGAGGTGTAGATATCACTAAAGGTTGTTGAATTATGATTGTAGGTTGTGATAGCTAAGTTGGCCCCACTATCAGTGTAACAATGTTATTAGTTGTGGGAGTTGAAGATTGACCATTATTTGATTTTTGGAGTTCTTCCTAGATAATAGTGATGAGGTCATATTGCATATCTACATGTTTGGACACAAAATCTTGCAATTGTTTCTTATCAATTACATCAAATCAATTTTTATATTTTTCCATTGTGGTTTAGGAAGTAGGAAAACAAGTTTTTGTATATTTGGAACCTTTAAAGAATTTTAATCTAAGAAATATTGAAAAAAAAATATTGAAACAAATGTGAAATTTCGAAACTAAAATTTGAACATAGACACAAAAATGATATAAACCTTAAGAAAATCTAGGGTTAGGGTTTGAGAAATGTTCAAAGTAAGTCAGGTTCAACAAATGTTTTAACATTTTAGGGTTTAGCTTATGTAAATCCTATATTTGGTTAAAGGGATGAACAAATTAAATTAAGGAAATAATATTCATAAAATAAACTCTAATTTGTTATAGAATTTAATAGCTTTGACTTTTTAAAAATAGTTATAATTAGTGAAAATAAAGAATTATCTAAAAAACATGTGATACAGATGATTTGAGTGCTAGAAAATAAGATGGGATAAGTTGTCTATGTCATCATTTGGATCCCTATGTCATAACCCCTCTTGGATAGTAGTAACACATTTGGATAGTAGCATCATGTGGCTCTAGTGTCTTTATATTGGTGTTAATGTCCTCTTTGCAGGAATATCATGAACTTCTGAGTACACCTATGTTTGGAATTATGGGGTCTATTCTTACACACATGAATTTTGGAACTATGTATTGTGTTTGTAATGACTAATTTATCATGTGAACCCTAATCTTCCTTGTAAGTAGGGTATGAGCTAAAAAGTGTGTTCATTAGTAGGATAGGTTAGACATTCTCAACACCCCACTATGAAGAGAGTTGCCTACATACCAATACTCTAAGGAGGGATCAATCTTGATGTAGTTCTCCCCACCTAAGTGATAGTGAAAGTACAAGTGATGCTAGTATGATAGTGTTCTTGAGTGCTTTAAGTGTGTTTGAGATTGGAAATCTAAGAAATATGAGCTTAGGGCTATTGTAAATGGTAGTATGCAGAAGTAGGGTAGAATAAGGATTGATAACCTTGATTTTGCTCAATTGTTTTTTATTTTTGAATAGGTATTTTACATCTAATATCCATATAGTGGATAAAGGGATAAAATTCATGTATTTAAAGTGTTTTTTTCTTTTACAGATAATAAAATATGTCTAGACCAACCTTATGATGGTTTTACTTTTGAAAATATATTTGTTTAGTAAAGCTAGGGAAAAGGACATAGGTGCCATTTTGGGGACATTAGTGCCATGTGGCTCTAGTGTCCTTAATGTGGAATTGATTTCCAACTAGAAAAACACTACGCACAAAGGGCCAAGATCAAGTAATGAGGGTCTAGGACTACCTTTGAATTGACTAGGGATGCCTATGGCCCACATGAAGGCTAGATAAGTGTGATAATAGGCTCTAGGATAGGTCTAGGGCTAAGCTAGGGATGGGTAATCTTAAATATCACTCTTATTAATCAAATACCACTTTTAGGTGATTAAATTCACTTAATATAGTGGATTTTTATAGTGATAAGGGATTTAAAATAACTAAATTATAAAAGGAATAGGTAGTGTAGCTATTGGTTAATACAAATCTATTTGAATGGAGAGAATCAAGTTAAATTCCTCTCAGGATTTGTTTAGATCAATAAAGGTGGTCTTGCCCATGCAATGTGATATGCTAAAGAGGAAAGTGGAATGAGGCTAGACCATAGGATGAAATTTAAATTAGATACATTGGTTAGCTAATTGATGAGATAATAAATGTGTTTGTATGGAAAGTTGTTCTTTTAGTAACTTAGTTTGTTTATCCAGGGCATAAAACTGATTGATTATAAGATGTGATCGTGGGGTAGAGAAAAAGACTTCCATCCAAAGATCAAAGTCAATATAATTTTGTATGTTTTTTGCCTAAATGAGGGAAAGTACCATTGGGAAATTTCTTATCCTATGTGGACACAGTTGTTTTGAGATCATCATCGAAAGAAGTCAGAACATATAAGTTTAATGATGTTTGAGGTAAAAGATGTTTTTTTTCTAATAAATTATTGTGCATGTGGGCTTATAGTTGTTGTCTTATGAAGTGGAAAGTTTTAAATAAAGAAAGAAACTAAAACATATGCAAAATAAATTAAACATATGACTTTTCATGTAAATAAACATAATTTTTTTTATCATTTCCTTCTAAATTAAATATTTCAATTTATTTAATTACCTAATTACATGCAATATGGATGTGAAAACAATTAATATTTTTATTTTATTTTTCATTTTAAATTCATGCCAAAAACTAAAATACAATGATGTAAATTAAAAAATAATAATGTTATTATATTTTCAATGTTTCATGGATGTAAATGCAAATTGACTGAGTGCTAGAAATCCCTGAGTTCTTTTTGTATTTTTAAAATTTATATGAGTGAAATATTCACTTTTAAAAATAAATTTGAATGCTTAAATGAATAACACATTGATTTGATATTATAAACACTTGTGAATGTAAGGTTGAAAAAGAATTAACATTAATATATTTTCTTTCTATATTTTTTGATTTATGGATGCATTCAAGAATATAAATCCCAAAATGAAATGATCTAACTAGATATTAAGGGAAAATTATCAATGTAAATTGAATGATTGAATTTAATAATGTTATGAATTAATCTAAACCTCTGCTATAATTTTTTTGATATAAAATTAGGCTAATGATTTAATGTAATAATTTTGATGTGCTGTTAGAAGTGAAAATAAAAAGCAAGGCTAAGCACTATGAATGAATAAAGTAGAAGAAAGCTATTTGTAATAATGACATGTAAACATGCATTGTTATGGAAAAATATTATGTGTGTGTAAAATAATAAATATCTAATTTTTAATGTCCATGGAGGATAAAAATAAGGAAATAATTGTTTATAACCAAAGAGGTGAAAAATGACACTTAGAGAGGTTGGGAAAGTATAAGGACTTACACAAATTATCTATTCTATTTTTTAATGAAACACATACTAATTTATTCAAGAGGTTCTATGGGTGAAAAAGGGAAAATAGGTAAAATTATGGGAAGATTAATTCTACACAAGAGACACATAGGCTATAGATTCTAATAAATTCATGCACACACATACAAATGATATGAAGAAATGGAAATCACAAAATAAATAGAAAGGATATATAAGTCTAAAGAAATAAAAACATAAAAAATACACTCAAAGATAAATGGATTAGCTATCTAGAATCTTTAATGAGATGAAAAAGAAGGGACAAAGATAATGGAGAAATACTCCCCAAGACTTATATAGCCTATTTATTTGGTAGAGGGTAATCTAGTTCATAATTTTAAAAATTCTTAAAATACACATGAAATAAATGCACATGAAATTTAATTTATTTTTTCTTTCTTTCGATTCATTAACAAATTTCAAATGAATAATCCTAATCTAAGAAAACAATATGTAAAAATAAAAAAAAAGAAGCCTCTAACCTATCAAGTGTGGATGACAAATTAGAAGTATGATGTAGGTTGTTGATATTTAATCCTTAGGCTTCCAACTCCATTGAAGTTTCTCACATTGATCTAGGGATGTATTTACTAGAAATAATGATGTAGGATAATGAGAACAAAAGTAAGGTGTGAATGTAATAGTGGTTGGGTTTAAAAAGTGATAAGAGTGTACTATATTTGTTAATGAATTTTTTGATCTCATTTTTAATGTAAACATGAATATTTGTAAAATAAGGGTAATGGAGATTTTATTAGAGTAATGAGGATTTAACTAGGATTATTTGGAGTTAATTGGGATGACTGCATATAGGTTAAGGCAATGGATTGGAAGTAGAGTGTCAATTAAGAAAAACATTACAAAACACATATTTTATGCATTGAATTGGAGTCCCAAAGATGGTGGTGAAACCACCACTTTAAGAAACATAGATAAAAACCACTAGGGTGGTTGTAAAACCACCAAGATAGCTCTTCCATGCCACATGAAACTCAAAATATGGGAAGTTTAGATCCTTCTATTTTGTAGATTTGCCTTTTTGGGAAAATTTTGAAAGTAATAAAAGGGAAAAATGGGAAGGGAAAGGATTTGAGTAGGCTACAAATTTATTCAAAGGTTTTTAACATCATCATTGAAATTATTTCAAAATGTTTCACTATGTAAATTTTGGGTGCATATAAGGACCTACCCCAAAATGATAGATGTATCTTACAGTCAACTTGAAATCATATATATTTCCTAACCAATCACTATATATGTAACCTACAACTATAAATTTTACACCATAAGTGTAACTATCAATTGAGGCTCTTCTTCCTAGTTTATACTCAATCCCATAACTAGTCGTATCACAAAGATACTTTATGATACAATTTTTATCTTACCAATGGTTATAATGGGGGTCATAATAAATTAATGACATAAGATTCATATCAAAGGAGAGATTAATATGAGTATGAGTCAAGTATAGAAGGCTTCCCATCAATTTCCTATTGAGTGTACCATCAAATGAAGGATAAAAATTCTTGGTGAACTTAACTCTAGATTGAAAAGGAGTTAGTGTGGACTTGTAGTCTTCCATGTTGAAAAAACATAAGATGTATTCACCATACTTGGATTGATTGAAAAATATCCATTCTTAGACTTTGAAATATGATAGCTATGGAAAATTTTAACAAACCCATATTGGTCATCTTAAATTACTTCATTAATTGTGTGCTTACATCAAGAATTTTCTTGGTGAAACTCCCTATAATGATTAAGTCATCGACATAGAGGACCAAAATGAGAAGTATAAAACTATTAAATATATTCCATAATTTACCTCACCCATGAGCCATCTATACTCTTATATAGATAATAAAGGAGGCTATTTTTAGGGTTAGGGTTAGGGTTTTTGAGAATAGTTGTAGAATAAATCAAGATTATTATTATCCAAATTTAATTAATTAAATACTTAATTTATAATATTATATAATAACAATTTATAGATAAATGTGCACAAATTAGCACTTATCCATGAATTATATTACAAATTAATATTACAAGTGCATCTTAACCCTACAAAAGTGTATGCATTATAAAATCCACTGACATTCCTAGACTTTGAGGGAAGAAATTATAATCCATAATTACAACCACCCATGGTATGTTAATCCCAAAATAAAAATGCCAAACACAAAATCCAATGATTTTTCCATCTAAATCAAGTACTTATACTCATCTCCAATTGAAAAAGACATCAATATTTATTAGTGCCACAAAGGTCTAATTCCAATTTTTTTACAAAACATTCGAAATTAATATAGAAAAGAGGGAACCATCTATTGAATAAATAATGGAAGACAAGGATACAAAAACTTTGATATGGAATTAAAATTAAAGATGAGAATCATGGAAGCTTAATAAAAAAATCAACTCTTATTCTAAGGATTGGAGAAACTCCCTCTGCCACAACTTAAAAAATGTGGATTATCTCCTAAAATATTAAAAGTTTAGGTTTATTTTAACATAAATCAAATACTACGTACTAACTTAGGGATTGAGTTACCTAAACTAAAGTTTATATTGTACAAAGAGGAGTAAATAATTATAATTTAACAATTTAGTAATGTTATCCTTACAAAATTTAAGATGTAGGTCCTATATTTTATGCATATAACACATAATAGAGGATTTCATAACCTAAATTCTCTTTTATTGATTAGAATTATTTTTTAAATGACATAATACTCTTTATCCCCTCAATTACTCCTATATGTCTCACTTACATATAATCCTATTCATTCTATATTTATTACCTATGTTCATATTAAAAAATACCTTATTGTGGTTTATGTACCACCTCCATTCATTTCAATAAAAAAATGACATCTCTACTCTTAAAATAGGTTCTTGAAAGATGTTGTGAAGCGTTGTATTACTTAAGTCTATTTGACATTTAAATAAAGTCAATTAATTTATAACTCAACTTATATTTAAGACTTAAATAATGAAAATAGTATATTAATAGACTGATTAAGGAGAAACTCTAAATGGGTGGGGTCTTTAGGCATTAATACCATTTAATTAATCAAATTATGATGAACATAAAGTATTACATAAGCAATTTAAATAAAATTAAATACATATAACACTAAGTCTATATGCATTAATCCATTTTTTAGTAATATATGATTAAAAACTAATATATATCAAGTACTATTGAAGTATGATAAGTATCTAAAAATACTAAAATAATAGAATTATAATTCAACCAACCATCCATTCGTCTTCAATGTTTGATAAAATCTCAATTAATGGGTGACCTTTATCCATTTGATATTCTATATAGTTCATCGACATAGCTAAAAAGTTAACCAATTTAGTACCACCTTCATTATCTTCATCAACCTCCTATTTCACCTTCTTGACCATTATGATAATTTTAGGTGATGTCATAGGGCTGATTTCTCACCTCTTACCTCCTAAAAGTCCTATCCTCTCTTATTCAAGTACATGTAATGAAAAATCAGTAAGACTCAACTTTGAATATCCTATAAGTGAATTTGTAGCTTTAGGATATGGGTTTTTAGTATTTAATGGTACAAGGGATCAAGAATGTAGTTTGATAATCAACTATGAATCATCTTGAGGTATGGATTCTCGATTTTGCATTGAATGGCAAGGTGTGGGATTTGGATTAGATTGCAAAGATATATGCATGTGTTGGGAATAAATACTTAGAATTACTCATCTATGAGAATGAGATATCCAAGGAGGTCTTCTCCAAACTAGGTTTCCACTAGTATTAGTGGGATTAAAAGGCAAGGCATTTAATACATTCCAAAAAGTGAGTTCAGATGCATCAAATTGGATTGACATGCGTGTGCCTTAGTTATAGGGTTGAGGATTAGTTATAATAATTTTCCTTCCCCAAAAATGTTGACCTCTAGGAATAAATATTTATGGAAGTGGATCCTTCCTATGCCAATCATGATTATGCCCCTAGTTATTATCATGAGAATTATTGGAATGAGGAGGAGTCCATCTTGACATTTTACTAAAAATAAAACCTTGATTACTATTTGCATTGAAATCTATTATATGATACATGTCAAAACCCAATTTATACCACATATAATTATGATAAACATTCATGCATAAATTTCAATAAAAGGGATTGAAATTTGAATATACAATTTATATCCACATAAATGTTGGTCAAATGTATTAACAATCATAACCAAGAATATTTCACATTATTCTATCATTTTCCTTAAAGATTTGACTATTTTTATATACTACTCAAATGTATCAATATCTAAAAATTGAATCCATTTCATATATAAACATAATTATTTTATCTAAAACCCAAATAATTATGCCAACCACAAAATATATCCATTATACATACTTATCACTACAAATCTAATCAATTATATCTCATTGAAAAACCACTAACTTTCAATACAATTCTAATATGACAATCAAAACATTATCTAAAATAATCAATCATCTCATGAAATAGAAGTGTGTCTAAATATTTTAAAACATCTTCAAATAAAATAAATAGAGCTAACCATGTATTATTTTTCATATCATTAACTCAAAATGACCAAATTCCTTCTCTAAAATTTATAACTTCCTCCTTTTCATGTGTTCAATTAATTTCTAAGACATTAATTTTTATGACAGCCCCTTACTCTACAATTATACTTTCAAAACCTTTGAATGAAAAAACAAAACTTTGTTTCTAAACTATAGCCATAATGAATAAAAAATCAATGTTTGATTTTACATCCATGCCAAAACCTTACAACGACTGCTAATACTTTTTCAAAATATTGAGTAAAAAAAACAAAACTTATATCAAACTTAAAATAATTCACAAAACCCAAAATGTTTACTTATCCAACAAAACAAAATCTATTCTACATGCATGAAACCTGTTACCCAGTTCTTAGATCAAAAACCTTGAAAATGTAAACCAATGCCATAACCATATTTTCAATATATTCCTTTTGAATCATCAGACATATAAAAAACTTTCCATGGAGATAATTATTTTTTTCTAAATACATAAAATATATTCAATAAAATTTTAACTAAACACCCAAAAGACACTATACCCATCACATTAAAATTATTTTGCATACACAAACTAGTAATAAACACATATTTGGTAATAAGAAAACCCTATAGGTGAAACTAGAAGAGCAAACCAAAATAAACATATCTACCATTTACACATAATTAAAACTAAAATCAATGATTTAAAATACATCTCTATTAGAAACTAATAAACTTTAAGCTTTAAATAAAAACACATAGATCGATTTTGAAGCCAAAATCCTCAATAAAGTAGATACTGTGCGACCCAAAACACTCTTTAATAAATTTTATTTGTCAAATAACAACATATTTACACTATTAACTTTATTCTCAACATGAACTTTAATTTAAATTTTCAAGTATACCGATCAAACTTAATCTTAACTGCTCTTTGAAATAACCAAGATCGAAAAACCTTACCTCATCTGTAATTTTATAATCTTTCCTTATTCTTTCCAAGTTTCCTCTTGCTCACATAATTTTAATTCCACCATAATATTGTCAAGAATGATGAAATATTAAAATAATTTTCCTTTAGTATTGTTTTGAGCCCAAATAAATACTTAGTCCATGTGTTTCAATTCAATTTGTTGCAAAGTCTATTAATACCATTTTGGAGGCATTTCAATTCATTATCAAATTGCCTACTTTGCACACCACTTAAAACAATTACTAAATATCATGTTAAAAACCATATCTCAATTCATGTACATCACATTCAATGTGATTGAATAAAAAATGTGCCAACTATATCACAATATCTTCACTAAATCCATTAACTCAAGTCACAATTAAATTAGACAAAAATCTGTCAACTAATAAAATGCTTCAAACCCATGTTTCAAACCCAAAGTCAATTAACCAAACCACAAATGTATATCTAATATTACCACCATAATTTTCATTTCCATAAAATTCCATAGGTCACTAATCATTAGGCCCTTATATCTTAGGTTAGGAAATAGTTAGATTTAATATAATTCAACATAGATCAAATGAACATAATCAAATTTGATTTAATAATCAAAATACCCCTACAACCTATAACATTATTCAACATAAATAATGTTTAACATGGATTATTTAATTTATACCTTATGATCAAAAAAATCATTTATCAATCAATTTGTACATCAAACCATCCATGCCCTTGAAAATTAAGATAATTGTGCATTACTTTTTTATGATAACAAACATATGATGAGAAGAAACATAATCATGGAATCAAATCAGTTGTTCTAAACTATAATTTCATTATCCACATATAATTTGTTTTCTAATTATGTTCACTCATATTTTTAAAACCACTTAATAATATTAGATTAAAATTTTCATTAAATGCAACAATCATATAAACATTCAACATAATAATGAATATTTAAATGAAGTAATGAACTAAAACCCCCAAACTATCAATTTTAAATGTTAGGACGTGAGTCATAAATATGATAGAATACCTTGCTCATTTTAATTTTTTAAAAATGAGAGGGGGTGCCTAAAATAGACATAACACATTGTCCATGATAATGACTTGTGGAACCTCGAACCTAAAATGATCTACTTTAAGATAAATTTTATGATTACTAATCTAGTGATAGTAGTCAAGGAAATTGTTACCACTCACTTGGATAAATAATTGGTGGCCATGATAATGAAATGGTGGATGTTAAAAGAAGTGGGATAAATCTTGACTTGTGGATTTAGCCCCAAATTGGAGAAAGGCCATGGTGTGGCAATGGGTTGGAGTGATTGGGAAGGAATGTGGATCTCATGGGATAAATGTTGACACTCATCACATTTTATTAAGTGTTCTATGGAATCATGCTTGAGAGTAGGTTAGAAATTACCCATCCTATGGACCTTGCAAGTGGTTGTATGGACACCAAAATGTTTACCAAAAAATCCATAGTGACAATGGAAAATGACTTTCTCAATCTCCTCCTAATCAACACATCTAAAGATCATGATGTGAAAATATTTTTGATACAAAATATTATCAAGGATCATGCACTTATAATCAATGATTTAAAGACATCACCTTTGATGTGACTTTGCACCTTATGGATAGTTAAGATCAACTAATTAGTTTATAATGTTAGTGTAAAATGGGCAGGAAACAACCATGGGTTTCTTTATATAGAATATGAATTCATTATGGAAATAAGTGTTGACAAGATAACCAACTTATAGTGGGGATTCTACCAACAAATAATTGATGACTTGTCCCTTGATGGAATTTTAGATAATGTATGTCATCTTGAATTTTATCAAAAGTGTGATGAAATGACAATCATTTTCTGAGAGGGCTAGTTGGGTAAAAATTATTTATAGATAATGATATATCAAAATGAACCTCATTTCCTAATTAAATATATAGTGTCTTAATAATTTAGTCTCAAATATTATAGCCAGGAATTATTTTTATGGTCATGCGTATCATGTTTTATAATTGATGAGAGTGAAAATAATTAAATAGATGGATATTTAATTACCATCATCATCCTTGTGGGCCAACATATAGGCAATGGATACCTCAATTTCCCTAAAATAAAGTATGAGGGGCCTATCAGTATTAGGTGTCATAAGAGAAGGTGGATCCATAAGGAAGTGTTTAATGCCTCAAATGTATCTTCAAAATATTGGGTCTAAGTTAGACCACTCTCATTTTTTATCAAATGATTGATAAGATGAAAAAAAGGTAATTACAGGTACTAATATATGAAATATCCTCATCTTACCCAAGAATGACCTAATTCTTTACTAAATAGTAGGGGTCATGTCTAGAATTGTGCAAAAGTTAATAGGGTTGATATTCATCCCATTCTTTGAGATAATGAAAGCTAGTATTTTTTCACATATAAATCTAAAAATGGATTTATTAGGATTAATAAAAATACCATGCTTGATATTGTGTGTATGGATAGTACATAAAACCTCAAGGTAGTCAACTCTCATCTTATATTTTCCAAGAAGATCAAAAACATAGACCTCCACTATCTTGTGAATGAGATAATGTAAAATATGGGTCATATACCTATAATATATTTCCCCATTGTTTTTAAGGATAAAAGTCATGATGAGACAGTATAAGGTTACTCATGATATGGTAAAGGAGGTCTTGATTTGGTCTTATTTAAAAATGTGAATCTAGTTATATCCTGAAAAGCCATCCATGAGGGATAAAAACTCATAGCTTGTTGTAGTTTTCATAGTGACATAAATATAAGGTAGAGGGATATCATCCTTTTTATGTTTATTGATAGCTATGAAATCTATGCATATCCTAATCTTCCTATTATTCTTGAGAATTTAGAAAATGTTATAAAACCATTTGGTATAGTCTATGAGTTTAAGAACCCCATTTATAAAAATTTGAAGACATTTTCCTTGACCATTAATGAAAATTTAGTCTTAAATAGCCTTTGATTTTTTTGATAGGTTTTGAATTAGGTATTGTAACTAGATTTTGGATAACCACTTCAGGTTGGATTCCTATCATGTTTACGTGGGGGGGGGGGTGAAGGCCTTGGAGAATTTAGTATAAAATTCATTATGGTCTTCCACCTCTTGAGGAGATAGTGAATATGCAATATTGAGTATTTTAGGATGATATTTAGTTCCAATGCTAGTATAAATGGTATTTTAAATGAGGGAATAATTCCCTTCTTCAAATTCTTTAGGGGTAAGAGGAAGATTGGGATCTTTGTCATCTACATCAAATACATCATGTTACTCAAAAGAGTCATAGTTATTTATCTTAAAATATGATTCATACTAATATGACCTAAATTTAGATTAAGGGTAACATGTGAGGGTAAAACCCCTCTTATGCTACAATGATGGAAGGTGGTTGTAATCCCATAAAAATTATAATATCATCTAATAACTTTTTGTAAAGTTTGGGATGAGAGGACCAACTTCATCTTGAATGTGAGAAAGGGTTTGATCATTTGGAATATTTTATAAAATGGGCTCAAGTCTTATAGACACTAAAAAGTTCAACTCTAATATCATTGGATGAGGGAAAAAGTGAGAGGAGGAAATGCAATGGAATTGTCAAGTTGGTTACTCTTTCTAGGCACAATCTAATAGAAATGAAATCAAATTATTTTTTAACCTTGTGTATGAAATTTTTATAGAATTGAAAGTGTTCAAATTTGGTCTAATAAACCTATGAAACTTTGTTGGTTATTGATTATGAGTTTCCATGAATTATATGGTTTTGAACACCTAGCCTTTTGGCAATGGGCTTCCTTAATAATAAGAACTTTTACTCTTCCCCATTATTTGTGCACTCAAAATCAAGTTTAAAACCAAAGGGCATGATCATTAATCCATTAGATATCATGATAACTTCTTCCCCTATGCCAATACAACATTTTCCTTAATTTTAATGGAGTGTCCATTGGTCGCTCATAAAAGAAAAATCATTATGTCACTTAGGGAGTGCTTCTTGATTTTAAAAAATATCAACCATAAAATTGTAAAGTATATTAGCTAACCATTCTTATGTTTCTATTATTTTAAATTTGAAAAGGTTATAGGTCCCTACTCCTCTTGGGTCAAAAGATATCATAATGGGTTTATCCTTTTCCAAGATACCAATGATATTATCCAATGACTTAGTTGAGATGGTTGGTATTATTACCATTTTTTCCTCACCCACTTTATCCATTTTTCCTACACCATTTTCTTAAAAAAATTCACTTGGTGAGGCTTAAGGGCTTTCAAAACTCAATTTCAAAACACACATTGTGGTCACTACAGACTCTTTATATTTAGTTAGTGGAGGGGGATTAACTACACCATTTATAGGCAAATGATAATCACTGTGATTCCTTGGTATTTTATTAATATTTTCTTGGTGAACATTGAATGGATTTAGGTCACCTTGGGAATAAAATCACTTTCTTAAGTTCATAAACCTAATTTATTGAAGTACAATAGAAGGGATTGTTTTCATCCTAGGGATCCAATGTTTGCAAAGGATCATGTTGTAGTTAGTTTCCTTGTTTGTATCATAAAATTTTATGAGAAAAATCATGGTACCAAAAGTAATAGGTAGTAAAATGGTCCAAATAAAAGAGGATTTGAGGTTGTCATAGCCTCACAAGATATTTCTATTTGTAGAGCAATTGGTTTTTCCATAGCTAATATATTAGATAAATGAAAATAAGACTATATGGAAAATAGACATGTTTTTAAAAATTTATATATTAAAATATTTATTATAAATAAAATATTTTTAGTAAAAGTCTATATTTCATCTCCTAGCCAATTCATTATTTTGGGGGAGGCTCTTGAGATCAAATAAACAATCAACATGCCTCAAATTTTGCCTAGATGGATACATGTCTAAGTTTATATGGTTTATTTGGACTTGTGGAAGAGGTGGGATTATATATAAATTCCATATTAATTAAGCATTATGTAATTATAGGATATGGGAAGGATAGTTATTAAGGATGCCCATGAAGGAGATGTGAGAAACATTCTTCATAAGGTGATGCAAGAACATCACTTCCAGGAGGTTTATATTTTAAAATTTGGTTTATTTTACAAAATTTTGGATTTATTATGGTTTTTAAGGAGTTGAGATGACTCAACCATCCTTATATATCAAATTGGTATGATAGATTTGATTCTAGCTAGTTAGAATTTCAAATTTCTAGTTTTCCTTCGAAAACTTGATTTTTAAAAAATTGAATAGTTTGCTTATAGTTAGCATAGCAGGGGTGAATGACTGAATTGGTAAAGTTTTTAAAAACGTTTTAAACACCTATAATTATTAATTTAATCCATTTCAAGGGTCCAAGTTCTTAATTATACAGAATAATGACTTGTTACACATACATGTCTTCTTAACTTACCTTTTGTGACCGTTAGAAGGTCCCTTTAGGAAGTTATAGTAGTTATGCACATATAAAAATTGTAAATTTAGAGGATAATTTTATTTTTGGATGTTATTAAGGCATAATTTTTGAGTAAATAGAGAATAAACCCCTAGTTTTGAAGATTTACACATACATACCTTGTTTTCTGTGTTTACACATTGCTTGTTCTTGATTGTGTAACTTGTTATGAATGGAATGATAATGGAAGCATATTTAAATTAAAACTAAAGATTTTGGTAAGTTAATTTTTTATCTCTATATTTTTTGTATCTTTTTATTTATTTTTATATTATTATTTATTTCCCAAAAGGAACACAATCCTATAAAACATGTTGTTTCTTGCACATTCAAACAAAGATTGAGTTAGAAAAGTAGAAAAATGGATTGACAAAGGCTTTATGATGATTGGGGAAGGATTAATAGGCTAAGATAGAACTTATAAAACTTTAAAAATTCTCAAAAAGACCCCACATAACTCATAAACTAATTATTTTCCCTCTGGGGTATGTATAGGGGAAAAAAACCCTATGATTAGGGTTTTGAGGGTTTAAGGATCTTCCACTAGCCAAATCAATTAAAATTTTGTAATATCATTGGGTTGGAGGTTACATAAGTGAATCAAATTGTTCTATACTTATACAACCATTTTTGTATGAATTTTGAGGGTCTGTGTTGAACAAGCCTATAAATAGGCCTAATTGAGGAGACTTAGTGATAGAAAGAGGGTTTATATAGAGAGATTTTGACCAAGAAATTTGGTACAAGGGTGTATATTGATAGAGGGTACCTATACTATAGGTTATTTTTGGTTTATCCTTCCTAATATTTTTGTACAATTCAAAAATAACAAAAAAGGCTACTAAATAGGCCTTAAGGTCTAGGAAAGAGGGTAAGAGAGGCCGAGTTCAAACTTTTTCACAAGTTAATATACATAATTTTGGTATCAAATCCAATAAAGGACACTTGGAAATAATTGGGAGAGAATATATTTATTGAAAGAGAGAGAATCTAGTAGTTATTTGATAAATTGTCTGAGAAAGAGTCAAGATGCCACCAAAGAAGAATGCAACAGGTGAGAGAGCAAAAAATATACATATGGAGGATGCCATATTATAGGAGTTGAGGAAAATTAAGATTAATTTTTATGTTATACTCATATTAGTGGAGGTTAACCATAGAATGGGAGTAGTTACAAGTGATTTGAGTGATCGAGAGGAAAATGAACCATAGGCACCAGAATTGGAAGATGAAGGAGAGAGAGACTTAAGAGAAAAATTTTGAGAGACTGATGAAGGTGGTGAAAGGGTAAGGATATAAGCCTAAATTGGATCTTCCAGTATATGTAGGTAGTCTCAATGGATAATAACTCTTTGATTGGATAAGGGAGTTAGACAAGCCCTTTGACTTTGAAGATGTCCTATAAGAGCAACACGTGAAGTTTTATAGAACCAAGTTGAAGAGCCATGCATCCCTATGGTGGGATTACATCCAAGATGAGAGAAGGAATAAATGAAAGGACAAGGTCAGGTTTTTGGATAGGATGGTGGCAAAGTTGAAGAGCAAATTCTTTCCTAGTGACTACATCACTAATTTGTATAGAAAGTTCCAAAACTTGAAACAGAAAGGGATGGGGGTGAGAGAGTAAACTAAAGAGTTATAAAAATTGAGAATAAAATCAGGTCATATGGAAGATGAAAATGATAAGGTGGCAAGGTATCTCAATGGCTTGAGATATAACTTACAAGATGAGCTGATTCTTGTTAGTCAAAAAACACTTGAAGAATTCTACCAATTGGCATTGAAGGCTGAAGATAAAATCAATAAAAAACAAAACCAATAGAATAGAGGTAGAGGAAAAAGTTTTAAAGGTAGAATAAAACAAGGGGGTAGAGGATACTCACAAAGAAGTAACCAAAGAGAGTCCATTGCTTCACAAGAATAGCCCTCTTTTTCAAGAAGTGGATTTAGAGGTAGGAGGCCTTATTACAGGGGTGGATATTTACCAAGGGGTAGAGGATTAGGTGGATTTGTAAGAAGTTATTTTAAATATAATAAGTTTTCTAGACATAGATCATGGGAGTGCCTAGAGGATCAACTAGTAGGGAGCCCAAGAATTGATGGAATGAACCAGATTGAACAATGTGTTGAGAAGGAGAGTGCTTGGTCTCCATCACTTATGGAAGAGCCTAAAGTTGGAGAATGATTAATAATTAAGAGGGTGTTTATTTATCCACCCAAGGAGAAGGATCCACCACAAAGGAAGACTTTTTTCAAGACTTCTTACAAATGCCAAGGTAAATGTTGTAAAATGGTCATAAATTTAGGAAGTATGGATAATTTAGTTTCTATTAAGATGGTTAGTAAGTTTGGGTTGAAGTATCTACCTCACCCCACACCATACAAAGTCTCATAGTTTAACAAGGGTCAACTAGTCTTGGTAAATGAGAAAATTTGGGTGGGGTTCCAAGTTGGAAAGTATAAAGACAAGGAACTTTAAGATGTCATCCCCATGGATTTTTACCATGTCCTTCTTGGGAGGCCTTGGTAATATGATAAGCAAAACACTCATTATGGAATAAGGAATGTGTAAACCTTGGTCAAAGATGGATTTAGTCATACCTTGTTTCCCATGAAGGATGAGAAGAATGATCAACAAGTTGGCTCACACATGATGTTGGTAAGTGGTAAGCAATTTTTGAATGCCATGAATGGAGATGAATTAAGATTTGCATTGGTAGTCATGCCTATGACTATTATTCTAGACACAAAGATAAATGATATGCCCCAAAAAATACAATATATGTTGGAGGAATATGCATAAATAGTTTTTGATGAGTTTCCCAACACATTGCCACCTATGAGGAACATCACACATCACATATAATTTATTCTTAAAAAAATTTTACCTAACAAGGCATCTTATAAGATAAACCATCAATAAAATGAAAATATAAAAAGATAAGTGCAAGAGTTTTTTGACAAAGGACCGATCAAATAAATTCTTAGTCCTTGTGCAATACCTATATTGTTGGTGCCAAAGAAGGAAGGTGAGTGGAGAATGTGTACTAATTCTAGGGCCATAAACAAGACCATAATTAGATATATATTTCCACTTCCTAGTATGGAGTATTTTATGGATTTATTTAGTGGAACAAGCTATTTTTCTAAAATTTATCTCAAAAGTGGGTACTATCAAATTAAGATCAAACAAGGAGATGAATGGAAGACTGATTTCAAAACAAATGAAGGTTTGTATGAATGATTGGTTATGCCATTTGGTTTGACCAATGCACCAAGTACATTCATGAGGATAATGAATGAAGTCCTCAAGTCTTTAATAGGTAAGTTTTTAGTGGTGTATTTGGATGACATACTTATCTATAACTATAACAAGGAGGAACATCTTCACCATTTGGATCCAGTCATGAGGAGGCTGAAAGAAGAAAGGTTGTTGACCAACCTCAATAAGTGTGAATTTATGAAGTAAGAGCTGATATACTTTGGATTTATTATCTCTCAATTCATGCTCAAGATGGACAAGAACAAGGTGAAGGCAATAATAGAGTGGCCAACACCTAAGACAATAAGAGAGGTAATAAATTTGCATTGTCTTACAAGTTTTTATAAGAATTTGATTAGGAATTTTAGTGAGAAATGTGATTCTATAATAGACACCATTAAAAGGGATAATAATAAGTTTGTATGGAATGAGAAACTAGAGAAAAACTTCCAATAATTGAAGCAAAGGTTAACAGATCAACCAATACTAGCATTTACAAACTTTAATAAGGTATTTCAAATAGAATGTGATGCAAGTGGAGTGGAAATAAAGGATGTACTAAGACAAGAGGGTAGACCTATATCCTATTTTAGTGAGAATTTTAATGAAGCCAAGAAGAAGTACTCATCCTATGACTTGGAGTTCTATGCAATGGTACAAGCATTGAAGAGGTGGAGGCATTATCTCATGCTAAATGAGTTCATTGTCTATATGGATAATCATGCACTCTAGTTCATCTCTAATCAGACCAAAATGAACCAAGACACATGAAATGGTTGAAGTACATGCATAATTTCACCTTCACCATCAAGAATAAACAAGGGCAAAGTAACAAGGTTATAGATGCATTGAGTAGGAGGGTCTTATTAGTGCATGAGATACAGTTAGAGAGTGTTAGAATTGAATCACTCAAGGAAATGTATGAGGATGATGAAGAATTCAAGGAAGCATACAATGATTATAAGTACCCAAGTACACTCAACAAAGAACCATGGTTAGATTTTGTCTTACAAGATGGACTACTATTCAAAGGAGTGTAGCTATGTGTGCCAAGAAGTTCAACAAGGGAGAACTTGATTCAAGAGAAGCATAGTGGAAGCATGGTAGGCCACTTTGGGATTGATAAGACATTGGATTTTTCTCATTAGGAAATAATATTGACCTAAAATGCAAGAAAAAGTGATGAGGTATGTTTAAAGGTGAAATATTTATCAATTGGCAAAAGGTAAGAACACTAATATAGGTTTGTATCAACCCCTACAAATCCCAAATAGGCTTTGGGAATCCATAATCATGGATTTTGTGATGGTATTTCCTAGAACATAGAGGGGATTTGACTCAATATATGTAGTTGTGGATAGATTTTATAAAATGGCACATTGCATTCCATGTAAAAATACTAATGATGCCACCCATGTGGAAAATTTATTTTTGAAAAGAGGTCGTAAGGCTTCATGGACTACCCATGAACATTGTATCTAATAGAGACACCAAGTTCCTTAGTAATTTATAGAGAACATTGTGGAGAAATCTAGGCACAAACTTGCGTTTAAATTTAGCTTACCACCCTCAAATAGATGGTCAAACTGAGGTGGTTAATAGAAACCTAGGGAACCTATTGAGGTGCCTATCTAAGGATAATCCCAAGTATTGGGATTTGTGTTACCTTAAGTAGAGTTTGTCTATAATGAATTTACCAACAATAGTATAGGTATGAGTCCTTTTCAAGTAATATATGGTATCTAGCCTAGAGGAGTGTTTGATCTTAGAAACATCAATCATATGGACAAGAGGAGTATTAAAGGTGAAGATTTTGCAATGTTAATGAAGTAAGTAAATGAATAGGTAAGGAAGCATCTAGAGTTTAGAGTGGAAAAGTACAAGAAATAGGTAGATGTGAGTATAAGGGAGGTGAGTTTTCAGATTGGAGACTTAGTTTTGTCTCATCTCAAGAAGGAGAGGTATTCAAGAGGTGAATAAAATAAGTTGAAGATGAAGAAGATTGGTCCTTACAGGGTACTCAGGAAGTTTACAAATAATGCCTATGAATTGGAGTTTCCTAGTGGGGTAAGAATCTACTAAATATTTAATGTTTCATACATATACCCTTAAAAATAATTAATATAAGTAGAAAAAACAAAATTACAGTAGGCCTAGATTGGGCAACCCAATTACCTAAATTCGTGTCAGAAGAGTTGGAGTGCATACTGACAAGCAAGTGATAAAACATAATAGAGATAAGAATTACTTCAATTATTTGGTCAAATGGAAACAAAAATTAGTATAATATGTTATGTGGATGACTGAACATGATATCAACATGCATGGGAGTACTCTAGAAACACTCATAAACAAAAATTCTTGAGTTCTTTTTTCTTTCCCTGGGAATATGATGCAGGAACATCACTTATAGGAGGTTTTTGTTTAAACTTTTGGTTTATTTTTCAAAATTTTGGATTTATTATGGTTTTTATTGATTTTATATTCCTCAACCATCCTTATATTTCAAATTGGTATGATAGATTTGCTTCTAGATAAGTTAAAATTTCAAATTTTTAGTTTTCCTGCCAAAACTTGATTTTTAAAAAATTTGAATAGTTTGCCTGTAGTTAGCATAATAGGGGTGAATGAATGAATTGTTAAAAATTTTAAACATGTTTTAAAAACCCCTAATTACCCCTTGAATCCATGGCAAGGGTCTAAGTTCTCAATTGTATGGAATAATGACTTGTTACACATACATGTCTTCTTAGCTTTACTTTTGTGATCATTAAAAGCTCCCTCTAGGTAGTTACAATAGTTATGCACATATAAATATTGTAAATTTAAAGGATGATGTTTTTTTGGGATGTTTTTAAGTCACAAGTTTCAAATAAATAGAGAATAAACCCCTAGTTTTGAATATTGACACATACAAACCTTATTTTTTATATGTACACATTGCTTGTTCTTGACTGTGTAACATGTTATGAATAGAATGATAATGGAAGAATATTGAAATTGTAACTAAATTTTTTGGTAAGTTCATTTTTTATCTCTATAGTTTTTTGTTATATTTTTATTTCTTGGTATATTTTTATTTTTTTCCAAAAGGAACATAGTCTTGTAGAACGTATTATTTCCTGCACTGTTAAACAAAGATTAAGTTAGAAAAGTGGAATAGTGGATTGACAAAGGATTTTTGGTGATTTGGTAAGGATTAAAATTTTAGGATATAACCTATACAACTTTAATAGAGCTCAAAAATACCCCACATAACTCAAAAAATAATTATTTTCCCTCTCAGGTCTGTATAGGGGAAAGAAACCATGGGATCAGGGTTTTAAGGGTATATGGAATTTCCACCTACCAAATAAATTGAAATTTTATAATATTGTTGGGTTAGAGATTACCTAAGTGAATAAAATGGTTCCATACCTGTACAACCATTTTTTTTTTCATATTTTGAGGGTTTGTGTTGAACAAGCTTACAAAGAGGCTTAATTAAGGATACTTAGTGATAGAAAGAGGGTCTATAGAGAGAGTTTGACTAATAAATTTGGTAAAAGGGTGTATATTTATATATGGTACCTTTATTATATGTAATTTTTGGTTTATCCTTTCTAATATTTACATAAAATTCCAAAAACAAGAAAAAAAGCTACTAAATAGGCCTTAAGGTCTAGGAAAGAGGGTAAGAGAGGCAGAGTTCAAACTTTTTCACAAGTTGCTCTGTATCATAAGGTTAGAAAAAAGGTCGTATTTTGTCATGGGTTTGGGGTTATTTTGTATGTGATTCTCTGAAAAAATTAGGAATGGGAATTTTTAGTTGGTACTCCTTTGAATGAGTGATGATGTTTTCATCCTTGTCTATTTCTAAATCTATGGAACCTATCATTCTAATATTTCCCTAAGGTCCTATTTGGGGAGACATATTGAGATTAATTTGTGCATAAGTGAATTATTCAACATCATGAATTATATCAAGAAATATATGGTTAATTATGTTTTCTTATGGCTTATTTTTAATATTGTGTTGTTGATGATTGAGAAGTGAGTTTTGATAGATGAAAAAAATTGACATTTTATGGTGCCACAAAACCTAATGGAGAGGGTTGGGGATTTGAATTTGCATTTCCAAATAACATGTCCACAAATGTTTTTTATCACCTATGGGGAGTCTTTGGATTAAAAACATTACTCATTACATGCTTAGGTATCATGACCAAAGCATATATAGAGAAGGCAATACACATTGGGATTGTAATCCCTAGGCTTTTGGTTTTGATTTTTTTGACCAACCCTCTGTTGACTATTGTTCTAATAAAATTAGTTGTTTTAGATTGAGTGTTTTTATTTTGCTCAATATTTTGGTAATGGTTTTGTAATTTATTCTAAAACTTATTATCTAGAGGTGGGGAACAATTGAAATCCATTTTGTGAGATGTGGGTGGAGGGTTTTTATTTCTCACACCCCCATTGTTATTATTGCTAATTTTTTTCATGACTTGGTTCTTATTTTTGTTTAAAACATTTGTATATTTAATTAAATTTTTCATACCATCTGTGGTGGCATTACAATTTTAGTTCAAATTTTTAGGACCTTAGATATTGGGGTTATTTTGACTGGCATTTTGGTAACCCATAATATTTTGATTATGGGTGACAATTCTCCCATTGAATCCATATGTCCTATGGCTACCTGAACTATCTTAAGCACACTTTAAATTACTTTTTCATAGGGCTTGTAGGTAAAAGTTTGGAAATATTTCCCTTTTTCTTTGTTGAGAGTGTGTAAGAAGATATCACACAACTCTATCTAGTCCATGTGAGGAGAGCTAATAGATGAGTAGATTACTTACTTCAGCCTTATAATAAACTAGGTCGTAGACTCATTATGTTTTTTTTTATGTGAAATAACTCTTGGATACTAGCTCAAACCAATTTTATCATGTCAAATGCTTTCACTAATTTGGCCATGAGTTAGTGGAAAGAATGGATAAAAACCTTAGGGTGGTGATAATACAATTCTAAATCAATTACTTATAGATTATTTATAAATATTTCAACAACTACCCCATACCAAGGTAAAATATATTTGATGGATGTGGCATATGCCTTAACATGTGCATTTGGGTCTCCTTCCCCCTTGTATTTGGAGAGTTTAG
The DNA here is from genome assembly GCA_037957365.1 of Torreya grandis. Lineage (NCBI taxonomy): Eukaryota > Viridiplantae > Streptophyta > Pinopsida > Cupressales > Taxaceae > Torreya > Torreya grandis. The sequence goes on from JARHVA010007160.1 coordinate 65,077, forward strand.
ATAAGGGCGTGGTAAAATGACCCATCATATATTTTGATCTATAGGTTCATTAATGTATTATACATAATTTCCCATGTTATATAATTCCACAAAAAGGTGTGCTAGGATAGGCTTGAGGGAAAGGAGTTAGGTAAGAAATGGGTGACAAAATTTTAGAGGGAAAAGATGTGGGATGAGAACAAGAAGATTATAAATCCATAAATCATTTATCCAACTATGTGTATTTAGATAACATGTGATATTATGGAGTTAAGGATTTAAGAGAAGGATATTTGGCAAGTGTTTTCAAGGTTTAATCATACATGAGAGTTGTATTGGTTGGCATGTAGTTAAGATTAGTGATGGGTGGCAGTGTGTTGATCACCATATTTTTTGAGGAGGATATGAGAAAAAACCTCCAATGGGAACTTAGGTATGAAGTTGATACTATGGGGGAAGTTTTATGTTGTAGGTTTGGGAAATACATAAATAATGATATACCTAGGATTTTTACTTGATATATAATTAATGGAGGTTTTAGGTTGATTTTCTTGTAGTTGATAAGTTTCCTCTAGAATGGGGATAGAAGAAGAATGACTTTGATTGTTGAGGTTTGATATTGCCCCTTGGTTTAAATAACTAGTTTGGAGAGATCCTTGGTTAATTTTTATATATTTAACATGACCCACCAATGTGGAGATGATCTCATTTAGTGTACAATTGGTGATAGGTTTGGGAAAATCTCTCATGTGAGGTTCTAAAGGAAAGGACTGTTAACTCATGATAAATTGGTTCATGTTGGATGACTTAAGAGGAGTCATCATGAGATACTCATGTATGTGAAAGTGTTTTGATTAGTGTTTAGTGGAGGTGGATTTAATTTTAATTTACTCATCCCATTTTCTAAATTTTTGGATCTTTTTAGCATATTGATAAAATATCATGATGTCAGTGCTTTGTAGACTGATGTGAGGTCTACTCATAATTTGAAGACGGATCCCACCTTTGGAAATAAGGGTCATGATGTTGAATTTATATTATTTTGTAAAGTATTTTAAATCTCCTAAGTCACCACATAATATTTAGTTTACATGATAGGATAACAAGAGTTTTGAAAAAAATATTAGTTCTCCATGTTCAGTTAGAGTTTTTATTCTAACTAAAGAAAGAAAGTTCACCTAGAGGTTGAAAATTATTATATAAGATTCAAGGTCAAAATTAAAATAAAAATAATATCCAAACATATTCATGTGGCATATTTACACCCACATACTAAATGGAAGAAGAGAGAAGGATGGAGGAAAAGAAAGGAAAAGGGGGAATGCAAAAGTAGCATCCTTTCATGTCAGGTTCACCAAATTTATACACATGGAAAGAGAATCTAAATGTCATGAAATAAAAATCCTAAGTTTAATTTTGTCACTTGTATTTTCACCCTTTTATTATATGTCTCATCTCTCCTCATCTAAGTGGCACAATTGAAACACCTCTAGGCTGTGGGTGAGCCTAAGAATGAGGCGAATCTCTAGATAGGGCTATCTCCCTTAATGTACCACATTGGATCACTACTAAACCTATGATTAAGGGGAAAGAGAGAGAGAAAATAAAATAAAATTATCATAAGGGAGGTGATATATACCAAAATATTTGATGACTACCAACCAGCTGCATGTCACACATGAGAATAAAGGAGTAACTCAACATACACTTCTCTAATCTGCATCTTCTCACATCAATGTTACATTATGAGGTTGTGATGAATGGTTAGGCTAGGAGGAATATAAAGGAGGAATATAATGGCACTATTTGAATATAATAACTTGATCAACCTTGACACATAATAAAATACTTCACATGCCCTACAAGAAGAAGCTTTCCAACTGCACATAGGTGAGAGAATGAAACAACAATTCTAAGGAAACAACAAGTCATCACTAAGAAAAATCAATCATCCAAGTAAAAATCACTATTAAAATTCATGGGAGAGGTAAAAATAAATATTATTATTGATCAAATGGTATGTAAATGAGTAGGTCTTCGCCATACTTAGGTGGAGCATAGTTACAAAGACCAAAATGGCTAGTTATTATAGAACTTAAGAGAGAGAGGAGTAAAGAGAATTCCAAAGGTCATAAGGAAATTTTTTAGGCTAATAAAAGGAGTTAAATATGTATGGAAAGAGTGTGTGTAATGGACCATGATAGGTTAGAAGAGACAAGTGTCTTCCCAAGTAATGAAACTTATGAAAAGTGGCATAAAATTCCCTTCATTGGCTTAGAAAACTGCCTTCATGATTTAACCCTATTTGAAAATATAAAAATAGACTAAGGAAATATATGATTATTGGAATGAGAGGGAAATATTTTATACATGCCTTTTTATGCATTGGTTTTAGTCTTACTCATCTGAAATCTTTTGAAAGTGAGCCATCACTACCTGTAGTCTAAAAAACTCCTTTTTTTAGTCACCCTTCACATTTGGCCTCAAAATTGGATTCATTTTTCCATGAAAATACATTGGATGGAGTGGATTACACTTGGAAATACTCTCCATGGACTTGGAATACTAATTTAGACCTTAAAAATCCGTTGACTTGGAGTTTTCACACTTCTCACCATCATGTCCACTATGTCAATTTTGATTGGCTAAGATGAAACTATTTGTTGGGGAATATAGGAGTTTTTATGAAGTAATAAATAGTCATGGGGAGTTATTTTAAGTCTTAATCTTCCCCTCCATGTGATTGGAATCTTTAGACTCATTCTAGAACCTAAAAAACACATAAAAAGACCAAGAAAACCCTATTTTATACCCCATCCACATAATTCCATACAAATTTTTTTGATAGAGAGTATCTTGAGAGAGTATTATACAACCTCCAATCATTATCCTAGGCAAAATATTCCACTTTACTAGATTTATATCTCCATTTCCTCAAACTAGTCACTAGCAAGGGTTTAATAAGGTTTTTAGCCTATTTTACCCTCTTAAGGTTTGTTCATGCAGATTTGGTGTTGAAATTATAATATAATGCCAAAAAAATGTTTTTTAGGAAACATACATCTCATACAAGATTATTTAGTTTCCATGAAAATCATAAAAAGAGATATGAGCTTCCAAACCTCTCCTATCTAGCTTATTTTCTCCCTTTCCTAGAAGTTTGGACTATTTCTGAGATCAAAAATGAATTGCTCATATTTCCTCTAAAAATTGAAAGCTTGAACACACTTTGAGTGATCCTATAAACATTATACAATTAATTTATATTCTTAATTCATGTTAGAATTGAAGATGACTTCTCATTTGGGCACTAGGCCTAACCATGCCTAATAGCATGTCTGCACCTTGAATCCTAAAATGAATTTTTGATGGATTTCCCTAAAAGGTATAAGTTTTTATTTTTTTTTAATTAATTAATAAACATTTCCAAATTATTTTTCTAAAATACATAAGGGTGTAAGTAACGTTAACCTCCCATTTGAACACGAGAACAAAACCCTGCCTGTTAGAACTGCTTGCAAACCTAGCCACCTAGTCCATATTATTTGGTTACCTAATTTTATGAGGTTTTAATCATGTTTTTATGGATTATATGAAACTTTCAAAATATTACTGAAAGTTATAAATAGTTCCTACTCCATCCATTTATCCCTACTTTCTAAATCTATAAGGTTTGTGCATGAGGGGATGCCCTTTGTTTGAGATAAAATAAAGGGCACTCCCCTATTTTCTCAAACAAAGGTGAATATTTTAGGGGATTATAAATTTTATGGATAAATACTAAAAAAAAATTCCTCCCTCTATTAGGTCAATTTACCCTCCAAATTCTCCAAAACCCAAAACAGACTACTAGGCAAAAGACTGTGTGCAAGGTTTTGCACTTTATGGACTATGTTATGCATCATTTGAGCCCTTTTATATATTTGAATCAATAATTAGGGTTTAATTAGGTTTTTATAATTGTGATTAAGGTTTTATAAAATTAATTTATACCTCTAACCTCTCACAAGTCCCTCATACTACTTGCCTGGTCAAAACTATGTTACCTTACTTATCTTCTTTAACAATAAATCATATAGGTTGATTGTCACCATTTAGCATGAGAAAGATGTTTATAATATTACATAGATTAAATTTGATTCATTTTACACCTTTTAATATTTTTTTAACTTTTCCTATCGTAAATCATCCCTTAGACACCCTTTTTCAGCTCACTGTCACCCTACAGTCACCTATAATTGATTGTATAGAGTCTTGTAGGTGGCTTCTCTCCTTAAACTTATGCCATAAATTGATTATAAAATACTTTATATATTTTTAAATCATTTGTATTTATATTTAAACTACAAATATTATATCTCCATGCTTAAATCTCACTTCATGACTGGGTTAAGAGCTAAGGTTTGTTGTAGGTGAATGTTCATAAAGGTAGGGACACCTGTAGGTGAGTATGGGAGGCAAAACACACTATATCATTCTCCTTGAGTGTAATTTAGATCATAAAAACTAATTTTTACTATTTGGAATCATAAAATCATAGTGGCATGGATTAATTTTTCAAATTGGGTGGAGAAGGTCTCCTTTGGATCAAAGTCTTGTAGACGTCAATGCCTAAGTTTAGTGTCTTTATAGGCAACTTTAGGCCTTTCAACAATTGTCTTCCCCTGGTCACTTTACCATAAATTTTTTTAGATTCATTTCAATATATGGGGATTTTAATACAAACACATTAGGATGAACCAAAAGTCCTTATACCCATTTTTGAAAGTATCAACAAAACACCAAGGAACTCTATTTTGCATTTTTGGGGATAAGAGTCCTGAACACAGTTATTTGATCCTAGAAGGTAGTCCATATCTCTATTTTATCATTTGTAAATTAAAATAGGTTTTTTATGGTAAATTATACCTACCAAGATTCCAAAGAAAGGTTTTTTCATGTTCTAACCTCCCAAATAAGGACTTATATACCTTTGCTAGGGCCACTTGTAGGCGGTTATTCAATGTATACAGGGAGTAAAAGAGAATGTGGACAATGTGCATTTTTTAACCTCTCATGATTTTTTAACCAATATAAACAATCCAAAAAAAATCTTAATTATTCAAAGGGTTTTAAATCACCACTAATATTCTCATCTCATTATGACATCATCATAATAGGCTATATGTTCACCTTGAATGGTATGGAGGCAATAAACATGAATTAGAGCAATGCACCAAAGAATATGATTTTATATTTACTTGACATACTCTATTGATGTTGAGATAAAAGATAAGGATGATTAAAGAATCAATAAAATATATCAACCTTCCTTTTCAACATAACACTCCTCAAGTACCATGGTTACAGTTAGGAACAAGCAAAAAGTTGACTATGCATGCCAATGTGACTATGTTTCTTGCATATGAATAAAAACTATGAAGATTGATTTAGAGAATGAATATTGAAAGAGTATGGGACCAATAATATATTTAATAAATTATGATTAACTTATATAAACCCTATGAAACCATTATCAAAGCTTGGAGATTCTATAGATGGTGGAAACCTGCCCATTTCACAAAAAAGTTTCTTCACTTGAAATTTGAGATACCTATCCCATAAAAACAATTTTAAATGATAAAAAAACATTTATATAATTATAGGAGTGATTAAAAATCCTCTATAATCAATTAAAATATCTGGATTTTATGGAATCATCCAAACTAAAGTAAAACCTATAGGGTTCATAGATTTGCAAGTAGATTAGATATGTCAACTTCATGAGGATGGTTCATAAAGCACATTCCACCATTATTTGAAATATTGTTATGCAAATAAATATTTATGAGTTTAATTTATCCTCACAAAGGAGTTTGACTTTGAAAATCTCCAACTATCCATACCAATCACAAACCTACTGACTTGTTTTGTGTGCCTAAAAAGGTGAAAAAGGAGTAGAAAAAATTTAGATTAATTTTGAAAATTATAGAGTAATTAAATTAGGTAAATTTATCTTAATAAGCTAAATATTTATCTCATGATCTTATCCCATGTGTCACACTCCCTTATGGGTCATACAAATGCCATACTCTTCTCTTTTCCCAAGAAAACTACTCTTACTTATGAATAACCTATCACTTTCTATTATGAATAGTTTATTAAGGCATAATAAAACTCATTTCACATGAAAACACCATAATTATACCTTCACACTTCCATAGGAGTCCATACAACTCCTTTAATGCCCTATTTTGACCTCAAAATAACTTTAAAAGACACAAGGATTAATATGACTAAGGCCAAGGCTAATATAACATAAATTACATAAAATAACTTATAATACACCCCATGAAATAATAATAAACCCATATAAACCTATAAATACCAAGTTTTCTCTTATAGGGGTCCCAATTTGACCTACAACGTTAAATTTAGTCAACAAATTGGTGACTCATAGGGTAGTATGTCTACTATACTAACTAGACCAATAGTCTTATCAATCTACTGGGCGTAGGGAGTCATTTGAAGTATGAGACACAAAAATATTAATTTTACAAAAAAATTTGATCAAAATAAGACCAATGACTACCTTAACCACACAAAATAAAATACACACACAAAGCAGAAATAAACACACATGTGCTTCATGAGCACTTATGAAACCCACACACAAAACAATACAAACTAACTCAAACACTCAATAACCTAAGATGAAAATTCCCTCTTGGATTTCTTGCTTCATGACATGAATGAATGAATGAGACATATAGTATTTTGATTCTTGACATTGATGCCTCCAACTTTTTCATGATGTTTTCCAAATTCATTGGCATGATGTTCAAAAAGAACCAAGTAGTTCCAAATAGGTTGGATATGGAAATGAACTCTTATTTAATTCAAAAAACCTCAACCTTCTCATATGGATCCTCAATTACAACCTCCAATGGTGGTTCAACAAGGCATACCTTCTTAATTTCCATAGTGCTCTCAATAAGATGGGGTTTCTTCTTAGTTGCAAGTTCTTCTAGCTCATCAAGGAGATTAATATACTCTACCCAATCTTGGTCATTGCCCTCCATAGAATACTCTTTCTTCACCTTATCATGTACTTGACCCTCAACTTGGAAAAGCTCTTCAAGCTCTTGAAATAAATTCATTTGTAGCTACCAATCATCTTTATCCTCTTTATCATATAGAACCACTACCTCTTCAATATTCTCTTCTTGATGTCTTAGGTCATCAAGATGGTGTTCTTAAAAATCAAATGCATCTAAGGGTGATTCAAAATTATGCTAGGGTATTGGGTCATCTTCAATAAAAATAACTTCCACCTTAGTCTTAAGAGAGTTTTCTATGACTCTAACCTCTTAAATCTTCTATTCTTGATGTATGAGGTCATCAAGCTAGTGTTCTTCAAGCTCCAAGGCATCTGAGTGTGAGTCAAAATAAAGTTGGGGTATTGGGTCATCTTCAAGAACAAAAACTTCCATATTAGTCTAAAGAGAGTTTTCTAAGGACTGCAATTTCTTCAATCCTCTCTTCTTGATGTATGAAGTCATCAAGCTAGTGTTCTTCAAGATATAATGCATCTAAGGGTGATTCAAAATTAGGTTGAGGTATTGTGTCATCTTCAAAAACAACTACTAACTTGGTCTCAAGAGAGTTTTTTAGGACTAAAACCTCTTCAATCTTCTCTTCTTGATGTATGAGGTCATCAAGCTGGTGTCCTTCAACATTTAGGACCTCTTGAGGGATCTCAAGTTTCATCTTAGCTATCGTAAACTAAATTTTATTTTCAAGGGATGAAATATCTTCTATCTCCTTCTCCTTCTTGGTGATGCCAAGACTAGGCATCTTGAAATCATGTGACCTAGCCCAATGAGGTTGCCAATGAGGTATGTTTTATTCAAACAAGAGTTATGAATTATTATCAAAAAACTAATCCTCTTCATATTCCCATACCATAGGTCCATCAAGGTAAAGGGTGATGGGGTGAAGACAAGATGCACTAGTTGGTGGCGTTGGAACATAGAGATCAAAATTAGATTAAGAATGATTTTTAGGGGATTATTTTGGGAGCTCTTGAGGAAGGGGAGATAGACATTGGGATAAAATAGCTTGGTTTTATTACTTACATTTGAAAATCACTTCATTTCAATATAATTGGGCTTGAACATTCTCTTGAGGAAGGATAGATGGGGTGTGTTTAGGCATAATATCTTCTTTGGGATCTAAACCTTCCATCACACCTTGACTTAGCAATTTCATCCTTGATTCTAACTCTTCGATTTGATTGGATAGGTTGTCTTGGAAAATAATTTCTTGAATTTCATAGGAATCATCATGAGGATAAGGAGTACAAGAGGGCTGACATGGAAGACAAGAGGTCTCTTAAGGAAGGTTGGGAGGGACTTGCATAAGATCAAGCTCTTTCTCAACTCTGCATTCTTTATTAAGGCTTTTCTCCTATTTATTTCCCCATTACTCTAATATCTTATTCCAACTTAGGATGTTAGTATTAGGAGTCTCTTTTTTAGGTATTGATTCACTTTGAGGAGTGGATGAAGTGTTTAAGAAACTTTGGATCTCATATTTAGAGGTCACGTTTTGAGGTGGGGATGTAATTGGAGAGGGAAATGAGGGATTGTATTCCACTTATTTTTCTAATGACATGGACTAATACATATGCATGTTGGCCAACTCAATCTACCTATCAATATTTTCTTTAAACATAAGGCATGTCTCTTCAAATATCTTATCCAACTTATTGGGAAAAGGATGACTTTGGTAAGCTTGATTGGGTTCATGAGTAGGAATCATGTAGGAATGATAGTAATGTTTGGGAAGTGGCTATGAAGGCTGATAGACTTGGTGAGGTTGCTTCTCAAAAAATCTTAGTTTATCTTACAAAGATGTAATCAAGCCACTCACATCTAACATCTCGCTTGTGAGCCTATGCCAATTGGCTCTCTCAATAGGATCCCACTCTCTTTTAACTAGATCTAATGCATCTCTCACCTTATGAACAAGATGACTAGGAACATCTTGACCATCTCCCATTAATGTGTCAAGATATAACATATACTTCTCAGAGCCCAAAAGAGTTTACTTAAAAGTGGAAATGGATTAACGTGAGAAGTGACCAGGTTGACTAGGAGAGAAATATATTTAGGAGGTTAGTTATAAGACTGAGACACTTCATGATAAGGTTGACAATGGTCATATTGAAGATGACAATAATCATATTAGGGCTGGTAAAGATCATGACAAGGTTGATAAGGAGTTCCATAAGCTTGGTAAACCTCACCAACTTGTGTAAAACAATATTCAACATGAAATTCAGCCATGGAACTTCATTAGTAAGTGAGAACACAAGGAATGATTATCAAACATCATGAAAAGGAATACCTAGGATGTTTGACCAATTGATGTAATCTTAGATTTTCCATTGATGTTTAGATAGATGCCTCTAAAGGTTGATGTGTTGAAAGATAGCACCAAAAATATTTCAACTTCTTAGACTAAAAGTCCCACCAAGCATGACAAAAACTATTGTCACTTGGATTTTCACCCTTTGAGGAGATGTCTCAGCTCTCCTCATCCAAGTGGCACAATTGAAACACCTCTAGGTTGTGGGTGAGCCTAAGAATGAGGTGAATCTCTAGATAAGGCAAGTTCCCTTGATGTACCACTTTGGATCACTACTAAACCTATGCTTAGGGGGGAAATGGAGAGATAAAATTGAAATCAAACTATCCTAATGGAGGTGATACACCAAAATAGTTGATGACTACTAATCAACTACATGTTACACATGAGAACAGGGGACTAACTCAACATACACTTCTCTAATTTACATCTTCTCACATCAATGTTACATTATGAAGATGTGATGAATGTTTATGTTAGAAGTACTAGAAAAGAGGCTTAGAATGGAACTATTTAAATATAATAACTCACTCTACCTTGACACATCATAAAAAACTTCACATTTCCTACAAGAAGAAGCCTTTCAACTACAAATAGGTGAGAGAATGAAATAACAATGCTAAGGAAACACCATGTCATCACTAAGAAAAATAAATAATCCAAGTAAAACACACTATGAAAAATCATGTAAGATTAAAAAATCAATATTATTATTGATTAAATGGTATGCAAATGAGCAGGGATTTTTCATACTCAAGTGGAGCATAGTTACAAAGGCCAAAATAACTAGTTCTTATAGAACTCGAGAGAGAAAAGAGAAGTCCAAATGTCACAAGGACACTTGTCAAGATGATAAAAGGAGTTAAATATGCATGTAAATATAGTGTGGAATGGATTAAGAAGGGTTAGAGGAGACAAGTGGCTTTCAAAGTCATGAAACTCATGAAAAGTGGCATAAAATTCCCTTTGTTGGCTCATAAAATTGCCTTCATGATTTAGCCCTATTTGAACATCCCAAAACCAACTAGGGATAGGTATAATTATTGGAATTATATGGAATTATTTTAAACATGACTCTACATATGTTGGTTTTAGTCTTACTCATCTGAAATCTCTTGGAAATGAGCCATCACTACCTGTAATCTAAAAAAATCCTTTTTCAGTCACCCTTCACACTTGGCCTCAAAATTGGCTTCAATTTTCCATAAAAATACATGGGAGGGAGTGGATGATACTTTGGAAGACTCTCCATGGCCTTATAATACTCAATTAGACCTTAAAAATCTATCCACTTGCATTTTTCACACTTCTCACCATCATGTCCACTATGCTAGTTTTGACTGGCTGAGATGAAGCTATTTTTTGGGGCATATAAGAATTTTTATGAAGTAATAAATTATAATGGGGAGTTATATTAAGTCTTAATATTCCCATCTACGTGATTGGAAGCTTTAGAATCCTTTTATAACTTACAAAACACACAAAAAGGTCATGAAAACCTTGTTTTATACCACATCCATACAATTCTATAAAACTAATTCTGATGGGGAGTAGCCTGAGAGAGTATTATAAAACATCCAATCATAATCCTAGGTAAAATATTCCATTTGAGTATCTTTCTATCTCCATTTCCTCAAATTGGTCACTAACAATGGTTTAACAAGGTTTTTAGCTTATTTTACCCTCTTAAGGTTTGTTCATGTAGATTTGACATTTAAATTCCAATCCAATGCCAAAAAAAGTTTTTTTAGGACACTATTCATATCATCCAATATTATTGAGTCTCCATGCAAAAGCATCAAAAGTGATATGAGCTTCCAAACCTCTCCTATCAAGCTTATTCTCTCCCTTTCTTGCAAGTTTAGACTATTTTTGAGATCAAAAATTAATTTTTCATGTTTCCTCTACAAAGTGAAAGCTTGAAAACACCTAGTGTGACCTTGTAAACATGATCTAATTCATTAATATTATTACTTCATGTTATAATTGAAGATGACTTCTCATTTGGGCACTAGGCCTAACCATGCTTAATAGAATTTTTGCACCTTGAAGTCCAAAATGAATTTTTGATGGCTTTCCCTACAAGGTATAAGTTTTTAAACATTTTTCATGACCCCATAAACATGTCCAAGTTAGTTATAAATCATACATAAGGGTGTAAGTAACATTAACCTCCCATTTGAACACTAGAACAAAACCTTGCCTGTTAGGCCTACTGGCAAACCTAGCCACCTAGGACATATTATTGAGTTCCATCCTTTTATAAATTTTTTTTCATGTTTTTATAGATTCTATAAAACTTTCCAAATCTTCCTGAAAGGTTTAAGTAGTTCTTATTCCATCCATTTATCCCTACTCTCTAAATCTGTAGGGTCTATGCATGAGGGGAGTGCCCTATGTCTGAGACAAAATAGAGGGAACTCCCCTATTTCCTCAAAAAAATATGAATATTTTATGGGATTATAAATATTGTGGAGACATACTACACAAAAATTCAACCCTATATTAGGTCAGTTGACCCTCTAGATTCTCTAAAATCCAAAATAGACTGCTAGGCAAAAGACTATGTGTGGGGTTTGCACTTTGTGGACTATGTTATGCATCATTTGAGCCATTTTATCTATTTATGTACATAATTATGGTGTCATTAGGTTTTTATAATTGTTATGAAGGTGTTATATCATTCATTCATACCTCAAACCTCTCACAATTCCCTTATATTGCTTGCCTGGTCAAGACTGTGTTACCTTGCTTATCTTCCTTAACAATGAATCCTATAGGTTGCTTGTCACCATTTAACATGATAAAGATGTTTATAATATTAATTAGAGTCCCTTTTAATCATATTACACCATTTTTTACTCATTTTAAAACTTTTCCTATCTTAAATCATCCCTTAGACACCCTTTCTCAGCTCACTATCACCCTACAATCACCTATAGGTGATTGTACGGAGTCCTGTAGGTGGTTTCTCTACTCAAAATTGTGATATATATTGATTATATAATCCATAAGATATTTTTATATAATTTTTAGCTATATTTAAATTACCAATATTATATCTCCATGCTAAAATATCACTTCATGATGGGGTTAAGAGCTAAGGTCTGTTGTAGGTGAATGTTCATAAAGGTAGGGACACTTGTACGTGAGTATGGGAGGCCAAACACACTATATAATTATACTTGAGTGGAATTTAGATCATAAATAATAATTTAAACTATTTTGAATCATAAAATCATAGTGTCATGGCTTAGTTTTCAAACTTGTGTGGAGAAGGTCTCCTTTGGATCAAAGTCCTATAGACATCAATGCTTGAGTTTAGTGTCTTTGTAGGCAACTTTATGCCTCTCAAAAACTATCTTCCCTTTGTCAATTTCCCATAAAAATTTGTATATTAATTTTAATATATGTTTAATTAAATAAAAACAAATTAATATGAATCAAAATTCCTTATTCCCCTATTTTAAAATATGAAAAAAACACTAAGGAACTATGTTTTGCATTTTTGGGGATAAGAGTCGTGAACATAGTTATTTGATCCTAGAAGGTAGTCCATATGTCCATTTGCTCATTTGTATCTTAAAATAGGGTTTTTATGGTAAATTACACCTAAAAAAATTACAAGGAAAGGTTTTTTCATGTTATATCCTCCCAGACAATGACTTATTATACCTCTGCTAGGGCCACCTATAGGTGGTTATTCAGTGTATACATGCAATACAAGAGAATGTGGACAATGTGCATATTTTTAACCTCTCATGAGTTGTGAACCATTATAAAAAATACAAAATGAAATATTAATGATTAAAATGGTTTAAAACCACCACTAATATTCTCATCCTAGTATGACATCATCATGATAGGTTGTATGTGCACTTTGAATGGTATGGAGGCAATAAGCATGAATTAGAGAAATGTACCAAATAATATGATTTTATAGTTACTTGACCTCATATCATGATGTTTAGATGAAAAATAAGTATGTTTCAAGAATAAATAAAATATATCACACTTCCTTTTCAATGTAACACTCCTCAAGCACCATGGTTACAGTCAAGAACAAGCAAAAAGTTGACTGTGCATGCCAATGTGACTGTGTTTCTTCCATATGACTACGAACTATGAAGATTGATTTATAAAATTAATATTTAAATATTATGGGACAAATAATACATTTAATACATGGTTATTATCTTATCTACACCCTATAAAACCATTGTCAAAGCTTGGAGATTCTACAGATGGTGGAAACTTGCCTATTTCATAGAAAAGTGTCTTCACTTGAAATCTGAGATACCTATCCCATCAAACATTATAAAATGTTAAAAAAAACATGTATATAATAATAATATGGATTAAATTTCCTCTGGAATCAATATAAATAGCTATATTATATGGAATCATTCAAACTAAAGTAAAACCTATATGGTTCACAGATTTGCAAGCAGATTAGATATGTCAACTTCATGAGGATGGATCATAAAGGAAAATCCACCATTATTTAAATTTTTTTTATGTAAATAAATATTTTGGAGTTTGATTTCACCTCACAAAGGTGTCTGAATCAGAAATTATCCAACTATCTGTACCAATCACAAACCCGCTGACTTGTTTTGTGTGCCTAAAAAGGTGAAAAAGGATTAAAATATTTTTAGATAAATTTTGACACTTATAGAGTAATTAAATCATGTAAATTTATTTTAATAAGATAAATATTAATCTCATTACCTTATCCCATGTGTGACACTCCCTTATGTGTTGTATAAGTGCCAAATTCTTCTCTTTTCCTAAGAAAACTACTCTTTCTTCTGAAGAACCTATCACTTTTAATTATGAAATATTTATTAAGTCATATTAGGAATAATGTCACATTAAAACACCCTTATTACACCTTAAAAACTACATATGAGTCCATACAACTCATTCAATGCCATATTTTGACCTCAAAATGACTTTAAAAGACATAAAGATTAATATGACTAAGGCCAAGGCTAATATAACATAAAATTACATCAAATAAATTATAATACACCACATGACATAATATTAAACCTATATAAACCTCTAAAGACCAATTTTTCTCCTATAGGGGTCCCAATTTGACCTACAGGGTTAAATTTGGTCAAGAAATTAGTGACTCATAGGGATAGTATGCCTACTATACTAACTAGACTAGTAGCCTTACTAGTCCATTGGGATTAGAGAGTAATTTGAATTTTTAGACACAACAATAGGACTTGGAAAACAAGATTTGATCAAAACAAGACCAATGACTACCTTAACCACACAAAAAAAAAGACACACACAAAGAAAAAGCAAACACACATGTGCTTCATGAGCACTTATGGAACACACAAACCAAAATAAACAAACTAACTCAAACACTAACTAACTTGAGATGAAAATTCCATCTTGGATCAAAGGGGAAGTTTTAAACCCTTATTGCTTTATGACACGAAGGAATGAATGCGACATATAGTATTTTGATCCTTGACATTGATGCCTCTAAATTTTTTGTGATGTTAAATATTCTCTTCTTGATGTATTAGGTCATAAAGATAGTGTTATTAGATATCCAATGCATCTGAGGGTGATTCAAAATAAGGTTGAGGTTTTGGGTCATCTTCAAGAACAACAACTTCCACCTTAGTCTAAATAGAGTTTTCTAGGACTATAACTTCTTCAATTATCTCTTCTTGATGCATGAGGTCATCAAGATGGTGTTATTTAAGATCTAATGCATCAAAGGGTGATTCAAAATTAGGTTGAGGTATTGGGTCATCTTCAAGAGAAACAACTACCACCCTGGTCTCAAGAGAGTTTTCTAGGACTGAAACCTCTTCATTCTTTTCTTCTTGATGTATGAGGTCATCAAGTTGGTGTCCTTCAACATTTAGGACCTCTTAAGGTATCTTAAGTTGCATCTCAACTATCATAACCTAAATTTTCTTTTCAAGGGTTGAAATAGCTTCCATCTCCTTCTCCTTCTTGGTGATGCCAAGACTAGGCATCTTGAAATCATGTGACCTAGCCCAATGAGGTTACCAAGAAAGTATGTTTTATTCAAGCAAGAGTTATGAATTCTTATCAACCAATTTCTCCTCTTTAGATTCTCATACCATATGTACATCAAGGCAAAGGGTGATGGGGTGAGGATAAGATGAACTAGTTGGTGGAGGTGGAACATAGAACTCAAAATTAGATTGAGAATGAATTATAGGGTATTCTTTTGGAACTCTTGAGGAAGGGGAAATAGAACTTGGGCTAAAATAACTTGGTTTTCTTCCTTCCATTTGACAATAAATTCATTTTAATCTGAATGGGATTGAGAATTCTCTTGAAGAAGGTTATATGGGGTGTGTTTAGGCATAAGATCTTCTTTGGGATCTAAACCTTCCATCACACCTTGACTTAGCAATTTCATCCTTGATTATAACTCTTCAATTTTCTTGGATAGGTTGTCTTGGAAAAGTATTTCTTAAATTTCATAAGAATCATCATGAGGATAAGGAGTACAAGAGGTATCGAATGGAAGATAAGAGGTCTTTTGAAGAAGGGTGGGATGGACTTGCATAGGATTAATGTCTTTCTCAACTTCACATTATTTATTAAGGCATAGGATTTTAGGATTATGAGTCTCTTTTTGAGGTATTTATGCACTTTTAGGAGTGGATGAAGTGTTCAAGAAACTTGGGATCTCCTTAGGCTTAGATTCTCCACCTTGTCTCCAACTTGGAATCTCATATCTAGAGGTCACTTCTTAAGGTGGGCATGTAATTAGAGAGGGTAATGAGGGATTATATTCCACTTATTTTTCTAATGACATGAACTGATACATATGCATGTTGGATAACTCAATTTTCCTATCAAAATTTGCTTTAAACACAAGGCTTGTCTCTTCAACTCTCTTATCCAACTAATTTCAAAAAGGATGGATTTGGTAAACTTGATTGGGTTCATGAGTAGGAATCATGTAAGACTGATATCAATGTTTAGGAAGTGGATATGAAGGCTAATATAATTATTGAGTCTACTCCTCATATACTCTTAGTTTATCTTCTAAGGATGAAATCAAGCCACTCACATATAACATCTCACTTGTGAGCCTATGCCAATTGGCTCTCTCAATAGGAGCCCAATCTATTTTAACTAGCTCTAATTCATCTACCACCTTGTGAAAAATATGAATAGGAACATCTTGACCATGTCCCCTTAATGTTTCAAGATCTAACATATACTTCTTAGATCCCAAAATAGTTTACTTAAAAGTAGAAATGGATTAACTTGAGAAGTAAGATATTGAGGAGGCTGGTTATAAGACTGATGCACTTCATGATAAGGTTGATAATGGCCATATTGGAGTTGACAATAATCATATTGGGGTTGGTAAAGATCATGACAAGGTCGATAAGGAGTGCCATAAGATTGGTAAACCTCACCAACTTTTGTAAAACAATACTCAACACGTAAGTCAGCCATGGAACTTCATTAGGAAGTAAGAACATGAGGAATGAATTTCAATAAGCTTAAAAAATAATACTTGGGATGCTTGATTAGCTGATGTAATCTTAGAGTTGCCATTGATGTTTAGATAGATGCCTTTAAAGGCTGATGTGTTGAAAGACAACACCAAAAATATTTCAACTTCTTAGACTAAGAGTCCCACTAGGCATGCCAAAAATTATTATCACTTGTATTTTCACCCTTTGAGGAGATTTATTATCTCTCCTCATCTAAGTGGCACAATTGAAACACCTTTAGGCCATGGGTGAGCCTAAGAATGAGTTGAATCTCTAGATAGGGCTAGCTCCTTTGATGTACCACTTTGGATCACTACTACACCTATGATTTGGGGATGGAAAGGGAGAGATAAAAATATCTTAAGGGAGGTGATACATGAAAATATTTGATGACTACTAACCAGATACATGTTACACATGAGAACAGAGGACTAACTCAACATACACTTCTCCAATTTGCATCTTCTCACATTAGTGTTACATTATGAGGTTGTGATGAATGTTTAGGATAGAGTACTAGACAAGAGGCTTGGAATGACACTATTTTAATAGACTAACTCACTCAACCTTGACACATCATAAAACACTTCACATGCCCTATAAGAAGAAGCTTTCCAACTAAAAATAATTGAGAGAATGAAATAACAATGCCAAGGAAAAACCAAGTCATCACTAAGCAAAATCAATCATCCAAGTAAAACACACTATGAAAAATCATGGAAGAGGTAAAAATTAGTAGTATTATTTATCAAATGGTATGAAAATGAGCAGGACTTTTCCATACTCAGGTGGAGCATAGTTATAAAGGCCAAAATGGTTAGTTCTTATATAACTTGAGAGAGAAAAGAGGAAAGAGAAGTCCAAATGTCATAAGGAAACTTTTAAAGCTAATAAAAGGAGTTAAATATGCATGGAAAGAGAGTGTGTAATGGAACATGTAGGTTTAGAAGAGACAAGGGGCTTTTGAAGTCATGAAACTCATGAAAAGTGGCATAAAATTCCCTTTGGTGGCTCAAAAAATTGCCTTTATTATTTAGCCCTATTTGAACATCCAAAAACCAAATAGGGATAGGTATGATGATTGAAATTAGATGGAAGGATTTCAAACATGCGTCTCCATACATTTTTTTTAGTCTTACTCATCTAGAATCTCCTTGAAGTGAGCCATCATTGCCTGTAATCTAAAAGACTCCTTTTTCAGTCACCCTTCACACTTGGCCTCAAAATTGGCTTTAGTTTTACATGAAAATCCATGGGGGGGGGGAGTGAATGACACTTTTAAAGACTCTCCATGACCTTAGAATACTCAAGTAGACCTTAAAAATCCATCCACTTGGAGTTTTCACAGTTCTCACCATCATGTCCACTATGCCTATTTTGATTGGCTGAGATGAAGCTATTTTTTAGGGAATCTAGGAGTTTTTTTGAAGAAATAAATTATCATGGGGAGCTATATTAAGTCTTAATCTTCCCCTCTATGTGATTGGAAGCTTTAGAATCCTTCTAGAACTTGAAAAACACATAAAAAGGTTAAGAAAACCCTATTTTATACCCCACCTATATAATTCCATACAACTAATTATGATGGGGAGTAGCATAAGAGAGTCTTATAAAACCTCCAATCATCATCCTAGGTAAAATATGCCATTTGAGTATCTTTCTATCTCCATTTCCTCAAATTGGTCACTAGCAAGGGTTTAACAAGGGTTTTAGCCTATTTTACCCTCTTAAGGTTTGTTCATATAGATTTGACATTGAAATTATAATCCAATACCACAAAAAGGTTTTTTAAGGACACTATCTATCTCATGCAAGCTTCTTGAGTCTCAATTCAAAGCATAAAAAGATATATGAGCTTCCAAACCTCTCTTATTGAGCTTATTTTCTTCCTTTCCTATAATTTTGGACTATTTTTGAGATAAAAAATGTTTCCTCTATAAAGTGAAAGCTTGAACACACCTAGAGTGACCCTATAAACATTATCCAATTCATTGATATTCTTACTTCATGTTAGAATTGAAGATGACTTCTCATTTGGGTAGTAGGCCTAACTATGCATAATAGCATGTCTACACCTTGAAGCCCAAAATAAATTTTTGATGGATTTCCATACAAGGTATAAGTTTTTAAACATTTTTCATGACCCCAAAAACATGTCAAAATTAGTTATAAATCATACATAAGGGTGTAAGTAATATTAACCTCCCATTTGAACACTAGAACAAAACCCTACCTGTTAGGCCTACTTGCAAACCTAGCCAACTAGGAAATCTTGTTGGGTTCCCTCATTATATGAGGTTTTCCTCATGTTTTTATGGATTTTATAAAACTTTAAAAATCTTCCTAAAAGGTATAATTAGTTTCTGGTCCATCCATTTATCCCTACTCTCTAAATCTATAGGGTTTGTGCATGAGGGGAGTGCCCTCTATCTGAGATAAAATAGAGGGCACTACACTATTTACTTAGATAAAGGTGAATATTTTATGGGATTATACATGTTATGGAAACATAATACATAAAAATTCAGAACTCTTTTAGGTTAATTGAACCTCTAAATTCTCCAAAACCCAAAACAGACTACCAGGCAAAAGATTGTGTGTAGGGTTTGCACTTTGTGGACTATGTTATGCATCATTTGAGCCCTTTTATATATTTGTATACATAATTATTGTGTCATTAGGTTTTTATAATTGTGATTAAGGTGTTATAACCTTAATTAATACCTCCAACCTCTCACAAGTCCCTCATACTGCTTGCTTGGTCAAGACTATGTTACCCTGCTTGTCTTCCTTAATATTGAATCCTTTAGGTTGCTTGTCACCATTTAACATTAGAAAGATGTTTATAATATTCCTTAGAGTAAATTTTAATTATATTAAAAAAATTTTGATTCATTTTTTAACTTTTTCATAGCTTAAATCATCCCTTAGACACCCTTTCTTAGCTCACTATCACCCTACAATCACCTATAACTAACTGTATAGAGTCCTATAGGTGGCTTCTATCCTTAAACCTATGATATATGTTCATTATAAAATCCATATTATAATTTTAAATAATTTTGAGTTATATTTTAACTACTAGTATTATATCTCCATGATTAAATCTCACTTCATGACTGGGTTAAGAGTTAAGGTCCACTTTAGGTGAATAATCATAAAGGTAGGACACCTGTGAGTATGCGAGGCAAAACAAACTATATCATTCTCATTGAGTGGAATTTAGATCATAAATACTAATTTAAACTATATAGAATTATACAATCATAGTGGCATGGCTTATTTTTTAAACTTGGGTGGAGAAGGTCTCCTTTGGATCAAAGTCCTGTAGACATCAATGCTTGAGTTTAGTGTCTTTGTAGGAAACTTTAGGCCTCTCAAGAACTATCTTCCCTTAGTCACTTTCCCATAAAAATTTGTAGAGTCCTTGTATTATATGGGTAATTAAATAAAAACACATTAGGATGAATCAAAATTACTTTTACCGCTATTGAAAAATATCAATAAAACACTAAGGAACTTTGTTTTGCATTTTTGGGGATAAGAGTCCTCAACACAGTTATTTGATCTTAGAGGGTAGTCCATATCTCCATTTTCTCATTTTTCACTTCAAAGAGGTATGTTATGGTCAATTACACCTAAAAATATTATAATTATAGGTTTTATCATGTTCTAACCTCCCAAACAAGGACTTATATACCTCTGTAAGGGCTACCTGTAGGTGGTTATTCAGTGTATACAAGCAATAAAAGAGAATGTGGAAAATGTGCATGTTTTTAACCTCTCATGAGTTGTGAAACATTATAAAAATTTACAAATTGACTCTTAATGATTCAAATGGGTTAAAACCACCACTAATGTTCTCATCCTAGTATGACATCATCATGATAGGCTGTATGTGACCTTGAATGGTATGGAGACAGTAAGCTTGAATTAGAGCAATTTACCAAAAAATATTATTTTATAGTTACTTGACATCCTCTCATGATTTTTATATGAAAAATAAGGATTTTTAAATAATCAATAAAATATATCACACTTCCTTTTCAATGTAACACTCCTCAAGCACCATGGTTATAGTCAGGAACAAGCAAAATGTTGACTGTGCATGCTTATGTGATTGTGTTTCTTGCATGACTATGAATTATGAATATTGATTTGGAGAATGAAGATTGAAATATTATGGGAAAAATAATAAATTTAAGACATGGTAATGAACTTATATACAACCTTTAAAACCATTATCAAATCTTGGAGATTTTACAGATGGTGGAAACCTACCTATTTCATACAAAAGTGTCTTCACTTGTAATCTAAGATACCTAGCACATAAAAATAATTTAAAATGATACAAAAAATATGAGATAATTATATTAGGGATTAAAAATTCTATATAATTAATCCCAATAATTTTATTGTATATAATCATCCAAACTAAATCAAAACCTATAGGGTTCACATATTTGCAAGCAGATTATATATGGCAACTTCATGAGGATGGTTCATAAAGTACATGAAACCATTATTAAAAATATAATTATGGAAATGAATCCATATAAGTGTATGTTCACCTCACAAAGGAATTTGACTTGGAAATTCTCTAACTATCCATACCAAGCACAAACCTGTTGACCGGTTTTGTGTGCCTAGAAAGGTGAAAAAGGAGTAGAATAGTTTTAGATCAATTTTGAAACTTAAAAAGTAATTAAAACATGGAAATGGATATAAATAATCTAAATATTAATCTCATGACCTTATACCATGTGTCATACTCCCTTATGGGTCATACAAGTTCCAAACTCTTCTCTTTTCCTAAGAAAAATACTCTTTCTTCTAAAAAACCTATCACTTTTAGTTATGAATAGTTGATTAAGGAATAATAGGACACAAGTCACGTGACATAACCTTTATTTCACCTTAAAACTTCCCTAATAGGTCATAAAACTCATTTAATGCCCTATTTTGATCTCAAAATTACTTTAAAAGACATAATAATTAATATTACTAAGACCAAATCTAATATAACATCAAATTACATAAAATAACTTATAATAAACCCCATGAAATAATAGTAAACCCACTATAAAATTATAAATACCAAGTTTTCTCTTATAGGTGTCTCAATTTGACCTATAGGGTTAAATTTGGTCAA
The DNA here is from genome assembly GCA_037957365.1 of Torreya grandis. Taxonomy (NCBI): domain Eukaryota; kingdom Viridiplantae; phylum Streptophyta; class Pinopsida; order Cupressales; family Taxaceae; genus Torreya; species Torreya grandis. Next base: position 87,142 of record JARHVA010007160.1, read on the forward strand.
TAATCAAGCTGATATTACCAATTAGAGGATAATGTGATTGGTGTTGTAGTTTTTTGGTTGATTGGGTCAGTTTGGTTAAGGGATTTTGATGGGAAGAATTATAAGGGCTAGTTGGTTAGGATGAATTTTGGGCACATGGTTTTGAACAATAGGTGGAAAATGGTGTTCATATCAATACCATAATAATTCACCTACATTTTATTTCTCAATAAATTTTGTGAATTGGGATGAGACAACATTCCCAAAACCTTCAAAATTGATGAGGATAAGGTATAAAGTATCTTCATCTACGCTAGGCTCTAGGAATTTGACAAAGTTATGTTGAAAGAATATTAAAATTTAGCTTGATATGTTGGGTTGGGTTTTCATAAACAATTTAATATAAAAATTAAATTAAATATGATGAGTCTATACCCAAGGATAAAATAAAATAATTTTTCAATTTATTAGCTTGGTGAACTAGAAGGAACTCTTGCCTTAATAATTGGGCTTATATTGGTTGGTTCTTTTCATTAGCATAGAGTTGATAATGATGAGGTTAGGGAGAGAAATGGATTATAGTAATTGAATTATAATATTTTACCCTATGTCACTTTAGATATTAATCATTGTTATAGGGGATGGTATTCTGGGAAATATTCCTACTTTATACAAATAAGATTTGTTTGAGAGTTGTCAATAATGTCATGGTGATGTCATGAAGGTGTCTAGATGAGGTGGATGAAGTGCCTTGTTAGTCTAAATTACAATGACAAAGTGTGTAATGTGCTTGTCTTGGTATGCTTGAAGAAGGCTTGGTTGATCTTTAGAGTTTGACTGCTTAGAGATGATTATGGATGAGTATAAAGTATTGAAAATGTGAAAGGGGTAATTTTAGAGATCAGTGGTTATTATATAGATTGTGTGCATATGTGGAATTCATCTAGTAGTCCATAGTTTTCATCTAGACATTTTGGGTCTAATGGTAGAAAACTTGAGTAGGTAGTTTGATGACATCATAATTACCATGTGTGGATGAGTTAGGGGGATTATGTCATATTTTTGTGATCACATTAGTCCCAAGTTGATATGGTCTAAGTTTCAAGTCATTTTATGAAGTGAAAGCAAAGATATGTGTGTGTAAAGTTGGGCTCCTAGGCATTTTGACAGTGTTTTCTATGTACAAACAAAAATGAGTAATCAATTTGGTGATGTCATATCTTGAATGTATGAAAGTTTCAAGATCATATGATATATGTATGAATTCAAATATGAGAGAAGATATTATGTGCTAAATCTTAGGTCATTCAAATAAGCGCAACAAAAGATATACAAGTGCAAAGTTGGATTTCTAAGTAGTTATAGGCATAGTTGGCTCTATGGCATGGTGCATATGTGGTTAAGATTGAAATATTACACGAGATGAGATAAACTATTTAAAGTTTAACATTTTGGCAGTGGTGCACTATGAGTTAAAGTTTGAAGAATATCATTGGTGTATATTTAATATAAGATGCAAGGGAATGATATGAATTTTAAGTGATCAAATTTTAACTATGATAGTTTGAATTCAAATATTTGAATTTAATAAAGGAAAGACCAATGTTTGGTTTTTGGGCCATATCTTTTGATATAGGCAAAATTTGTTCATGGTATTAAAAGAAAATTTGTAGATGACTCCAAGGTCCATATGGAAATATATATTTGAAGATCTAAAAATTTTTATAGTAAAATTTAACTATGTTCAAATTTGACTATGTGTTCATGCATGTTCTACAAGTAACTCGAGAAGGGTATTTGAGTTGTGCTTGTTGGTATTTTAATGTTTAAAGGTGAAATATATATTGAAGTATGTTGTAGACTCCATGAGGACCATATATGTGCATTATGAAGGTTTTACCATTCATATGTAGTATAAACAAAGGGTTATAAGTTGATTATTTTTTTGTTTATAATGACTGTGTGTACAGAGAGGTGTTTAAGATAATTGGGGGTTAGCATAAGAGTGATATGATGCATGTTAGTTTATTAAAAGGGACATATACATAATGTGGCATGGGTAAATGAGTTGGAAAGTGTTCCTCTAGTCTTAGTTTGCTCGATGAAGTGATAAATGTGTGAATAGGTGTTTATGAGACCTATAAGAGCTACACGGGCCTAATTAAAAGTTGTAGCTACTTAAGTGTGACCCATAGATGCTATGGCCAACCTAAGACGATTGTTTTGAGCTATGTATTGATGTGAGATATCCCTTAAGGGTTAAGTAATTCCTAATGGATGAACAAGATGTTGATATCATGAAGGATCTATAAATAGTGAAACAAAATGAAATGGTTTCTAGAGCTATGTAAGGCTTGTTGGGTAAAGTGAGTGTTGAAGTAAGGATGGGTAGTGTGAATTTTGGATGAGTTGATGAGAAAAATAGTTTTTTGACTATGTGTATGACTTATAGGTCATATTTATGATTTCATAATAGTAATCTTATAGTTTGAGGATATGTAAAGAGGTCTGAGTGTGCATATGAGGATAGTTTGAGTGAAGGAGAGAGATTATGGCATGCCTATGTGAGAGGCCTATATGAGATAGAGAGGAAGTTTGTGTAGGGGTTAAAAAATTAGAGATCTATCATCAAGTGTTGAATACATGAGTTCTAAGGTGGAGGTGTTCATTTCATAGGAGAGTCTAAAGGGATTGATCTTCCTTAGGGGAAGTTGCTTCTTGTGGAATAGGTGTTTCACTAAATTTTGGTCAAAATGACTTGATAAGCCTTTAGTTTGTAATACCTTATATGACAAGTAGTCCAAGTGTTTGCAAGCTTGAGAGTGGGTTTTATTCCCCAAGATGGTTTCCCATAGGAGTTATGTGTTGTGTATTTGATCTTATGTATGCATTGAATAAATGATCTCTCTTGTTAATGTTACTTGATCAAATTGACATATGCTGATTTTTTAATGGTTTGAAAGGATTGGAATTAAACTTGAAATATATAGGCTCATTGATTCACCCTATTAATTATACCTCTAACAACTATTATTAGACCAGGTCCTTTGGTAAAGACTTGATAGCTTGAAGGTGATCCAAGGTACAATATGGGTAGTCATCAAATGTAAGGAGGTTTATATACCAAGAAAACACTGATGTTCAATAGACCCAATTATACTTTTTGGAGTGTAAGTATGAGAACATACATTATGTCCCTAGGGTTTGATGTATGGAAATCTATTATGGATGGTTATGTTTCTCCCACTACTCCTCCATCTAGTACTGTAGATGAAAAGATGTTTGAGAATAATTCTAAGATAATTAATGTCATCACTTATGGTCTTACAGAGACTAAGTTTACTAAGGTAATCCATTATAAATATGCTAAAGAGATATGGGACAAAATGTAGAACATTTATGAAGGAGATTCAAAGGTCAAGCTTGCTAAGTTATAGACTCAAAGAAAGTAATTTCAAAGCCTCAAGATGAAGGAATAATATTATGTGGCATCCTTTCTACAGAGAGTTGATGAGATTGTGAACATCATCAGAGGTCTTGGAAAGAACCTTGAAGAGACTAATGTAGTTTAAAAAGTTTCAAGGTCTCTATCCCTCAAGTTTGATCCAAAAGTATCTTCTATAGAAGAAAGTCATGTTCTTACTTAGTTGAAGATGGATCAATTGCATGGAATCCTTAATACTTATGAGATGAGAGTAAATGATGATATACCACCAAAGAAGGAAGCAAATTTCAAGACTAAAATGAAGACAAAGAAGAAGTTCCAAGGTAAAAAACCCAAGGAGAATGACATTTATAATATATATGAGGATGAACTAATTGATTTTATTCTAAATAAATTGAAAATAGGATCAAACAAGTATAAAGGTATGCTACCCCTCAAATGCTTCAATTGTGGATAGATAGTACATTTTGCTAATAAGTACCCTCATAAGTATAATAAGAATGATGATGAAGAGCATGATCAAGGTCATGATGATGATAAGAGATTTTTCAAGTCTGATAAAATCAAAAAGGGATTTAGAAGGTTTGACAATAAGAATAAGTAATTTAAGGACAATAAGAGTCTCTAAACCAAAGAAGATTGTAGCTCATCAGATGAGAGTGAACTCAGTGACTCAGATTATGATCTTGAAGATGATGGTCTTACTAAATATGAAGGCCTCTTCATGGCTGAAGAAGGAATTTTTTCATATCAAAATGCATCTATTTGGAGTGATTCAGATGATGATGAATATGAGGTGGACTATGAGATTGAATTGATGAATTCCATTGCATAACTAAAGGTTGAGAATAAGATTAACAAGAAAATGAAGTCAAAAATCAAGGACTATGAGGAGCAATTTAATGTGTATGAAGCAAGAATGAATGAATACACTAAGGATCATGAAGATATAGTCAAGCATCTTAGTTGTTAATTAGAAATCCTATCTACAATATTGAAAGCTAAAGAATATGAATGTTTAAGGTATGTTTCTAAAAATGAGTCTTTGAAATATGAGTTAGAGAAGACATCTAGTAAGGTGAAGTCATTTGTGAGATTTGAAAAGAGATAAAGTGATCTAGATAATATTTTAAATGATCAAAAGCATGCAAGTGATAGAATTGGTCTTGGATACAAAGAAGAACCAAAAAATGCAACTCAAGACAAGATGAAGACTAATATGAATAAGAATAATCTAACTTTGAAGACAAATCATCAGACAAGGAATGAAGGTGATAGCAAACTAAAGACAAATCAGATCAAACAACCAAATGCCATAAGGTATGCAAGTTTTAATGTTTACTATTACACATGTGATTAGTTTGGGCATAGAGATAGAGAATGAAAGAGACTTATTAGAAATGAGTTTGCATGGAAATATGATAGGGGTCATCTGTCAAAAGGTGTGAATAGAGTTAAGTGCTTAAAATTTATTGATGAGGGACACTTTGCTAAGAATTGTCCAAATAAGGTAAGGCAAGGCAATTCTTCTTCAAAAAGAGTAGTTTATTTTAGTTTTCATGACATTGGAAAAATTGATAGTTTTTGTCTGAACAAGGTAAGACAAGCTGAGTTTTCATCAAGGAGTATTGTTTGCTACAACTATGAGAAAATTAGTCACATTGATAGGTTATAAAAGTAAAAAACATTAAGCCAAAATAAGTTCAATCAGGCTCTAAGAGTTCAAGATATAGGGAAAGTTAATTTATGGAAGCCAAAGATGACAAGTGTGAGTCATGATGAGTCTGCAGGTCCAAGTAATTTGTTTTCTATGGTGGAAAATGCTACAAAAGTTGAAGAGTGCCAAGGGGTATCATTGTATGCTCATGTTGAGAATGAAGATACCAAAGCACTAGTTGAGGCTATTTTTGAGGTGTGTATGGATCTAAGTGAACATATTGATGTTGCTGAGTAAGTTTCATGTAGATAACATCAGTTATATGTGACTAGTGATGAGGTTTTAAACTATAATGTGGATTCTTCAGATAAAAAGGTATGTCATAAATCTATGTTATCTTTATGTATTGTCAATCCAATCCTAGAAGAAAAGGAGAATATTGTAGTGGTTTATGTTAATTCTCTTAATCCTAAGAAGAAAAAGAGGAACTACAAGTATCAAATGACCAAGGAGAAGGAATATAAGGAGTTTTGGGCAATTCCTGGTTTCACATTGTTCTAGGATATTATGAAGTAGGATGTCTTTGCATATGCTTCTTAAGAGACATATTTCTTGTGAAAAAGTACGTTTTTGTGCTCAATATCATAATGCAAATCTGTACAAGACTTGTGTTGACCTTAGAAGGGCACTGGTTAAGGGGGAGCAATAAGTTCATGAGCTTGATCCTGAGGTTTGTGAAGGAGCTATAGTATAGGGTCAGAATGGGTGTTTCCAGATGGCTTAATGATATTGATGGAGTGTCAAGAAGATTTTGGTACTCAAAAAGGTCTATTAACTTCTTTGTGATGTGTTCCAAGTGGTTCTATGTCTTGATGATTGTGTTTGTTCCTTTTGGAAATTTTTGTATACTCTTAGGTTTATTTGTCTTGTTGTAGGTCAAAAGCCATGGTATAGGAATTTAAGGTTCCCAAAGGTGTGGAATCTAAAAAATTGGTATAAAAGTTTGTGATGGTTATATCTAGGTGTATAAGATGTTTCACAGGTGGGCATTGACTAGAAGGAGGCTTCTTGACCTTGTTTGTTTTTAAGATTCTAAGTTTTTGGGCTCTGCTAGAAAAGTGGTTTGCCTTGTGAATTAAAGTTTGAGGAATCTTAATAGGTTTAATGGGCCAAAATGGGTTATCAAATAATGTTTCATATAGATTTAAAGTTTTGTGATTTTCAAATTATTCATGTTTTTGTCAAGATGGAGGCCTAATTAACAAGTTGGTTTGTAAAGGAAGTATGTTGTAGAAGATGAGCTAGATAATGAAAATTGGTGTTATTGAATGGGAATATGAGAATGATTCAGATATAATTTTTTAGGTATTTAAGGTGCATCTATTGAAAATTGTGGGATTTGCAAGTTCTAGGTAGGGCTACAAGGAGTCTAGACAGGCTAGTGAGAAAAAGAGTACTTTGTGTTCAATTTATCCAAAAGAGAAATCTTGAGATAAAAGTCTAGTAAGATTTTATGATGGTTCTTCATGGTGTGTGGAGATATGAAGATGCTTAGGAGGTGAAATTACTTATAAATCTTAGGGGGAGTCCCTTTCATATGTTTCTTAAGTGTTGGCTTATTACAAAAGGAAGTTGTCAAGGCAAGAAGAGGTAGGCTCAAGGTAAGGGTGAGTTTTTAATATCTTTTTAAGATGGTATTCTCTTGTTGGTAGTATTTTTAGGTCCTCAAGATCAGTTGGTGACCACTTTGTCATTGTGTCAAAGGGGGAGAAAGTTCTTATTGTGAGAATGCTTGAAGAGAGAGAAGGAAGGTGAGTTGTATGATGTGTGTTGACATCAATGAAAAATGGGAATATTATTAGAGAGTTTTAAATGATGTCATGGTGATGTCATGGAGGTGTAAATATTATTATATGAAGTGTCTTGTTAGTCTAAGTGATAATGACAAAGTGTACAATGTGTTTATCTTAGTATACTTAAAGAAAGCTTGGTTGATATTCAGAGTTTGATTTATTATAGATGATTAGGGATGATTATGAACTATTTATAATGTGAAATTGGTCCTTTAAAATGTCAATGGTCATTATATATATTGTGTGCATAAGTGGAATTCATCTGGTAGTCCATAGTTTTCATCTAGACATTTTGGGTCTAGTGGTATAAAACCTAAGTAGGTGTTTGATGACATCATAATTACCACATGTGGATGATTAAAGGGGAGATGTTAATATGGTTTTGATCACATTAGTCCAAATTTTATATGGTCTAAGTCTCAATTCATTTGATGAAGTACAACCAAAGATATTTATGTGTAAATTTGGGATCTTAGGTATTTTGACAGTGTTTTCTATGTACAAAAAGAGTCAAGTAAATAGTTTAGTGACATCATATATTTCACATATGAAAGTTTTAAGAGAAAATTGATATATTTATAAACTACCATATGAGATAATATATTATTCAATAAATCTTAGGTCATGTGACTAAGCATGACAAAAGATATGCAAGTACAAAGTTGGCCTTCCTAGCAGTTCTAGGCATAGTTGGCTCTGTGGAAAAAAAATGAGTGAATAGATTAATGGTGTTATATCTTACACACACAAATTTTTAAAGAGAATATTGATATATGGTTGGATTATCTTATGAGGATATCATATGGTCCAAATTTTAGATCATGCATCTAAGTGTAGAAAAATTCATTAAAGTTCAAAGTTAGCCTTCTAGGTAGATTGCAATGGTTCCCATACTTTGTCAATTTTATAAGAGATAAATATGAGTATTAAATGAAGATCTAATGGTTCAAAATGTGATCATACAAATTGATCTAACAACATATATTGAGTCAAAGAGGTTAAAGTGATAGTTATTTAATGATAGGCAAAGGTAAAGACCAAGCTACTTCTAAGATCTAATGACGAGTGGGTGTTCATACTAATCAAAATAAATGATGTGTATTGAGATAAATGATTTAAAATTATCCAATGTTTAAACATAGATAAAGGTCAAGTTTTTTATAATAAGATTGACAGTGTGTATGTGGTCAAGATTGTAAAATTGTACAAGATAAGGTCAACTGTTTGAAGTTTAATCTTTGGGCAGTGGTGCACTATGCATTAAAGTTAAAAAAAGATCAATAATGTGTATTTTTTTGGGTGAATATTTTATCAATAGCTAACTAATGAGCAAAATAGGTCTCTTCAACCACAACATAGGGAGATTGGTCAGCTAGATGTGCAGGTTTACAACATCAAAAGGGGACAAATCTCTCCTCTCATCAAAGGGAGGTTCCCTATAAATAGGAGGAGGCTATATACTATATATATAAGCATAAAGTAACACTCAGGGCTATTTTTAGAGATGATTTTCATAATCAAAGGAAAAAATCCTAGTGAAAACACGGAAGGCACTTCTCTTCTTTCAGAAGTGATCTTGCAGGAATCAGTAGGAGTTCTTTCAAGTAGTGACAAGTAACTGGTAACAATAGGCGTAGTAACCAGCAGACTTAGATGTAGCAAAAAGTCTCCACCTCAACTTCCCAAGAGTGAAATACGAAGGACAATGAGGGCACAAAGTCATCCCAAGGTCCTTTACACAGAAATAGAAAATAGACAAACACACTAAAGACAATTGTGGGGGCACAAAGTCTCTCGACAGTTGGCTTCATGACATCTTCTTGATTACTTCCACTAGTTCTGCTTATTTCTTTAAAATGGATAAGAATACATGCAAGAAACAAACATAATAACAATCTCCTAAAATGACACAAGCTATAACAGCACAATGTCTAAAAGTAACTTGCTTTTTCATTCAAACAAAGAAATATGATGAAAAATTTGAGCTCAAAGTCTTAGTAATCACCTCTCAATTTTGGCAGAGTTTCACTTCTATAATGGAAAATTCTCTCTTGCATAAAGTAAGAGAATATAATATATATAATAGCCAAGAAAGGCTTGGTGCTTTGTTCCATGGAATGGCCCATGATACATTCAATGCCTTGAATGCATTTTTAGTTTTGTCAAAGAGCCCATGCTGAAACAGGGCAGCTGCCTTAACTGTGGCGTGTTGATTCATCTCAAATGTCTTTTCTTGGGCCTAAGTCATATGGTCTATCACCTGATGTCTGTGCAGCTATCCACCTCACCTTTACTCCAAGGGAGACAAATAGACCATGCCTTTAATATTTGCAAGCCAAAATATTTACTTGGTGAACTATCACCTACTGGAATAACTTTTGCATAGATATTTCTAGATTTTCCCTCTTTGTCTCTTTTTGGTTTTTGTATTTTCCTAGAATTTGAGCTCTCAGGGTTGAATTCTCAGCTTTTCTAGCTCTTTTAGCTCTCTCCCTTTATAGTTATTCCTTTTGGCATTTTGGCCTTTTGCATTCAGGTCTGCATTCAAGCCTTCAAAGATCAACATCTATTTCATTTCCATGAATTTGACATCTTCGGGCCCATCATCATTTGAAAACCAATGGTTAGTTTGTTGCCCTAAATTTGATGGCTACAAGGATGTCATCAGACATCTGGATCCCAATGGCTAGTTCATGGTGTTTAACTTTGATGTCTATAAGCTTGTCATCCTCCTTGGCAATTCCTTCAGCTTTGTTGTTTGATCCTTCCCAGAGGGGACCTACCCTTCAGGGTCTTGAGAAAGGTCTATTTTTCTTGGTGAGAGCCCCCACCGCAAGGGTACTTACCCTTTGGGGTTCTTCAGATTGCCTTCAGCTGGTCTTCAGGCTCCTAATTCCTTCAGACAAAATGTCTAAAAGAATTCCTTTAGACATTTTGTTTGAAGGAAATGTTCCTTTCCTTAACCATTTTTTTGCTTGTTTTCGGTCAGGCTTCCTTCTCGAGTGAATTCCTTCAGACAAAATGTCCAAAGGAATTCCTTTGGATATTTTGTCTGAAGGACTTTTACCTTAACAATTTTTTTGTGGGGACTTTTCCAAAAGAATTCCCACTTTCTACCTTGTTCACTTTTTTGAAGAAAAACCTTTTGTCCTCTTTTGCTCACTGCCCTCTGCAAGGGAACTTGGCCTTGGTTCACTGCCTTCCACAAGGGCACTTGGTCTCTTCGCTTTAGGGCACTCTTTTGAACTAGCTGATTGAACTAACTGATTGAACAAATTTTGGTTCAATAGTTCAATGGTTCAATCTTATGTTCACTTGACCACTTGAACCAATCGCGTTGAACTAGCCCCTTATTGAACCTTTGAACCGTTAAACCTATCGAACCTTTGAACCATTTAAACCAAGTTGGTTCAAGGTTAAATGGTTTAATGGTTCAATCCTTCATTTGAAGCTTGCTAATGAAATTTTTTGGCTGAACCAAGGCATTGAACCAAGCTTAAAAATGCCTAAGTGTTGAGAGCTTGTTTCTTTCCTACAAAGTTCATAGAAATGAACCTGCAGAGTCCGTAGAAATGTATCTGTAAAGTCCATAGAACCCAGTCTGTAGAAACTAGAAACTAACCTATAGAGTTCATAGTTTTGAGTCCATAGAATTTTGCCTATAGAGTTCATAGATTTCTTTTTATAGAGTCCGTAGTTTCAAGCCTGTAGAGTTCGTAGATTTCTTCTTGCAGAGCCTCTTAGCTGAAAAAGTTTGAAAAATAGAGAACTTGAAGGCTCAAAACAATTTTTGAGAAGGGAAGAGAGAATTTTGGTGTGTAGGACCAAAATAGTTCATATGTTGTCCCAAAAAATGAGTGATATATTTTGGGAACAACAGCTAGCTCCAGTTAGGGAACTTCTTTCAGTTGAAATCTTGAAACAAATGAGGGGAGTAGAAACTAGAATCTCCAGTGCCTTCAAGTATGCCATTGGGCTACAGAGTCATACTATCCAAAAAAAAAGGTGCCAAAAATGAAAATGAAAATCACAAAATAGAACTAAAGACTATACAAATATACATATGTATAGATGATCTTATTTGATACTTCAAGGATTGAAGTGCTTCAGATGCTGCCCATTATGAGATAATGAAAATGGTGTTCTATCTTGATAAACTAGAAAGAAACCATTTTTTCCTTAGAATTAGTGATGGAAAAATGGAACTCTCCACCAGGAATCACATTTTCTATGCACTCCTTTTGGTTCTCTCTTCTTTCCCCATGGCAAGACGTGGTCTCCAATCTGAAAACCATAAATCCTTGCTCTCTTGGTGAAGAGTTCCTTTTCCTAACTTTGGCATGAAGCAATATGGTCTACTACCATAACTTGTTGCTCTTTTGGTCTAGTGAAGCACATGATTTGATTGTCAGCATCAAACTCCTGACAAACCATCAGTTCAACATCTCCTTTAGCATGAAGGAGTTTGACATCTTTGTCTTGAGCAACCTTCAATTTGAGTAGCAATGATTCGTACTCGGTAGTGTTGTTGGCATTGACAGACTACAACTTTTATGAAGGGAAAATATCTCCTTAAGGAGATATCAACATATTCCCAGCTTCAGTATCGGTAGAAGAATTGTTGCCATTGAATTCTAGGATCCAAACATCATCAGAAGCTGATTTTCTATCAAATTTTTCTTCATTAGAGAGGGAAGATCCCTTTTTATCTATACTACACCCTATCAATTCTTTTGATGTCTTGTTTAAATCAATTCCTAGATTTCTAGCTACAGGACTTTCATCTACATAAACATGAACATCCTCTATGGACAAAAAATAATTACCCCTGCCTAAAGACTCAAATAGAATTTGGGCTTTAGGTGCTGATGTCTGAGTGACAATAAATTTTTCCTCCTTTTTAGGGAGAAACCTCTTCATAACACCTTTGACTAGGATCCTCACCTTGGATAGGTCCATGCTTAATTCTCCACCAACATCCTTGCAAAAAATTTTCCCAAGAAGGATGCCGTATGATGCTGGGACGTCAGCCACCAAGATAGTCATCTTGATTATCTTGTCTGAGAATGCTACAAATGCAAATTAGGCATCCTTGATTTGTCCCATTAGTGGTAATTATTTGTTCTCAATGGAGAAACATCTCCCAAATGTCTTGGTTAGTGTAATACCAATGGATTCTTCCACTTTGGTAGGCATGATAATGTCTAAAGCTCTAGAATCAATGATGCAGTTATTCAACTGATGTCCATTTATCAATCGGGAAGCATAAAAAGGATCTATTTTCCCAGGGGAAACAAGAGGAGTAATGACAAGATTATTTGGGATGAACATGTTCCTTGGGGGATCATGAGTTACCTTTCTAACATCTTGTCCTATAGGGATGGCTTTATTCTTCACACACTCAACCAACCTGTCCAACTGCTCAGGGTTGGCTTGTAGGAATTCAAATTCAGTCATTTGAATTTTGGATTTATTGACATGGTCAATTATGTCAAATGACTAAAATGGACTAGGAATAGAGGAAGGGAGTTCATCCTTCTAGTTTTTACGGGGAAGGACTGATCTACGAAGTTGAAGTTAAAGGTGCAAAAATGTTTGGGGTACTTACTTTTCTTGCAATCAGTGGGTCCTTTGGATAGAAAGACAGAGTGGTTCCCCACTTAGAAATTGAAATTATAAGCTGAGATCACTCCTTTGATTTTTATTTATTAGCTTGCTAGGCTGATTGGTTCTAGGACCGGGTGAATATAGTGTATGATCCATCAAATGCTTCACTTTCACTTCTGGGTTCATCCTGATAATTCAAAAAACCAATCTTGGAGTCACTAGCTAATTCATCTTGGTATACTACAAAGAAATTAGCATCATTTTCTTGATCAAACTCAGGTTGGAAAGAGAAATCATGTTTTGTTTCTAGATATCCAACTGCTGAATCGGTTGGAGGCACTTCAAGGGTGAGGTTCCTCTGTGGGGGAGGAAGATGATTTGGCTACCCTTTATTCCTAGCAACATTGCCTTGGTATGATTGATTAGGGAATATCCTCTTTGGTACATCTCTGTATGAAGGAGTAGAAGACATACCTTATGCCATTTGATTTTTCAAGGCTAGCAGTTCATTTTCTAGCTTTTGCACCATTTGATCAGTGGTGCCTGTAGATGGATATTCAGAGGATGAAAAAGATCTACCTCTATTTAGATCTCTCCTTATCTTTCCTGCCAAGATAAGGTCATCTTCCACCTTAGTAGGCAAGTCCTGAGCTGCAACAAGGTCTATGTGGCTAGCACTTCTCAGAAAAAAAATCACTTTAGGTAGCTATGAGTTGATGAAGAAGCATTTAAGATTTTCAGGTGTTGGCTGAGCAATTGCAGAAATTCTATTCCTCAGCTTGTCAAAATTTGCAATGAAGTCCCTCATAGGTTCATGAGGTTCCTTCTTCATCTATGTAAGCTGGGCCAGCAAGGAATGTGCATCTTCTACAGGCTTGAACCTAGCTTCAAATTTAACTTTAAGAGTGTCCCAGTCAGTCACTGACTGAGTTTGTAGATGGTAGAACTAGTCTACAGCAGCACCTTGCAGTGTTTTCACAAACAACCTAAATGCTATGTCCTCATATTCCATGCCTATCACACCACAAGCTATGTTTAAGGTAGCAATATGTTCATCAAGATGAACTTTCTTATCACCAAATAACTTGGGAAAATTCTTCCTTGAACTACGTGGTAGCTCATGAAGAGGTGGAGTAAGATTGAGTGGACTAAAAGAGTTACCCTAGGGGCATTGAGTTGCCATGATTTGATTATGGAAAAAGGGGATAACAAATTTGGGTGGAGTATGTATAGGCAAAGCTCTAGTAACAATAGAAAAAGAAGCTCTTCCTTGTGTTGGTGTCCTGGTATGGGTAGGAGGAACACTCCTAGATCATTGAACTTGAAGTTGGAGACAGAATAAATCAAAATTGCCCTACTGTACCAACTCAAAAATAGGGTCAACAACACCTTATAATTTCTAACTTATAGTATAGCATGGAGTTTATAGATTGTAGGATAAAAATGGGAAAGAATCGGTCTTGCTTCAGCTTGAAACTTGAGGCTTCAAACTGCATGTTCTATCCCAGTTGGCATGGAGGTGGAAGAAGATGGTAAGGCTATAATGATAATGGGTAAGACACAAACTAGAGCCACCAGAGTATATAATGGATAAGGGTAGGGACTACTTCAATTTGAAACTTGAGGCTTCAGATTGCATGTAATATCCCCAGTGGAGTCACCAGAAATTGTTGAGTGAATATTTTTTCAATAGCCAACTGATGAGCAAAATATGTCTTTTCAACCACAGCATAGAGAGATTGGTCAGCTAGATGTGCAGGTTTACCACATCAAAAGGGGATAAATCTCTCCTCTCATCAAGGGGAGGTTCCCTGTAAATAAGAGGAGGCTATATACTATATATATAAGTAGAAAGTAACACTCAGGAGTAGGATAACACCATCTATCTCTCTTTTTTCAAAGATGATGTTCACAATCAAAAGAGAAAATCTTGGTGAAAACATGGAAGACACTTCTCTTATTTCAAAAGTGATCTTGCAGGAAACAACAGGAGTTATTTCAGGTAGTGACAAGTAACTGGTAACAATGGGCATAGTAACTATAGACTGAGATGTAGCACAAGGTCTCCACCTTGACTGCCCAAGAGTGAAATACGAAGGCCAATGAGGGCACAAAGTCATCCCAAGGTCCTTTGCATAGAAATAGAAAATAGACAAACACACTAAATACAATTGTGGGGGCACAAAGTCTCTCCATAGTTGGCTTCAGGACACCATCCTAATTACTTCCACTAGTTCTGCTTATTTCTTTAAAATGGACAAGAACACATTCATGAAACAAACATAAGAACAATCTCCTAAAATGACACAAGCTATAACAACACAAAGTCTAAAAGTAACTTTATTTCTCATTCAAACAAAGAAATATGATGAACAATCTAATCTCAAAGTCTCAGTAATCACCTCTCAATTTTGGCAGAGTTTCACTTCTATAACAGAAAAGTCTCTCTTGCATAAAGTAAGAGAATACAATATATATAGTAGCCAAGATAGGCTTGGCACTTTGTTCCATGGAATGGCCCATGCTGCATTTAATGCCTTGAATGAATTTTAAATTTTGTCAAAGATCCCATGCTAGAATAGGGTGGCCACCTTAACTGTGGCATGTCGATTCATCTCAAATGTCTTCTCCTAGGCTTGAGTCATCTAGTCTGTCACCTGATGTCTACACAGTTGTCCACATCACCTTTACTCCAAGGGAGATAAACAGGCCGTGCCTTTAATGTTTGCAAGCCAAAATATCTTCTTGGTGAACTATTCCACCTATTGGAATAACTTCTACATAGATATTTCTAGCTTTTCCCTCTTTGTCTCTTTCTAGTTTTTGTCTTTTCCTAGCATTTGAGCTCTCGGGGCTGAATTCGTAGCTTTGTTGGCTTTTTTGGCTCTCTCTCTTCATGGTTCTTCCTTTTGGCATTTTGGCCTTTTGCATTTAGGTCTACGTTCAAGCCTTCCAAGATTAACGACTATTTCATTTCCATGAATTTTACATCTTCGGGCCCGTCATCATTTGAAAACCAATGGCTAGTTTGTTGCCCTAAATTTGATGGCTACGGGGACATCACCAGACGTCTGGATCCCAACGGCTAGTTCATGGTGTTTAAATTTGACATCTACAGGCCCATCATCCTCCTTGGCAATTCCTTTGGCTTTGTTGTTTGATCCTTCCTGGAGGGGACCTACCCTTCAGGGTCTTGAGAAAGGTCTATTTTTCTTGGCGAGAGCCCCCCTCACAAGGGTACCTACCCTTTGGCTGGTCTTCGAGTTTCTTTAGCTCCTAATTCCTTTGGACAAAATTGTTTGAAGGAATTCCTTTAGACATTTTGTTTGAAGGAAATGTTCCTTTCCTTAACCATTTTTTTGCTTATTTTCGGTCAAGCTTCCTTCCTGGGTGAGTTCCTTCAGACAAAATGTCTAAAGGAATTCCTTCAAATATTTTTTCCAAAGGACTTTTGCCTTAACAATTTTGTCATGAGGACTTTTTTGAAATAATTCCCACTTTCTACCTTGTTCACTTTTTCAAAGAAAAACATTTTGTCCTCTTTTGCTCATTGCCCTCCACAAGGGCACTTGTTCTTGGTTCGCTGCCTTCCATAAGGGCACTTGGTCTCTTTGCTTTGAGTCACTCATTTGAACCGGTTGATTGAATCGATCGATTAAACTAATTTTGGTTCAATGGTTCAATGGTTCAATCTTGTGTTCACTTGACCGCTTGAATCAACCGCATTGAACTAACCACTTATTGAACCTTTGAATTGTTGAACCTATTGAACCTTTGAACCATTTGAACCAAGTTGGTTCAAGGTTTAATGGTTTAATGGTTCAATGGTTTAATCCTTCATTTGAAGCTTGCTGATGAACATTTTTTCTTAAACCAAGGTGTTGAACCAAGCTTGAAAATTCCTAAGTGTCGAGAGCTCATTTCTTTCCTACAGAGTTTGTAGAAATGAACCTATAGAGTCCATAGAAATGTATTTGCAAAGTCTGTAGAACCCAGTCCATAGAAACCAAAAACTAACCTACAGAGTCCATAGATTTGAGTCCATAGAATTTTGTCTGCAGAGTCCATAGATTTCTTCCTGTAGATTCCATAGTTTCAAGCCTATAGAGTCCATAGATTTCTTCCTGCAGAGTCTCTTAGCTGAAAAAGTTTGAAAATAGAGAATTTGAAGGCTTAGAACAATTTTTGAGAAGGGAAGAGAGAATTTTGGTGTGTAGGACCAAAATAGTTCATATGTTGTCCCCAAAAATGAGTGACAAATTTTGGGAACAATATATTTAATATAATATGTGAGGGAATGAGATGAGTTTTGAGTGACCAAAATTTAACTGTGACTATTTGAATTCAAATATTTGAATTTAACAAAGGAATGACTAGTGTCTAGTTTTTAGGCCATATATTTTGATACAGGCATAATTTTCTCATGGTATAAAAAGTGAATTTGTAGAGGACTCCAAAGCACATATGAAAATATAGATTTAAATATTTTAAAGTGTGTTTAATAAAATATATTTATTTTTAAAGTTTACTATGTGTTTGTGCATGTTCTACAAGTAACTGAGAAGGCTATTTGAGCTGTGATTATTAGTATTTTGATGTTTAAAGGTGAACTAGCTATTGGAGTATATTGTAGACTCTATTAGAGTTTGAAAATATTTTTGAATAGTGAGCATGCATTAATGTCTAATTCCTATAGACTTATAACGAGAGCTCTAAAAATAAGAAAATTCCACAAAGAAAATATTTGCATTAACCAATTTAGAAGAATAAGAAAGTACATATAGGTTGAAATTAGGTCACCAAAAGGTAAAACCATAACTCATAATTAAAATCCACTTAGATGTAAATGACCCCTAATGACTTAATTAACCTAAGTAAGCTAAAAAGACATGTAGATAAAACCACTAGGTGGGAAAATACCTACACTAACACACCCCTTGAAGTGTAGCTTAGGTAGGTAGAAGGTTTGGGTCCTAATAATGAGGCCTGATGAGGAACCCAAGCACAATTCAACTCCCATAAACTAAGGTAAAGGAGAAAACCCATAGGAATATAACTCCTCCCCAAAAGAGAGTAAATAAGAGAAGAGATATAAAAATACCCACTAAGGTCTACAATTAATTTTAGCCACCTGGTGCCCCAAGAGGAATGCTTAGAAGTGACAATGAATCAGAAGTAGATGCAATGAAGAGTGGTTCACCCTAAAATAATGAGTTTGTCTACCAAGTGCCTGATAGATATTCAACCAAGGTGTAATTCCTAAAAAAGGAATGTTTCTCATACTATGAGGTAGATGGGCCAACTGCTCTATGATAAGATGGTGTTCTAGAAATAGAGGTGAAGAAGGTCTATAGAATTCTCTATAAATATGAAATAGACTACCTAATGTCTGATGTATCCTAGATCAGTTAACTATTTCCCTATAATTTTGGAAGTAGTTTAGAGGTAGGTGGATCAAGAACTAACTCTTGAATATTTGCAAGGTGACAAGGAGATGGTGGAGGTGTGTCCACTTCACTACTATAGTCATCTACAGAAGAAGAGTTTTAATATCAAAAAAATGCTCAGGCTTAAAAGTGTCAATAGGTATAGGTGAGTCTAAAGAAGAATCTTAAGAATATGAAGGAGGGTCAAAATCAAAGTGTGAGAAGCTATATAGCCAGGTCTGATTATCAACCATTACCACAACCAAAATAGTATCACTGTGCAACTCTCTGATGTACACTAAATTTGGGGTGAATTCAACTCACATGCCCAAACCAAGGTGAGTGATATGGTAGATTGATAGGAGATGATTTGAGAGTGAGGGAAAACTTAGAACATTATTGAATGTTCTACCACTCAATTCAATAGACCCTCTCCTAAGAACATTTTTAGAAGTGTTGTCACCTAGTTATATAAAGGACATGTCACATGGTTCCAAGGAAATGAACTCAATCTATGAAGAGGCCATGTGATGTGAAGCACCAGATTAATTAACCCATGAAGGAGGATTTGGAGGCACAACTACAACTAAGGCTTTGCCCTTTTATTTCCCCTTGTTATTCTCTTTTTCCTTTTCTTTGCCAGAGTCCTTTGCCATAATGGATTCATGGGTTATTGAAGATGGCTTGACAAAATCTAGAACACCTATGTTGTTCTAAATAAGAAGGCTAGTAAGGTGGTCAATTTGTTTCTTCACACATTTAATATCATCATGCTTACTAGAGAAATGCCCACATTTGATCCAATATTTCTTAGGCTTATGATTGGAAGAAGAGGTCACATTAATTGATTTAGAGGTGGAAATATTTTCACCCTTCTCACCATTTTTCTTACTCTACTTTCTCTCTCTACTATTAGAAGCCTTATATTTCTTAGTAAGAAATGCATGAGATTTAGATGAATTCACTATGCCCATCTATATCAACTTATCTTGCTCCTAAATCAGGTTGATAATAAAGGTATCTAAAGAAGGCATCTTCCATGCAATGTCAAGAGCACTCTTAGTGGCATGGAAAGTGGACACAAGTATAGAGTATTCAAGACCTAATTTAGAGAGTATTGATAGAACAAGTTGTTCATATTTCTTGTCAATTCCACATGCTTTCAATTGTAATCTCAAAAGTCTGAACTTGGTGAAGAAATCTTGAAGAGTGTCTAAGTCATTTGGGCTCAATCTAATGAACTCATTTTCTAGATTATGTCCTATCATCACATCCTACACCCTAAAGAGCTTGGTGAGTTATTACACACTTATGTAGGTGTTTTAGTAGGTTCTTTTGTGAAAGAGTAGATCTGGGGGGATGGAAACATACTGTAGTCCATGGACTTTGTCACAATGGTTAAACCTTTTTATTTTTGCTCCAACATTAGTAGGTTTAGTCTCAGTGCCCATTATAATTTGATGGTAACCTTTGGATTTCAAGATCATTTCAATTCTATATTTCAACTCATGATAATTAAATGGTGTAAGTGGACTAATAGAGAGTGAATCCATATTTAAAAATTAAATATCATTATAATAAGTAAAAAAGAATGCAAAAAAGGAAAGAATGTACAACACAATAAAGTACCCCCTTAGAACTATCAACAGTGATCCCCCCTGAATGTTTCAAATACAAGAATTCTCATATAGATGTTGGATTCAATCAAAAATGCATTTTGAATAGTAGGTGCATAAGTACAAGAAACTAGAGGGATGTTAGATTGAATTGATAATGCATCCAAGAGAGAGTACAATAGGGATGAAGTGAGATTTAAGCCATTAAACCATGAAAAAATAGATATTTAAAAATTCAAAAACAATACCACCAATGCATAGTTCTTAAAAAACTATGAACTTTTAAAAAAACAACACCCAAAATAGAGCTACAGATTGAAAGTTATGGTACTTAAAATTTCTTACTCCCACATATTCTTGGACCCTTTCCAAAAATTACCTTTCACCTGAAATTTAATACCCTCCTAAATGTCACATTGGTTTTTTGAGCTCAATTACTCAAGTTTTCCAACCTAATTTACTTTCTTGGGGTTTAAAAGTTTCATTACTTGATTAGAGTTGTGAAGGAGCTTTACTTTCTTGGGGTTTTGAACAAATTTTACTTCAAGGTTTTAAACAATTGTAACTCAGGTTTTCTAACAGCTTCTACTTCGAGCTTTCTAAAAAATTCTAATTGAGGGTTTCAAATAATTGCAACTCAAGTTTTCCAATAGCTACTACTTTGATCTTTCAAACAACTGCAACTCAAGTTTTTGAACAACTTCTAATTCAGGATTTTAGATAACTACAACTGATTAACATGTAAGTAGTTAGGGGTGAAAAGTTTGATTACTTCTCTAAGAAAGATGTCAGGTTTTATAAGTCTGATTAATTTTCCAAGTAAGTTACTAAGGTTGTGAAGTCTGATTACTTCCAAGTTGCTAGGGTTGTGAAGTTTGATTACTTAAGTCATTGGATTTGTAGGTTTTATAGGCTCTTCTACTCATATGTACAGATGTCTAACTAGTAAGAAGAAAACTTGATTTATGGAAAATCCATGAAATTTCTCAAAAAATTAAGAGAGACCTATTTTATATCTTAAAAAACCCACAAAAATATGTAGGTGGATATTTCATCAATAGCCTTTCGATATGAGTTTTGAGGCAGAGAAGAATCACGCCTCTAGGGTAAAAAAATGGCCATAAATCCATGAATGTTATCAAAGATCTAAGAGAGACCTGTTTGAGATCTCAAAAAACCCACAAGGAATATGTAACTAAAATTTTGATTTGAGGTCATTTGACATGAGTTTTGAGGTAGAGAAGAATCATGCCTCTTAAGTCAAAAACATGGTTGTATAGAAGAAACACTAGCAATGGTGAATGTAGGAGGATCATGCCAAAGGATACAAATTTATGAGGCTATCAGGAAAGATTTGGTACCATGTTATATTTCTCTAATATCTCTAAATAGTGAGCATGTAGTAATGTTGAATTCTTGTAGAGGCAGAATGAGAGCTCTAAAAATAAGAAAATTCCACAAAGGAAATGTTTGCATTAACCAACTTATAAGAAAAATAAAGGAAATATAAGATGAAATTAGGTCACCAAAAATTTAAAACCCTAACTCATAATTAAAACCCACTTAAAGGTAAATGACCCCTAATGACTTAATTAACTAACCTAAGTAAGCTAAAAAGATGTGTAGGTAAAACCACTAGATGAGAAAATGCCTACACTAATAGACTCCATGAAGACCATTTGTGTACATTATGAAGATTTGACCAATCATATGTAGTATGAATAAAGGGTTAGAAGTTGATTGTGTTTGCATTTATAATGATTGTGTGTACAGAGAGGTGTTTGAGATAATTGGGGGTTAGCAGAAGAGTGTTATGATGGATGTTGGATATTAAAGGGGACCTATAGATCATGTGGTATGGGTCCATGAGTTGGAAAGTGTTCATGTGTTCTTAGTTTTCTTGATAAAGTGATAAATGGGTGAATAGGTCTCTATAAGACCTATAAGAGCTATAAGGGCCTAATTGAAAGGTGTAGCTACTTAAGGGTGATCCATAGAAACTATGTCTAATCTATGAAGATTATTTTGAGATATGTATTAATGTGAGATATGCCTTAAGGGTTAAGTCATGCCTAATATATGACCAAGATGTTGATAATCATGAAGGCTATATAAATAATGAAACTAAATGAGATGGTTTCTAGAGGTGTGTAAGGCTTGTTGGGTAAAGTGAGAGTTGAAGCAAGGATAGGTAGTGTGATTTTTAGATGAGTTGATGACAAGAATAGTATGTTGAATATGTGTATGACCTATAAGTTATATTTATGATGTTAGAATAGTGATCTTGCAGTTTGAGGATATACAAAGAGTTCTAAGTGTGCATATGAGGATAGTTTGAGTGAAAAAGGAGAGATTATGGTATGCCTATGTGAGATGCTTGTATGAGATAGAGATAAAGTTTGTGTAGGGGTTATAAAACCATATGCCCATCATCAAGTGTTGAAGACATTAGTTCTAAGGTGGATGTGCTCATTTCATAAGAGGGTCAAAAGGACTTGATCTTCCTCAGGGATAGTTTCTCCTTGTGGAATAGGTGTTTTACTAAATCTTAGTCAAAATTACTTGATTAGTCTCTAGTTTATAATACCTTATAGGATAATTAGTCCAAGTGTTTTCAGGCTTGAGAGTGGGTTTTATTCCCTAATAGGGTTTCCCACAAAAACTATGTGTTGTGTGTTCAATCTTGTGTATGCATTGAATGAATGAGCTCTCTTGTTAATATTGCTTGATCAAGTTGATATATGATTATTGTTTAATGGTTTGAAAGGATTGGAATTGAAATTGAAATATATGGGCTCACTAATTCACCCCCCTCTCAGTAATTATAACTCTAACAAGATTTTTTAGAAGTGTCATTCAAGAGTCAAACACACATTTGTTTAGAATTTTAAAACTGCATTTTATTTATTTTATTAGGCTTATTATGTACTTGATATAATTTTAATTTTTAATAGGTTTAATTTCTAAACTTATAATTCAGTGTTGTGTTTAGTAATGTTTGGTCTTGTTTATGTTTGAGTAAAGTTTTGGTTGGGAATTGTTAGCAAAAAAATATTTAAATATATATGTCATATGTTTAAATATATTAATATTTAGTGTCCAAATATATCCATTGTGTATAGTAGAAAATTCCATTTCTAGCTATACAATCTTGTTAAATAGTTAGTCAGATCAGAATGTAGATGGTCTATTTTGAGTTAGTAATAAACAAAGGAAGTTATAAGTGACCTAACATAGTTGGATACCCAAAATAGATAGGAAGTCACAATTACAACATCTTCAAGCTATATCATGGAGGCATTTTGATGGAAAGGGTTTGGTTGTTTATTGTTAGATTAATTGTTATTATTGTAATTTCTCTGCTATGAGATTAATGTAGTACTTGTTCATTGAGTTTGTATGGTAAGACTCTGCAAGTTAATCTCTACGATAATATGTAATGAAGTATTTTTGATCATTATAAGAAGTACTATACTATTTTATTGAATATTTCCATGTTTATTATATGAATTATATGAAATATAAATGTACCTAGTCACACTATGCAATATTACATGTTTTTCTATTTGTCAATTCTAAGTTCTATTTCTATGTATTTATGTTCCTACAACCAAGAATATCTATGAGACAACCATAATTCATGATAAAACCCTATGATTTCTCTGTATAAACATTGAATAGGTCTATAAACTGTCCTTTAATATGTTATTTGTCAATATCTTTGTTGTCTATCTCCATAATTAACAAGTTTTGGTGATCCAAAAACCTCTACTGACAATGGTGTGGTGAGCATGGAACTCAGTGTTAAAGGGTATGCTATGTTGGTTGCCAATTTAGAGAGATATAGAAGCATGGTTAGATTTTAAAATTAATGATTTCATGGAAGGGGAGGCAAGGAGGATAGGAAGTGCTACTAAATCAATTATTCAAGATCACTTGTATGTAAATGACTATGAGATCTTTTGGTACAAACTCTCATGTTTGCTAGTTGCATGGGTGGAAAGATTGGAACATTTGTGATACCAACCAAGAAGTGCACATGATATAGCATGGACTGAAGAAAAGATCAAAAGTTTACAAATCTTGGATTCACCTTGGATGCATGTGATTGATTATTGGGTGGACACAACCATTGATAGTTATATAATCAAATTTTTAGTATTGCATTTGAAGCTACAAAAGATCAATTTGTGAGGGGAATCCAAGGTAAATTTTTAAAATGACTTCTTTTTCTCCTTAAAATTTTGGATATATAAAAATCTATGGTTCTCACTCCACCAAACATGGATCAATCACATGGGCACCATGGGGATGTGTGAAATAGAATGGTGAATGGAGAATAGATGATGAGGAAGGCTTAGACCTGGAATCAAGATGTCAAAGTGAATATAATAAGATTTGAAATAGACTCAAGATCTAGAGAAATTTATGTGAGAATAAAAGAAGAAAACCTTAGAGTTAGATTAAACATTGTGATAATGGAGAAGGTGGAACCAAAGTATAGATACCCAGTCGGTTGTGAACTTGAGAGGTAGTAGTAGTAGAGTAGGAGTGAAGAGTGAGTGAGAAAAGGAGAAAGAGAAGAGAAGTGTGAATAAAAAGAGTGAGAAGCCCAGGTTGAAAAGATATGAAGAGAAATAAAGTAATGTAGAGAATGAGGAAAGAGAAGAGAAGGGAAATATTAGTGTATTATAATAGTTAGGAGAAGGTTCACAACCTTATACAAGGTTATTGATAGGGGAAGGAAGCAGAATGTCGCATAGTCATAATTCCAATATAGGTTCAAGTAATGAATAAATAATTGAAGGAGGTTCAAACCATTTACCTAGGGAGTATTCATCCCTCAAGCCCTATTATTTTTAGATAGTTTTACTTTAGTTTTTAGAGTAAAAGACCAATATTGGCCTGATCCAAAACAAATAAAAGCACATGAGAAAACCCTAAAGATATTAAAGGGAGCTCATTGGGAGAGAAAATATAAATTCTCAAGAGAAAACAATCATTAAATTAGATCAAATCTATTGATAGAAACCAACCCAATTATCCTAAAGCAAGATGTAGCATTATTGGAAGCGGACTATGATAGTGAGTTTGAAGTTTTGACTTTTTTAGAATCACTCAATCCCACTTTGGGATCATGTCTTCAATAATTTCATATTTTTGTACAAGGATTGTAGACACACCCACCATATATTTTTGTGAAGAAGCACACATAGCAACAATAAGTTCCTATGATTACACACGCACTAGGTATGATGCTTCAACCTGGAGCTTTTATTAGTCTAGCATCCTATGATGGGTCCTCAGACCCTGAACAATATCTTCTTACCCATTTAATGAAATGGTAAGTTAAAATAATTATAGATGAAAATATAATGAGGTATGAATTAATTGGTGTTCTAACTAGAATAACCTTAGAATTATTCCATCATAAAGATACCAATGCAAAAACTTTAGACCATATACATAAATGGCTGATTGTAGAGTTTAAGGTAAAGAAAAACACAAGCCATATTATACAAGATCTAAAAGAGATTTGACAAGGTCCCAAAGAGACTGTTGAAGAATATGATCATATATTATTGGATGTCATGAACAAATTCAAATTCATTATGGAAGAAAAGGACAAAGATACCTAGTTTATAAAAGGTCTACTACCTCACATCAAGTTTGATATAGCTCAGACACAATTTAGTGATAAATTAGATGCCCATACTACTGTGATCAGAGTAAAATAGATTAAAAATTATGGTGATGTGACACTTACTTCATCTAAGGTAGAAGATACACTAAGACCCTTATCCAAAATATTGAACAATATCAAGATAAGATAGACAGATAAACGTCAGACATCTGGTGAATAAAATGTAAATAGTTTGGACATCACAAAAATGAATTATAAGACTTAAAACTCAATTCTACAAAATTTTCTGAATGGTGGGTCAATATATAGGAAGTTATCATTTAATACAACATTACATTAAGAAGCCATAGAGTTTTCATTATACAATCTGTAAATCTAAAAAATATGAAAGCAAGGATTGCTGGGCCTTATAGGAACTAAAGGAAGATAGTACTAAAAACATTTTTTCAATTGTGGTGCAATAGGGAAATATTATGACATAGGCTATATCTTGATTAGAGGTAATTCATTCCAATGCATCATAGATTGCTATAGTTTAGGATCCTAAAATTTAGTCTTATTAGACACAAGGGTTAATGGCTAGTCCATCCACTACACAGTGTTGAAACATTATTGCACAACCATTCACACCTCAATATATAGCTCCCTAGAACCCTATGACTCCTCAGGCACAATAGGCTAGTTGGGATCTAAATGTTGGGTATTCTAGCTACCAACATTATTAGGGTTGGAATACACCCCAAAACACAACCAATTTTAGGCCACAACAATAGGGTGGTTGGGGTTTCCAAGGTACCAAAGGAGGAGGCAATTATCAAGGTGGATATAGAGGAAGTACACAAGAAGGATGAGGGAAACAACCTATTAGGTGATATCTATATGGAGAATTGAACCATGTATAATGGAACTATCCATAGAATTCTTAATGGTAGTCATACTATGCCTACTAAATAACTTCAAACCAACATGACATATAGAACTATCTAGTGTTAGAGGGTCAATGTAGAGACAAAATTATGTGCAATGTCAACATGGTCTGAGTGAAACCAAGAGACAACACATTAGCACAAGTTATCACACATCAACAACACATAATGTAAGGACTTATTCTATTAGATATGCCTATAGATAGGGGATAAATAAAGTGTGACATGATAAGTATCCAAATCCTAGTGTTAAACAAAGCCTAATGTGGGAAGCTATGCAAATTCTCAAGAATCTCCAATAGTAAGGGTGAGAGGATCCTCCTACAATAATTAATAAAAATGCACAAAATAATAGGAATTAGTAGCATGAATTAAATCTAACAGAGCACTTGAAAAGATTGAATTGATTGTAGGCCACTTTGAGGGGACAACCTCCTTTGAGCAAGCTTAATACAATAATTTTGTGGATGCTTTTATTGGCCTCAACACTTACTTATATATGACTTCTAATCTAAGAAACTACTAATTCCCATGAATTTGGGATGAAACAAAATGCTCACATGATGACTTACAAAGCATATGCATCCATAAAAACTACTATACTAATAAAGTAAAGAGAAGAGATATCATAGGTTCATGAGATCCCCTCCCTCTTAGAAAAATCTTTGTCCTCAAAGCTTTAGATGTGGGAATTGGTGTTGAATCTAAAATTGTGGTTCTCATATTGTATCTTTTGGTTGTATAATGTGCCACTGAATTAAAACCTTGATGATGGAGTGGGAGTGAAGTTGACATCTACGCCTATCTAGGATTGCCTTTGGATTAAGAATAATGGATCCTTCATTATCAAGTTATAGTAAAATAGTATGCACTCTGATGTTTGTGCCAAAAAAAATTCTTTAGACAAGAGACATGAAATACAAGGTGAACTCAGGAAGAAGGTGGGAATTCCAAATTATAGGCAACTCACCCAATCTTCTGAATAACCTTATAGGGCCCATAAAAATTAGGAGCTATATTATGATGCCCTTTGAGTTTTACGGAGGATTGATTTTAGGGCTGTAGGCAAAGAAAAACCATATCACCTACTTGAAAAGTGTGCTTGGAATGGTGTTGATCCACTTATTGTTTAATTTAATTTTGTGTCATATGAAGATTGTCCCATAGGGTACTAAGGATCTGATTCTGAGTTTAAATAATGAGGTCAACCACTTGAATTGAGGAATTATTGGGGGTGTACAGAAGAAAAATTGGTGGTGCTTAACCATAGACTAATTCATATGGAGTCATTTTTGTTAAAGTGTGGTAGGAGGTATTATACCACCATTTGGTAAGAGGAAGATACTTTTCCCATTGATGTTATTATTCTAAGGTGAAGCAACAAAGGAAAGTTTCCAAACATTTGATGATAATTTCAATCTGGCCATCCATTTGTTGATGATACCCAAAACTCATCTTCACTTAGGTGCCAGTGCATCAAAATAGTTCTATCCAAAAATGGATAGAGAAGGTTGCATCGTGATATGAGATAATGGATGAAATAATTCCATGAAGACAAAAAATCTGGTCCAAGAAAATTTGTGTGATTGTAGAAGTGGTATAGGGATGGCTAAGGGAACAAACATGACTATATTTGGAGAGGTGATCAACCACAACCAAGATCACCATTTTACCTCCAAATTTAAGGATCCCCTTAATGAAATACATATAAATATTTATCAAAATCCTATTAGGGATGGGTAAGGGTTTGAGTAACCCAAGGCTGAGTGTTGTTTCACCCTTGTTGCATTAACATGTATCACATTTAGCCACCATCTATTTAATTGCCTTTTCATTCCCTTCTAAAAGAATTTACATCATGTTTGCTCATAATTTTTGAGAAACCCTAAGTGCCTTATGGATGGAGAAGCATGGAGTTCATAGAATATAACCTACTAAAGATCTATGCTCTAGGAAAGCACCAAATGACCCTTGTATCACAAAGAAGCACCATCCCAAGAATAATGCAGTATAATCGAGGGGTTGGTGGCCAACTATTGAATGATTTGAGATAATGAGGATTTATTGACATACCCCTATTGTAAAACATCCAACCAATTTGGAATAGGTATGGAAATAGCTAAAAGGGAAGCTTGGTCCAAAAATGTGCAAGACAAACCATTAGCCATAATATTATCCTTACCCTTCTTGTAAGTTATCTCATATTCATAACCCATGAATTTGATAACCCATTTTTGTTGTGATAGGGTGGAAACCCATTGTTCTAGGAAATATTTTAGACTTTGGTGATCGGTTTTGATGCAAAAATTATTCCCCAATAGGTATGGCCTCCAATTCTATATTGCATACAAAATGGCCATCATTTCCTTCTCATAAGTGGAAAACACTAATTTATTACTAGAAAGGGCTTTGTTGGTGAATGCAATGGGACATCCTTCTTAGAGGAGAACAACATCAAGCATATCTCTCAATAGTGAAGGTCTTGGTAAAATCTAGTATAGATAGAACATGTGTAATAAACAGAGATTATTTCAATTCTTTAAATGCACACTTAGTAATTTATGTCCATGTAAAAACATCCTTATTCAACATAGCTATCAACAGAACTAAAATATTCTTATAATTCTTGACAAACTTGTGATAGTATCTAGTTAGACCTAAAAAACCATAGAGACTCTTGAGTGTCTAAAGACAAGGCCAATTTATCCTAGCCAAAATTATATTTGGACTATTTTGCATAAAGATGATGGTCAGTGAGAAGTTTTAGTGTGAGCTCTAGATGTTGGAGATGCTCAGACCATATTTTACTATAGATGAGGATATCATCAAAGAAGACTAGAATGAATTTCTGTAGGTAGGGCCAAAATGTTTTATTCATCAATGTGTGGAATGTTGAAGGAGAATTAGTAAGGCCAAAGGGCATGACCAGAAATTCATAGTGGCCATCATGCATGAAAAAATATGTCTTAGGGATATTATCCTCATGAAGCTAGATCTGGTGATATCCAAAGTGAAGATCTAACTTGGATAAAAAATGAATGCCATAAAGCTCATCAATAATAGGGATTGGGAACTTATCCTTGATTGTGAGGTGATTAAGTGCATGAAAATCAATGCATAGGTGCCATGACCCATATTTTTTTTAGATAAGGAGAACTGGGGAAGAATATGGGCGAGTACTAGGGTGAATAATGCCTTCTTCAATAAGTCTAGAATGAACATTCTCAATCTTGGTCTTTTATTGAAATGGGTAGCAATAAGGCCTGATGTTGGGAGGATCACTTTCAAGAAGGAGATAAATATGGTGGTCCTCTATCCATGAAGGTGGAAATCCCATTGGTTTGGTAAAGACACCTGCATACCTATATAGAATGGTTTGTAGATCAGAAGGAGTAGTGAAGACTGTTGATGGTTACATTTGAATGGAATACAGATGGGTAATGGCACCATGTGAATTATTCATAAGAAGATTTTCAATGTGTGTTTTTTCCCATTGTCTAAAATTTACATCCAAAGTTCAAAAAAATCCCATAAGATGGGTCCAAGTGTGCATAACCACTAGGATGCCAAAATAACATCACATTTGCCTAAGGGAAAGCCAAACATGTTGAAGTGTAAGCTATAATATATAATAGAGATAGATACATTATGACATTTCCATTTACAAGGTAATGTGCCCCCATTATAAATCATGACTTCAAAGTTGGAGCAAGGATGGATAAAACAATCAGCTTGTTTGGTGACCCAAGGGTTAACAAAGTTATGAGTGCTACCCGATTCAATAAGTATTGTGAGAGGGAGTTTATTGAAGTAACCCCTAACCTGCATGTTTTTTAGGGTAGTGACTCCTACTAAGGCATGGAGAGAGATCTCTAGTTCATATTCTTGAGAAGCAGGTTTCACAATCGACTAAGCTTCTTTCAGATCATCTATTATATCCTGAACATCTTCCCAATCTTTAGTTTCAAGAGGAGAGTCCACATCTAATAGGTAGATATTTTGATCAACACATCAATGTCCTTGAGTGAATTTATCATAAAAATTATAATATAGTACTTTTTATATATGGGCTTGTATCTCTACTTCAATCAAAAGCTTAATAGGAGTGGTTTTGGGGGCTAGAATTGTTTGAGATCATCGTGGATCTATATTTTTGAATGGAGAAAAATTGGATTTGAATCACTACCGAGATATGATCTTGTCCTCTACCAACTTAGACAACCATAAGGCTTCCATCATCATGTTGGGCTAGAAAATTTTGACCTTAGATCTAATTCCATCCTTCAGTCCACTAACAAAGTAACTCCTATAGAATTCATTAGACAAACCCTCTGTGTGTTTGGCTAGTTTTTAAAATTCTATTTGATATTCTCTCATAATTCATATTTGGCAAAGTTTAGTGAGTGATATAGTGAAGTCATCAAAAGAAGTAAGGCCAAAACATTACAAAATGAGGGTAAAAAAATTGATCCATATGGGTTTGTCATGAGCCTTGGTATACCAATGATACCATTGAAGGGCTTCAAGTTCCAAGTGAAAGGATGCAAATGGGACCTTATTATCATCAAAGGTATTATGTAGACTAAAATATTATTCTACCTAATAGATCCATCTAGTTGGATTTTCACCAATGAATCAAGAAAAATTAAGCTTCGGCCCATGATAACTACTGGAAGAAGAAAACCCAATGTCTAAAGAAGACTTTGGATGTCATCTGTTGTTCATGGTGGTATGTTGAAGTCTAAGGCCAAGATTTTTTTCATCAAGAAATTTGATGTGGGTTTTGAGGGTGGTAATTTCATCCTCCATGTTTTTTACTCTTGTTCAGGTTACTACCATGAACCAAATAATAGTTTTTTTTGCAATGGATAGGAAAACTAGAGTTAAGACACATTTAGTAAGGAAATTTTTGAATTTGGGTGAAAATGAAAGGGGTAAAGGGGATTTTAATTATTTTTTTGCATAGTGGGACTATGATTGATGAAGGTGAGGGAAATTTTAAGAGTGAAAATGGAAAAAACTAGAAAATTTGTCAAAGAGGTACAAAGGAGTATAAAGAGATGATGAACACTATGGAATTTTTTTGAGGCAAACAAACAAAAATAGAAGTTATGGCAAAACTTGAAAAAAGGAAAATTTGAGATTTACAAGAATTAGGAGTGGAATTGGGATATGGGACCTCAAAGAAGAAAATATAAGGAATGAAATTTTAGATGTCTGAGTAAATTTTGAGGATCAATGGGGCTACATATGGAGAGATATTACAAAAAAATGAAAGTCCTTTGAGAGTACTGATACTCTATGGATGATTTGCATATTCTAGTTTTTGTCAAATATCTATTTGCAAGTGATTTAGATAGTCTATGGATACTCTATTGATTTGTTTTTTTGAGTATGTTGGAAATACTCTAAAACTAATAGAAAAGGGCCCCAAGTTTTAATGGCTACCTAAGGGTTTTAAAAATATCACTATGGCCACCAATGTCATCTAAGCGAGTACCACTTTCCAAAACTTTTCTAGCCACAAATTTACCTCTATGTGATAACTCTTGGTTTTCCTCATGGATGAAAACTACTCAATTGGGAAGGGGCCATTGCCTATTTTTTTGGTAGGTCATCTTAATAGGCCAACTACTTTGAGGTTCTTATGGTACTCCTCATGATGAGTTTTAGGGATTTCACCCAAGTACTTCCCATAACTATGTGGTCAAGTTTTTAACCTGATCTCAAATAAATTATAGAAAATTATTGAATTGAGTTATGCAACAAAATAGAGTTAATATTTTTTGAGAAAATTATTGAAATGAAGCATGTATAAAAATAGAGTTAACACTTTCTAAAGAAAAAAAATTTCCATGGAAAGTGCTCTAATACCAAATGAGAGGATCCTCCTGCAATAATTAATAAAAATGCACAAAATAATAGGAATTAGCAACTCAAATTAAATCTGACAAAACACTTGGAAAGGTTGAATTGATCATAGGCCACTTCAAAGGGGAAACCTCCTTTGAGCAAGCTCAATACAATAATTATATGGATGCCTTCATTGGTCTCAACACTTACTTCTATATGAATTCTAATCTAAGCAACTATTACTTTCCATGAATGTGGGATAAAAAAAAATGCTCATAAGATGACTTAAAAAGCATATGCATCTATAACACTCACTATACTAAAAAATTAAAGAGAATAGATATCATGGGTTCATAATAAAAGGAATACTAAAATAGATGATGTAAACATAGACACTCATGTTGGGCCCCAATTTTGTGCTAAGTATGTGGATGTGCCAACTTGTCAAACCTTGGTGCAAGGCCACCCTTGAGATAACTGCACACTTTTTGTATGTTTTGGGATCTGAGCTAGAGGAGTCCCCATGAACCCCACACCACCTAGCGGGTAGTTGCAAACTGACCAATTGGTTTAAAGATGTTCTTGATAGATTTTTGTACGAGGTGGCTTAAGGCAGATGAATGCTAGAAGAATGAAGCACGTGGGAAAGTGACCTTGGGGGATAATTATACATGTGGTACATGCATGTTTAACCTATATAATGTTGTAGAATTAGTAGTCTTGAGACACCTTGTCACTCAACACATGCCCCCCAATGTGGCATAAGATAACTCTCATTTATAAAGGAGAGTGATATTAGGAGAAAAGGGAGGAGAGAATAAATAACAAAGCTCTTGTAAAATGGAGAGCCAACATTAGTATTTTATTTTGCACCCTAGTTATATGATATCTAATGTAATCTCATGCTCACTTGTGAGCCATTGAAAAGTAAAGTATATATAAAATTTCATGGTATTTTCCCAAGGAATCTATTTTTTAGCTAATGAGAATAGATCTAGAAGATATGGATTAATCTATTCTTTACAAGTTAACAAGGTGTTATAGATATGGACTAACTCATGTAAACCTAATTCATTAACTGCTTTCATATAATAGATAGAGGGATCTAACTAAGTTTCTAGTGGCACCAGTGCACCACTTCATGGACTTGGCCAACTTGTAGTACCATAGTTATGAACTAAAAGACACTTAGGCCTCATAACATGTATCGATATCATTATCTGGAATGAACCCACTATGTCCATGAAGAGTTTTACCCCTATTAAGCCTCATATAGAAGGTTTTAGCACCCACAGAATAAAAACCACCTTGACATCTCACTAAGTCCCCTGAATCCCTAGTTGCACCATGTCGTGATTATCCTAACACATATCTAGTCCCTTCATTGTTGTGCTTTAGGTGAGTACACAAGGTTTATGACTTATGTGTAAGTGATGCTAACACTACATCATGAATAAATTTTGTGTACCAAACCTTTTTAACCCTATCACCTAGCCCCCCTAAGTCTAGCTTTGATTTGGCTCAATGGCTAAGCATGGGTTCAAGCATAGAAACCCCTAAGGTAGAGATTTACGACAACATTTTGGTTCCATTGCTAAGACATGTTGAATTTCATTGCCATAATGGTAAAATAGAATTATTCTCTAACTATCACTTGAGAATATCAAGTATTGGCTAGAGCAATTCAAAGATAAGTTTGCACAAAACCATCTTACATGTGAAGGATAGGAGCCACAAAAATGGGTATAAATCAACTTGTATAATGCTCTTTATGAGGTGTTTTTTTATGAGTTACCTAAACATGTGTACCAGTGGTTAGTGGATTATACAACCACTATAAGGTGAAACTATGGCCAACACCTTGAGTGGACCATAGAGTGCCAAGAAAAGCTAGAAAACTTGAATGAGGTCTAGATGCATGTTGTGGACAAATGTTAAAATGACATGATGAATAGTTACATATTAGAGTTTATAGTGTTAACCTTCTCATGCCCTAAATAATTTTAGTATGAGTTTCTTCATGAACTGAGGGACACATTTGTAAAAGGGCTCAAAACCAAATTAAAGAAGCTCCTTGTGGATTACAATATAGAGATCATGAAAATGGAAGGCTAAAGTCCTTACACATTGAGAAAGTGTTGAAGGTGAGAAGGGGATGAATAAGTAAGTTTTGATGGAAGAGGAACACCAACCTAACACCCAAAAGCTTTGAGGTTGAACTAAGAAAAGTGTAGGGGCTAGCTGGTGAAGGATCTATAACTTAGAAGTGTTGAAAGGACCCATAGTAAGTAGAAAGGGCATAGGGAAGGATATCTTAAGCTATAATAGTGTGAAGAGAGAGAGGGGAACCAAGGAACTAGACTTAGTCATTAGGTCTAGGATGTAGTGAGTTCTTACAAGAAGTGGTAGTTGAAAACATGCTCAAAACACTTATCCCCTTTAGACTAGAAGTACATGCTCATGTATTGGATCCTTAACTAGCAAATAAAAGAATGATAAATGACCCTATTATCAACCTAGACTTTGATACTATCCAAAATTTGAGCCAAGAATTTATGATTAAGCAAATAATCCCCTATGAAGAATTAAGTAATAGGATGGCAAACCTAGCAAGTGCCACTCTAGGAGCCATGAACACAGGCACAAGTATTCCTATATAGAGGATATCTGTGATAGCTAGGTAGTAGCCCATAAGAAGTGGTACTATGTCACAAGGAAGTAGGGTAGCACTATCAGGTTCCACCATGTAGCCTACCCTATTAGGGTTAATACTCAACCCTACTAGTGGAGGCATCAGGGGGCCACCCCTGATATAGGCATAAGGAGGGTAGGCACATCAGAACCCTACACCACCTTCCTAATATATCTACTATGAGATGGCCATGCACTTACTTGAGTATCATAGAGTTGAAAATGCTATGGAAGATGTGCTGAAGTATGAATTATAATGGCACACTTGGGCCATCACTCAGCCCAAGCATAAGGCAACCTAATTTATGACCACTCTACTAGATTTCAACCATACCTGGTATCAAAAGTTTGATCTAAACCAAGTCATGGTTGAATACGATGTACTAAAGGAGGCCTTTCTAAAAGAGTTTGAAATCTCCAAGTTTGAGCAATAGAACATCATAATGCTCAAAGAGATCAGCTAGGGATCAACTGAGAGTGTGTGCTTGTATGATGCATGATTTAAAAGTCTATTCTCAAAGCTCTTGTATGATATTCACCCCTATGAACATGTGTAATGGGTTTTTGGTGGTATATTGGTACCATTTAGACATGCATTATCCATGAAGACTTTCACAAAATCCCATGAAGAACTTGAAGTCACGCTCAGGGCCAAAGCAGTAGGCAACATTAATACTAGAGTCAGTCCATTCATAGAGGCATAGATTGCTTCAATGGCCTTATAGCTACAAAAATTGACCAATAGGTAGGTGCATGATACTCATGGTGGGTTTTGGTGCACCAACTATGAGATTAAGGGGCATAATAAAAATAATTGCCTGCACAAGAATGTCCACACACTACTCCTCAACTATGAGGTTTGTCACAAAGTGCATGACTCCTAAAACTACCCCCTATTGTAGTGTTCTATCCAAATAAATACCATGGTTTATTGTAAGATGTGTGATGTATACACACATTCAATAGTGGACTGTAGGGTCATTGATGAGATGTGTCAGAATATGGAAAGAGGCACAAGGTAGGTAATGACTTCAAGTGGTGGCCAAGTAGGTCAGGGAAATGAAGACTATGGCTAGAACAACATGGGTTATGGGAACCAAAGAGGTATGCATAGATGAGGAGGAGGACATGGTGGTAGAATATTCCATCTATGATCATACTATAAGTGTGGATCAATTGAGCACTATTAGTGCAACTACCCACATGCCTGATATGTGGATATTATTGAGGGCCACATACATTTGAGGATTGTCTTGATATATATAAGAAACTAACCCAAGGATGGCTTGACATAGATAGAGGTGTTGTGATGATTAGGCATAAATTCAAGGAAGAGAAGTGGAACCCTAAGCTCCAATAGACTCATAAGGATCTACCCAAGGTAAAAGATACTACAAGAAGTAGGTTCACCACACAAGCACCCTCTAAACCATGCCAAGACCTACACCTAGAATATGGTGGCCAAACCACACTAACTGTATAACCCCATTAGAACCCAAAACTATGCCATACCCTGACCTTGCATTCTAAAAAGACATCTTGCAATAGGCTATGAGTGTAATTCAAGACTTGTAGGGAAAACTTTAGTTGGTAAGAGACTTGGAGGCAAATGATACTAATTCATGCAAGAAGTAAGACCATCAGGAGGCTAAAGTGCAAGAATTGACCAAGATCTTGTGCCTCTTATAGACTGAAGGGGTATTACCCCTATTAAGGGACTTACTCTAGAAATATGTAGGAGAAGAACCAACAGAAGAGACTACACCTCAAATGATAGAAGTTACAACACCACATATGGAGTGGGCACGTGAGGTTAGGCATACTTATAATGTTGATTATGACCAAGAACTATTGATAGATGCCACCATTAATGGATGGTTAGTTTGTGATGTAAAGGTGGACATAGGTGTAGAGGTTAACATCTTGACCAAAAATGCTTGAGAAAAGATGGTGCAACCCCCCTTAAATCCATCCCCTCACATGTTGTTCGTGTCCAACAAGACTCATGTTTAACCTATCATTATCCTAAAGGGCACTATTATAGACATCATGGGTGCTAAATTTCATGCCAACTTTAAGATCATTGAGTTGGCTAAAAAAGATAACTACCTGACACTCTTGGGAAGACTATGGTGCTATGCCAATAATATAGACACGTGCTTCAAGAAGTGATATATGACTTTTGAGAATGGTAAGGAAAGGGTGGTGATCCCCCTCTCAAATGATCAATGACCCCCATAAATAGAGAGTGTTAACCTCAAGGATGAGATCAACCAAATCTATAATATCATAGTGTAAGGCACCAAGAGGCTCAACCCAAATGAACAAGGCATGCTCACATGGGAAGATAGATAGTCAGCTTTTGATACAATTGATTTAGTTTGTAAGTGATGGGTTGAAGAGGCTTATGAAGTCACTAGGTGGAGATGTCACCTAGTATGTATAGTAATGCTGAGACTAGTCAAGATAAGGATGATAAAAATTAGGTGACTTTAGAAGAAATGGATCCCTCATGAAAAAATAAGGGAAAAAGGTACTCTAACTTAGTAAAGGGAAGATTGCAACACTTACAAAGTATAATGGGGACCAACCCATAGAAAGATATATCCAAGACATTGAAGCTTTCATCCCAAAAGAAATTGATTAGATGGGTATATTAGTTACACCTTGAATAGTACTATCACCCATTAGTGGGTGATACAGAGACCCAAATTTACCACCTAGAATGATGTAAAAGCAATAATATGCACCGAGTTTAGCAAAAGTAATGAAGATCTGGACATCCTTGCTTATAATGATGATTCAAACCTGATTTCACATGTACGCCTATGTGAGGAAACATGGGGAGTCTGTAGAGAGAATATGCCAAAAAGCCTATAGGTGCACACCTTTTAGAGAACCCTACGAACATGGGAATGAACATGGTACATTGTAAATGAGATGCACTATGAGATAGAAAATTGGGAATTACTCAAGGAAAGGTTCATGCATACTTTTTCCTTCTCTTCATATAATTTGGAGCTAGTAGAACCATTACAAATCATCCATAGGGTAGTGTTTGAGGACACTATAATCCTAGAATAGTACATAAAGGAAATATTTAGGGAGAAGGGACTAGTGCTCCCACCTTATTTAAATAAAAGTCACTCAATAGTGACTCCAATGA
This sequence comes from Torreya grandis, assembly GCA_037957365.1. Lineage (NCBI taxonomy): Eukaryota > Viridiplantae > Streptophyta > Pinopsida > Cupressales > Taxaceae > Torreya > Torreya grandis. The sequence continues at coordinate 125,005 of JARHVA010007160.1, forward strand.
AGAAGATGATGAGACCTAGAAAGAGCGCAACTAGAAGGCTCTAACAAGAAGATGAAAACTCAAGCACCTTGTAAATGACAACTCCCCAGAGGATGGAGACCCAATGCATCTTTAGGTCAAGACAACTGAGGGAACAAGGTAGGTTGAGGATTCCCATCAAGTGAAGAATGAACCCTACCATGCACCACTCAAGGCCACCAAAGTAGACATTAGTGTAGAAGGTGAGCCCAAGATCAACACTATAGGTGCTTACTAGTTTGAGTCAAAAATAACATGAATTTTTGATCTTCTAAGGGAATTATAGGACCTCTTCCCTAACAAATATAAAGACATGAAGGGTACCCACCCTTCACTTGGAAAAATGAGCATAAAGTTGGTGGATGGCTTAAGGCCAGTTAAGAAGTGCCCATATCAAATAAACCCAAACCTCCATGCCAAAGTAAAGATAGAGATTGATGGGATGTTAGTAGTCAACATTATCTACCTAATACAAGAACCCAAATGGGTAAGATTGATGGTCATCAGTATCAAAATGGATGGGTGTATATGGATTTGTGTTGATTATATAATGTTGAGTGCTGAATGTTACCTACATTAATGATCCATTTATGACCCTGTTCATCAATGAGGTCTTAGATGGAATCATAGGTTGTGATATTTATACTTTCATTGATGGATTCTTAGGTTACTATCAGGTGCTAATTGAGGAGGATAAGCCCAAATTTTTTTTTAAGACTAAATGGTGTTGTTTTGCATACACCATGATGCCGTTTGAGCTCAGGAATGCGTCAATCATATTCTCTAGAGTAGTGATCACCACATTTAAGGAATTCATCCATAAATTTTTCTAGCTATACCTTGATGACTGGACTATGTATGGTCTTATAAGAGACCACTATGACATGTGCCTCATGCTGGAAAGGTGTAGATAGATCTAGATTTATTTGAACCTAAAAAAGTGCATCTTCACAACTCCTTTTGGGACATTACTTGGGCACATCATCTACAAGGATGGATTGGTAGTTAACCTAGAAAATATAGCCATCATAATTAAAGTCCAAACACCTTCAACATAGAAATATGTGCATGCCTTCCTAAGCCAATATGGCTATTAAAAGAAGTTCATTTGAAGCTATGATAAAATCATAGTACCAATAGAGGATATTTTTCTCAAAGATGGGCCATTATACTGGGGAGAGGCATAAGAGGAGGCCTTTGATATACTAAAGCTAAAATTGGCAAGTGTGTTAATTCTCTAATTTCTCATCTGGATGACTCCCTTTCATGTCCATGTCAACTCTTTAGGCTCTACTATTGGAACCATATTGGTGCAACTAGGAGAAGGAAAGATGGACCACCCCATCTCCTTTAAAATAAAAAAATTGATGTAGGCTAAGCAAAACTACACCATAATCGAGCATGAGGCCCTGACAATGGTCTATGCCCTATAAAAATTTAGACAATATCTACTAAAAACCCCATTCATATTTTTCATAGATCATGAGGCACTAAATTACCTCATGAATAAGCCTATCTTACATGGGTACATATGTTTATGGGTTATTCTCTTCTAGGAATTAAAATTCTTTGTTATGGTTAAGCCTGGAAAATAGAAATTGGCCCCAAACTATTTGTCCTAGATCAACTCTGGTGATGTGGTGGTGCTGATTGAGGATGACATGATAGATGCATAGATATATAGGGTTTAACATGTTCTTGAGGATCTCTCAGATATTTATGCATTCCTAACATCAAGGTTTTCCCCACAAACCATGTCCACCAAAGAAAAGAAACAACTTGTTATTCGTACCTCCCCCTTCCAGCTCATCGAATGGGAGATCTATAAACTAGGTAGGGATAAAGTCTTATACCATTGTGTTTTGGAACATGAAATGGATTCCATCCTTTAAGAAGCATATGAAATAATCATAGGAGGTCATTGTGTTGGTAATGGAATGATGTGCATGGTATTATAGTCAGAGTTATGGTGGCTAAACCTATTCTACAACACCAAGGTGTAAGACAAGGCATGTGATGTATGTTAGCACATAGAAAATCCCAACCACTAGGATGAGATAAATCTCATTCTCATCATTACCTAGGTGCCATTAAAAAAATGGGCCATTAAATTTTTTGGGTTGATTACTCCTATAACAAGGCATACCAGTGCCAAATATATTCCAGTAACCACATACTATTTCACAAAGAAGGCTAAAGCCATGCTGAATAAGGACCATAAATCTATAACAGCTACACATTTCATTTGGGAGAACATCATAAGTTGGTATGGGTGTCTATTGATTTTTAATAGTGATTGGGGCACACATTTTATCAATGAGATAGTATGCATCCTACTCATAGAATATATGGTGGCACATCATAAGACCACCCCGTATCATCCCTAGGCCAACAACATAGATGAAACATTTAACAAAATTTTAGGAATGTGCCTCACCAAAATATTCAATGTTGGTTGTAAGGATTATGATGACTGTGTCACTACAGTACTCTAAGTATACCACATGACTTACAAGCACTTAAACAAGGCTACACCATTCTAACTAGTGTTTGGCACTAAAGTAGTGTTGCCCATGGAATTTTTAGTGCCTTCCTTGCATATTGCATGAATTAGCCACTTGGATGACCAAGAATCTCTAAGTGAAATGTTGGAAGATTTGGAGTGCTTGGATGAGATGCATTCCCAAGCTAAGTGGAGCCAATATATTGAGAAAGAGTGCCAAAAGTGGTGGCATGATAATCACATCAAACACAATGCATTAACTGAAGGAGCCATGGTGCTTCTCTATGATTCAAAATACTTTAAGAACCTAGGCAAGTTACAGATCTAGTGGATGGGTCCATACATCATCCACCACATTTTGGAAATAGGCACATGTAAGCTACACATGTTGTTTGGAAAAATGTTTCTTAGGCATTTCAATGGTAACCACTTGAATCCCTACAGGTAGTAGGTTGACACACATGTGCCAAGGATATTATGACTTCTTGGTTAGTAACAAAATTAGAAGAACATTGATTTTAATAAAGTTTGGCACAAGCCAAACCCCCCTTATATAATAGTAGTAGTAAGCAGAATGTGATGGTCAAAATAACCTTTGATCCACACATTACACATAATTCCAATTAGGTGAGTCGAGTACTTATGCCACCAAGTTCATGAGGCTAGACATATAAGTTGTGGGTGCATAAAGTTTACCCAATACAACATGTGCATGCCAGATAAACCTATGATAAGAAGGTGCATCTTTTGATCTAGCACCATATAAGTACCACATAAAAAGACATTCAACTAAATTGAGTGTAATACTAGAAAGAAGGCTCCATTAAGTTGAGACCAAGGTATAAAATGAACACATACCTTCTAAAACATATGTAAAATTACCAAAAAGAGGCAAGGCACTAGAGGGCAAGTGACAAGAATTTGTATGGGGTGGGATAGGCCAAGGCAAGATGTTGTGAAAAGAAATCAACCAAGATAAGAGAGTGTGCCAAAGGAAGAGCACATATAGAAGAAGTGGAACCAAAGACATTGAAACATGTTCAAGTGAAGTGTTACACCCAGGTTACCATAAGAAAGGCAAAGGTCATGCCAAAGAGACAAATGCAAAAAAGAAGTCATTAGAAATAGCTGGCATCCACCCAAAAAGGAGTTGGAAGTGACCATTTGAACCATACATCAATTCACTAAAAATGTAGTTAGGAACATTCAATGTAATGGTGTCACAAAGATATGCATTTAAAGCATAATAAATGAGGGGATTTTTGAATATCTCAAATATTTTTTCACTTCCCAAGAAATAGAGGAATTGATGCCATCACACCTGTATTAATAATAGTGGTTAAAAAAAAAGGGTATAAATTACATAGAAAAAACTATGATTAAGTTACAAAGTTTTCACTAACCTTAAGTGCAAAGCAACAAAAATTAGAGAGCCGAAGTAAGGAATCTCAATGCCTATGAGAGAAGAAATGCACAGTGAGAAGTAGGTACACTGTGGGATAAGAGTACAAAGTGAAGAAGATGCTAGCAATTAGCATAGAGAGCCAAAGGAGAACATTTTCACCAAGTTTCCATTAATGACCAGTGAAGCTTAAAGATAAATAGAAATATTGCAACCTAAGGCATGCCAAACACCATTAGAGGCTATGATAAGCCACACTTGACAAGGTTTAACATTAGTAGGTTTAAAATGGTAAATAAATGAAAGGTATCATATTAATTAAAGGTATAGATAGAACCCATGAGGGTTAAGATCATGGAAGAAGTAGCTTCCACCAAGACAAAGGCACAAGTAGTGGAGGCAATCATTGTCACAACCATAGAGATGGAGGTGCTAACCAAAATGTCCTATCAACACATGCAGTTCCATCTTGAGGTATCAGTGGGGAACCATGGTGCTATTTTACACATGTCTCTAGCTAATAAAGTATAACTATAGAATGTAAATTCATTATCAAGACTTGGTACAAGATTGGATGGTGGACATAGGGTGTAAGACCCATAAATGTGATGCTATATTTGATGTCTTGATTAGAGACAAACTTAAAGCATCAGACACAACTTAGTTTTATGAGTTTCCTTAATTTGGAAAGCTTGAGGAGATGGTATAGTTTCTCCTCTCACATGTCCATGAGGACCGCATGTACTTGGTAGGTCAGTGCATGAGGATTTTAGTGTGCCTCATAAAGAAGATCATCAGGCTACCAAACACTGAGAGAGACATCCACTAGCTATTTAGGGATGATGAAGAGGTGGAGAACATTGAAAATCTCTTGAAATAATTTAAGGGGAGATACACATTTCCCATCACTGGGTATGAAGACCAAGGTATGAGGGTAGTATCACACCTCATCAGCTTAAAGCTATGTCTCAGAGGGTGATGGATATATGTGTCTGAAGCCTATATCTACTTAGCATACCACATGGTGCAAGGTATCTAATTAAATGTGGTATAGTTCATCACCACTGAGCTCATAAAGAATGCATGTGAATTTTATGGCATGAAGGGGAATTTTAGATGGGGCTCCATTCTCATCTTGATTATCATGGAGGAGATCAAGATCCTAGATGGAAGCAAAGACAAGATGTGGGTATTTATAAAACCCCATGAATCCCCCACACACAAGTATAGGGAATACACCTACCCAACCAATTTTAGTGCCAAATACAAGACTCACATAATGCGCTAGTATAAGTAGTACATTGAGGAATTTAGACTGGAATGGTGCATCCCCCAAGGGCTCCTAATGAGCATGTTTGACATGGTTAATTTTGTCATGATACAACATTACTGCATTGCCTAGCTCATGCTAAAGGATAGAAATAGGTCAGGTTGGTTGAAGGTTACCTTCACCTTCTCAATTAAGTAATTATGAGACATGATCCTATGGATTCCAAATGTGCAAAGTATAGATATCCCAATCAGAGAGTTGGATGCAGAGAGCAGAAGGTTATGATGCAGGTTTCCATGCATAGATGGAAGGATGACTGAGGATGAAGAAGGTGCCTCAGATTGAATGGACATTGATCTAGTTTAATAATTTATTATCCTAGGATTCATCCATAGGCTCTACTATGAGATGAAGCCTAAGATAATATTTCCCAGTACCAGGGCTAATGCTAAAATCATAAGAGACCCTCTAGTCCCGATTGGAGACAAGGAATCCTTGCACCCCTAGAAAAGAAGCCCCCAATAAAGAAGATAGGAGATACTTTGGAAAAATCAAGGAGCACGTGAAGGTGAAAATCAATTTAGAAGGAGAGTCATCTACATTTGAGTCCTACCATAAGCATGTGCACTTTGCCCATGAAATCACCTCTAGCCTAAAGGAATGAAAGAAGGGGAAGGCCCCCTATCCTACACCCAAAGTGGTTACTTAAAAAGAATAAAATAAGGAATCCAAGGAGGAATGTGGGTAAGTCACTACCATTATGGTGAATGAAGTAAAATCCTCGAGCAAGTAAGCCTCTTCCCTATCACCCTAGCCAAATCTATAAAAACCCAAGCTCAAGTTGAAAAAACTCAGCTCCTATGAGGCTGATGTTTAGAAGGCATAGGAATTAAAGGAGCAAAAGGAAGAAGTAGCTAAGGTTAGAATGATCTTAAGGTCATTAAAATGGTAGAAGCCAAGGAGCAGAAGAATATAGAGCAAAAGAGAAGAACAAGGAACTTAGGCAAGAAACCCACTCTAAAGCACAAATGGAAGAGGCACTAAGGCATAAATGGGAGGAAATGGGCCTGGACAAAGGTCACATTGAGGAGGCATTGAAATTAAACAAAAAGTGAAAGGAAATGGAAGCTCAAGGTATGTCTTACGCTAAAATTAATTAGCTAGAAGATGAAAAGGTAAGAGAAGAAAAAAATAAGGGCATTGCATAAGCCACAGAGAGGAAGGCCAAGTTAGAGAAGGCCAAGAAGAAATAAAGAGAGGAGAAGGTGACCGAGGTTGAAAGGGTGTGCATGATGGAATAAAAAGAGAAGAATAAGGACCCCACTAATGTAGGTCCTAGTAGAGAAGAGCCACCAAAGGAAGCACCTAATACCACCACCAACATAGCAGAAGAAGCTACACAATAGGTGTACCCCACTTATTAGGGGGCACGTAAGGAAAAAAAGGTGATATTAGTGCCTTAGAAAAACAAATAGAGATTGGGTTATAGTAAGAAAAATTTGAGGGGGAAAAGTCCATGGAAGAACCCCTACAAAGCAAGATGACATTTCTAGCACCAAAAAAGAAGAAGAAAGAGAATAAGGTAGAGACAACACGGGGTCGGGCACCAGTGCAAGTGAAGGGTTAGAGTTGGGGGAAGATGAGTAGTATAAGCCTAGAAATAGATAAAGGGTGAAACATGAACTTCAAGAGGGTGAAGAAATCTATATGATGAAGAGCATGACATTGAAGGCTGTTATGACCCTCATACACCACCAAATCTCCTAGGCAATGGATTACTTTATGGATGAACCTAAGTTTGAGGTTCTTTCTAAGGCAATATGACATGATATTAATCTAGAGGAGGGGTATGATTACCATATTTTGAACCCCAAGAACATGAACCTAGTGTGCTTAGTAAATGTGCTCATCAAGATAGCCACCTTGGTTTTGTGAATGAACATCATCAATGATGTTTGTACTAGTAGATAGAGAAGGATCACCAAATACATAGATAAGGAGCTCGAGGCAACCAAACTCAATATCTAGTAGCTGATAGAGTGCATATAAGGATCAAATCCATCCTTCCTAGCCAATATGACCACTTCTAGGATGAAAGAGGTTGATTATGTCTATGCGCTCATAGAGTAAATGATCTCAAGGATGTAGCTAGTGTTGGAAGAACAAGTAGACCCCTATGAGGCCCTACAAAGGGAGTTAAGCCAAAAAATAGAATTGGTTGAATACCTATTTACCAAGCTTGAAGAAGGTATGAAGGAAGCATAAACCATCTTTTGCAACTTCACCAAATAAGCAGAGGTCATGGACATGCACTTGAAGAAGATATAAGGGGAAAAGGATACCCTACTCCAGCAATCCTTCATAGTTTTTAGGGCCAAACACATACAAATTATGGAAAGGGTCAAATCCATAAGTGTGCAACTAAAGAACCAAGAGCAAGATTTGGAGGGTATTTTTGCTTCCTTCCAAACAAAAGTAAGTGAGCAAGGTGAGCTCTTGGATGGAGGAGTGACGAGAGCCAAAGAGAGACTAAAAGATTTCTACAAAGAATTAGAGAGAATGGATGTATTGGCCTTATAATCCAAATAAACTAAAGTATATGACACCATTAAGGAGATAAAGGGTGCCATCCAAGGATTTTAGAGATTTAAAGAAGACTTAAGGTAGGGGTGCCTAAGTTCTATGCACCCAAGCTACTTAAAGACTAGTCTAGGGTAGACTAGTAATTTTGTATGGGGTGATGTTGGGCCGCCATTTTGTGCTAAGTATGTGGATGTGCCAAATTGTCAAACCTTAGTGCAAGGCTAACCTTGAGATAGCTGTACAAAACCCCTTTTGTACATTTTGGGAGCTGAGCTAGAGGAGTCCTCATGAACCCCAGGCCACCTTGTGGTTAGTTAAGAACCAACCAACTAGTTTAAAGATGTTCCTAATAGATTTTTTATGAGGAAACTTAAGGTGGATGAATATCGAAAGAGTGGAGTAGGTGGAAAAGTGACCTCAGGGGATAATTATACATAAGTATGCACATGTTTGACTTATACAACATATTGGCACCAATAGTATTGAGACACCTTGTCACTTAGCACATGCCCCCCAGTTTGGTAGAAGACAACTCTTGTCTATAAAGGAAAGTGGTCTAAGGAGAAAAAGGAGGAGAGAATAAATAACAAAGCTATGGAAAAATGGAGAGCTAACATTAGTATTTTCTTCTATACCCTAGTTATATGATATCTAATGTAAGATCATGTTTGCTTATGAGACATTAAAAAGTAGAGTAAAAATAACATTGCATGGTATTTTCTTAAGGACTCTATTTTTTAAGCTAGTGAGAATAGATATAGAAGATATGGAGTAAGCTATTATTTACAAGTTAACAAGGTGTTATAGATATGGACTAACTCATGTAAACTTGGTTCATTAAATACTTTCATATATTAGATAGAGGGATCTAACCGAGTCACTGGTGGTGTTAACACACCACTTCATAGCCTTAGCCATCTTGTAGTACCATAATGCTAAACTAAAAGACACTTAGGCCTTAGAGCATGTATCGATATCATTATTTGGGATAAACCCACAACACCATGAAGAGGTTTACCCATATTTAGCTTCATCTAGAAGGGTTTAACACCCAAAGAATAATAACCACCTTAGCATTTGACTAAGTCCCTTGAACTCCTAGTTGTACCATGTTGTGACTAGCCCAACACATAACTAGTCCCTTTTGTACTATGCTTTGGGTAAGTGCACAAGGTTCATGCCTTGTGTGGAAGTGATGCCAATGATACAACATGAATAAATGTTTTGTGTTAGACCCCTTTTACCCTAGAACCTAGCCCCCCCTAAGTCTAGTTTTGACCTGGCTTGATGGCTAAGAATGGGATCAAGTGTAAAAACCCATGAGGTGGAGCTTTACTACAACAACTCAGATGTATGGCCAAATTATGCAAATCCTATGATAGGAAGGATTTTTCACTACACTAACCATTTTGATGAAGTTCCTTAATACTATATGAAATGAAAATATATCCTAAAACATATTGAATCTTTTGCACAATATATTAGAATGTGTATAGAAAGTCTAAGAACTAATTGACAAGATGGTATGGTATGTGAAGACCAAGAAACCATGGGATATCAATACAAAAATGGACACCAAAGTAGATGGATAAAAAATACCAAATGTTGTATTTTAATTTGGTAGCATAGTTAACATGATTCTTAGATCCACTTGGGAGGTCATTGGATGACCTCTGGTGAGTTATAGTCCTATGATACTTAGCCTCATAGACTATGGGAAGGTATAACCCATAGGATGGTTGGAAGACATGGAGATTAAAGTGATAGAGATCAACTATCAATGTGACTTTGAATTCATCGACATGAAGACTACCGAGACTCATTAGCCTTATCTTGTTCTAAATAAGATGGCCTATTATGGTTGGATGATTATAAATACATCCATGAATCAAATTGAATCATACCAAGATGACAAGTTCATAATTATTCCCTTGAATAAAGTATATGTGAAGCCCTATATCATATATAAGGATCCAGATTCTCCCTATGTAGTCATAAGAACTAGCTGGATGAAGGTGACAACAGATGATAGGTAATATGATCTATAAGCTACAAACTATAATTTTATTTTATAACCATTCTAGTCCACAAACACAAGTCTTGGAATATGTAGAGTTATGTAGTACACCTCTATGAATTACTACACAAAAACGTCAATTGAACAAGTAAGAAGCACATTCAATATCTGTGAGGTCACCTACATAGTCTTAGGTTGAAATCATCTATAATGTAGACTACACTGGTAAGGATTACATAGATCCAACACCCGATGGTACACTACCTTGGTATATCATATCTTTAGTAAGTGGAGATTCATATACACATCTATTTAATTGGGCCAAGGGTGACTATGAATTATGACCTTTGTGTATGGTTTACACAAAATGAAAATAGATACCTCAATACTTCAAAAATAAATATGAAGGTGAATTCCTTGTGCACTTTTAGCTACATATCACTGATATGAATTAGAGGGTTAGTTCTCTTAATTATGCACTAAAAGGGGTTGCTATGAATTGGTGGTTAGTGCACATAAAAGGCCATATGACATGGGACCAAGCTTGAAAATTATTGATTGTAAGGTTTCAACTACTAAAAGAATTGAGACAAGAGTGGCCAATTTTTTAGGAAGGATAACTTCTAGAGTTTCATAGCCATAGGTTTATTGAGATTTGGATGGGAGAAGGAATCACTATGAAATACTTGCCTCACATTTTTATTTATACTCTTGGGGTCATTCCTAAGGTATGGTACATTCACCAAGAGCAAAAAAAGGAAATAAAGCATCGGGAAAAAATACAAAGTGATTTCATTTAGACCTTTGTATTTTAGAGTGATCATCCCATAATCCATCAAGATATAAATAAAATGGATACTTTCTTGTGTCAAGGACAAGTTGAGGATGTGCCAACTCTAAGAGATTCTCCTCTAAAATAGAATTTAGTTTGTGAATAAGAAGAGACATCAAATGTTTATAACCTGCTTCAAGAGTAAGAACAAGGAGTAGTCCAACCATGCCATTGGATCCAATACCACTCAGGGGATCAATATGACCAAGACAATGAAGATGATATGCATATTCAAGATCTATTTATACTAGAAAGGGATCTAGAACCACTACAAGAGGAAGTAATAAAACAAACAAAAGAAGATAGGCTGTGATATATTTATTTTTTAGAATGAGAGGTTCAAAGATAAATCTATGATAACATCCTTTAAGGAGAGCAAAATATTTATCAAGAGCCTCTCAAAGAACATATTAGGAATATTGGTATGGATGAGGTACCTAAGATAGCTCATATAGGTGATTACTGGACACAGGTCAACATCTCAAAAGTGTTACAATTTCTAAGAGATTATTAGGACATCTTCCCCACCACATTCTTAGAAGTCAAAGGTGTTGATATCTTTCTTGGAAAAATTCACATTGAAATTAAATAATGTGCAAGGTCAATAAAAAATTGGCCCTACAAACTAAACCCCAACATGAAAATGAAGGTCAGGGAAGAATTGGATCAGACACTCATAGTAGGAATAATTTATCCTATGGAAAAAGATAATTAGATAAGCCTTATGGTGGTATAACCAAAGAAGATGGGAGAGATCAAGATTTACAATGATTATAACATCTTAAATGATGATTGTGTCAATGATCCCTTCCTAATTCCATTCACCAATGAGGTACTAGAGTCTATCATAGGTCATGAGGTCTATTTATTCATGTATGGGTTTAGTGGCTACCACCATATACCTATCATAGAGGAGGACCAAACAAAGACTACCTTTACAACAAAATGGGGATCCTTTGCCTATAAGATAATGCCATTCGACTTGAAAAATGAACCAATAATGTTCTATAGGGCTGTCATTACTACATTTAGGGATTTTATTAATGAATTTTTGGAAGTTTATTTAGATGATTGGGAAATGTTCTCATTATTTAGGGAAATTTTTTCTAAGTTGAGATTTATGTTATAAAGGTGTAGATATTTGATGATAGCTGTGAATTTTAAAAAACATTTGTTTTTCACACCATTCAATGTTTTACTTGGTCATGTAGTTTATAGTAGAGGCATATTAGTTGATAGGCAAAGATCATAGTAATAGTTGGTATTCCACCATCAACTAATTCATCTAAAATGTGAGCCTTTCTAGGGAATATGAGGTACTATCACAAATTTATCAAAGGATATGCTATGATCTTAATACCATTAGAGAAGTTATTACGAAAGGGAGTACAGTTTTTGTGGACTCCTAAATACCAGACAACATTCATAGACCTCAATCATAGATTGGTCATTGTACCAATTTTAATATTTCTTGACTAGATTAAACCATTTCATGTCTATGTATATTCTTCAATAATTTCACTAAGATTTTTTCTCATACAGTTGAGAGAGGGAGGATTAGACCATCCAATCCACTTCGCAAGTAGAATATTGTCTAATGTTAAAAAGAATTACATAAAAATTAAGAGAGAAGCATTGGAAATCATGTTTTAACTATATAATTTTTTACATTACCCCTTTGTGACACCTTTATATTTATTTATAGATCAATAATCTCTATGATACTTGGTCAATAGGCCCCTAATTAGAGGATGCATTTCTATATGGTTGATGTTATTTTAGGAGTTCTAGTTTCACATCAACATAAAGCCATGGTATGAAAATGTAGGCCCAAACCATCTGAGTAGGTTGACTAATGGTGAAGAACATAAATATATCCTAGATGAGTCCCTTGATATCCATATATTGCAGGTTACTACGATACCAAAACAATTAAAAGATATCACATAATTTTTGAAATAGGGGACCTTTCTTGAATATTATAAAGAGAGGGAGAAGAAATAGTTGATGATGAAATCACTCCCTTATAGTATAATTGATGGGTCTCTCTATTATTTAGGGAAATATGAGGTTCTACAAGGAATTATCTTAGAACATGAGAGACCACAGATCATTTAAGAGGTGTATACACATAATATTTTCAAACTTTTATCAAATATTGATACTTTCTATCTTTCAAGACCCCATTAAGTCTTAATCCATCTGAGCGCACACCTTAAAGGGTGTACAGGGAAGGGGGTGAGTATACCATTGGTGCTTCATAGGATTGTTGTCCCTTATTTCCACTTGTTACCAATCCAACCAGCTCTTAAAACATTCCCCTAAGATATTACTCCTCTTTTACACAATCCTCCACTAAAACTCTTGAAAGGGATTATGGTTATATTCACCTATATAAACACATCTATTTCACTATTATTAAAGAGATATCAAGAGCTATTATTCATTTACACTTCTTTATAGTCTACTCTTCTACCATTCTACTTGAGGAGTCTTAGTTTAGGGTTTTTAATTGGAGAATCTAGTCTTGTGGAGAAATCTTGGATGCTTTGGCCTTTCTTAGTGATTCTTAAAAACCATAACAACCTCTTATCAATCCCTTTTATCCAAGGGAGAGATTGAATCTATATGGGTTCATCTTCTAGGTAAGTATCTCTAACTTTGTTCCTCTCTTTAGTAGATAGAAGTAGCATAAATAATGGCTTTTGAATGATATTACTTTTATTCTCCATGCATTAGGGTCTTACCTATACATAACTTAATTAGGATTCTTTTATGTATGTTTATTTTCATTTGTTTACTAATCCCCAGGTTGTACCATAAGCTTTGGTGAGCACTAGATTAGATTTATTTGCTTTACTTGTTATTAATATAGTGAATATTAAAAAATAGGACTAAGTTAGGGTTATTTCATAGTTTTTCTAGACTGGAGGCTTTGAAACCCTCCCTAGTGATCTTATTATGACAAGAGATCCCGTAATCAGGTCTAACATATCCATTATTGGTCATGTTCCTAATTATCTAATATATCTCCAATTAAAAGTGTAAGTAGGATCTATCTTCTCTGAGATAGGATTGATGTGTGGATTTGATGCATTTTTGATTGCATACGTTTTGGTAAACTCAAAGTGAATCTAACCCTTACAAGTTTTATTTCATGTTTTTTATTTATATCAATTTATTTATTATTTTTCTATATTTTTGATAATTGGTCGATAAGGCCAATATAGTTTCAAACTTATGTGTGTAGGTTTAACACATAGTAATATCAAAATGACTCTATTCTTTCTATATAGTTGTTCATTAGATACAGGTTAATGAATCGAATTAGTCTACACAATATTCTTATTCACTTATAGAAAATATACTATGTTGAATAGGTTGACACAGTCTTTTATTCAACTCCAAAACAATAAACTAGGTTGAACAAGTTGACTTAGTATCACAATCAATTTATAAATAATAGATCAAGTTGACAAGGATGATATAGTCATCTTAACAGTATTTATTAAATAAGGAATTACACAATTAGTTCAACCCAGTTGACACAATTGATAGAATTTGAAAGCAACATTCAAGATACTTCAACAAAAATTTCACATTCCTCAACATCTTCTAACCCACCAAGGTTCCTTTTTTTTATCTCTTTCAATTCAATTCTTCCTAATTCTATTTTAAAAAGTTTTTAGTCTTAAAAATTACAATCATATAGCAAACTAGGTTGACCTGGTCAATCTAGTTCTATATTCTATCTTTTGTCTAAAAGACTAGGTTGACCTAGTTGACTTAGTTCTTAAGGACTCCTACTTATACTATATAGTAGTGAAATTGATGACTCTATTATATAATGTTTTCATTCATTTTCATCTAAATTGACTTTATACTATGATTAAAAATTGGTAATTAATAACTATATGCTAGTAATTACTTCACACTTTCATTTTTAATTTTTTGCATGCTTAGAATAGATCCCATAGTCTAATTAGGTGGTTTTTCAATATATTATTCAGTTGCACTATTTTTATATTTCTTGCACACACCACCAAATCACATAACTTCAAAATGCATTTCAACATTTATTTACCCAAGGCCTACCTACTTGGATTTCATCACCAAGGGAGAAGTTGACTTGGTTTTTTGGCCATGTATAAACATGTGGTTAATGTTATATATTGGTAAAGAAATCGACACCCTTATCACTATAGTATTGTGAAGTGAGGGGGTAGGCCCCAATACCAAGCTAGTACCATTACCAACATAGATCCTTTTTAGCCTAAATGTCTTGAAACTATACATATATTGCTTTCTAGCTCCCTACTTTCAGCCAACTTCCCTATCACACTTAAATTAACACTTTATAATAATCTAAAAACATTCAAGATGACCATTTAATTAATATTTACTTTTTAGTTGACTGCTTGCTCTGTACTCATTATATATTGTATTTCAAAAACTTGTATTGGCCAATGTTGGTGCAATGTTTTATGCTATGTGCCTCAATTAGATCATTATCATTCACCCAATTAATTGTGTGTTTCTTTTCATTTCTTTATATAAAGTCCAATGAAAAATATTTCCCTATTCTTTGTATACTATCATTTAGCTCAACACAGTATCTTATAGACTATTTTCATCCCTGCCTACTATACTAAGTCAACCTAGTCAACATTATATCTCTTTTTAATAGTTAATTTGCATTACAGAGTTGACTAGGTCAACCTAGTACTCTTATCAAACTCCATTTTTCCTAGTTTATAATACCAGGTCGACCCAATCGAATCTGTACTCTTACTACTATCTTATCTATCTTACTCAATTACCTATTTTTATTTCCTTAGCATTTTGTTTATTTTATTTGAATCATCATGAATTCCCCTATTAGAATATTTGTGAATAACCTAAATCCATTTAGATACTATATGGGATATTCATTTCTCCCTTTATTTTCTTCCCAAGAGAACCCTCAATCTTATAGTACCTCTTCCCCTCCTTCATCTATGTATTGTAACATGGTTTAAATCACACCCCAAGATGAATCAGGTAGATCTGATCCCTTTTGTACTTATCAAGACAGTTATCATATTGAAGCCTTTCAACATAATGTAGTAGTAATTGACACAAGTCTATGAAACAATCCAACTACTAATCCATCTTCCAATAACCCTCCCCTAACACCAATTTAGGGAGTTCTACTAAAAACACGAACCCACCAATTAATATGACTCAACTTATTGCATAAGTTATACAACAAATTAACATAATGAAAACTTTTAACAACTCTAAAATAACGCAATTAAAACATCATTTGATCAATATGGATAATCAAACTTTGCCTATCAATCCTCAATCCAATCCAAAATTTATTCCTCCACCTCTTAGATATGCCTCAAGAAATGTTATTCCTCAACCTATAATGAATAAAAAAATGCTTCAAAAAATACAAAATGAGCCTTTATATCATTTCATAATGTCCATTGATATCAGTAATATATATCTAACTATCAAGTATGATGGGACTAAAGACCCTACATCCTTTCACAAAGCCTTCAGAAATTTTTACAAAGAATGGATCCAAACTAATACTTTCACGGAAACTAAACTTATAATTAAAACCTTCATTGACAATGTACTGGAATGGTATAACCAACTTCCCCAACATTCCATTTGTAAAATTGAATATTTAGTCAATCCTTTAGTTAAAGAGTTTAACATAATGATCTTCCTAAAAATTTTCTTAGCCATTTCATCCATGCTAACCAATCTCCCACCAAATCAGCTCATGATCTCATCAAAGGATGGAAATATCTGGACCATAAAGTAAACCATAACATGACTAATGATAATTTGTTTAAACTCTTTTAACTACTTTAACTCCACTTCAATATAAGGTTCAAATTTTTTCTACCCAAACACTTAACGAAGCTCTTGACCAAGCTAAACATCAAGAATTTCTCATGAAGCAATTTGAACCTAATACCAAATTCCATAAAGGATCTTTTAAAACTTATACCAATAGTATCATTGATAATACTCATTTAACCAAACTAGGATTTGCAAAAGTTAACACTCCCCCATATTCTCACATAGCACTCTCTATACAACAAATGAGACAATTCTTATTACCATCTAAACCCTTTACTTATCCTAATAATCCACCCAAATGGTATGACCCTAACCAATTTTATTGGTTCCATGTCAACATTGGTCATTTACATGAATCTTAGAGAGGGCTTACTAAATTTTTTTATCTCCTACATGCTTGGTTATTCCTTTAATCATGAAGCCATGATCAATCTTCATCATCAAGAGTAAACACTGCTTCTCAAAAATGAAAAACTTCCAAAGCTTATTCTTATAAAAACCAAAAATATTTTCCCACATCTAATAATCAACAAAATACCAAGCATGTTTATATTAGTGATGCTGATTATGACCAATATTAAAACAATTATCAATATGTTAACACAACTAAGGTCAACTATCATTGTAAACTAGCTCATAAATATCCTATCATAGAACCCAAGAAATCATCTTTATAAGAATAAATTATAAGAGATAATACCACCACTAATTTAGATTTGGAACCCTTGAGGAACCACCTCCTTCTTCCAAACCCCCAACAACTTCCATTCCTTCAAAATCTACCTTACTTTCTAAACCTCACACTGGTTCTTCTTATAAATCCCATTAGAACTTTCTCAAAGAACTTAACTCCATGCATATCAAGATTCCACTTATGGAGTTAGTTCACACTTCCCCTTATCATCACAAGTTCCTTATGTAATAATGACAAGGAATCAAAGATACATCTCCTATATATGAATAACCACCCACTATGGAGCCTCAAGCTACCAATGTGTATACCATTGAAACCATTTGTCCTTCTTCCAAACCTTCTAAGTCCTCCGAGTCTACTGATACTCTACAGATGGTTTACATATTTTGGTTTTATAAAATATCTATCTATAAGTGCTCTGATAGTCTACTAATACTCTGATGATTGATTTTTTTGAGTCTACTAGAAATATTATGAACCTGATAGAAATGATCCCCAAGATTTAATGACTACCTAAGGGTTTTAAAAATATCACTCTAGCCACCAATGCCATCTAAGTGAGTATTGATCTCTATAAATTTATTGGCCATGGATTTACATCTATGAGACAACTTTTGGTTTTCCTCATGGATGGGAACTACTCAATCAAGAATAGGCCATTACCTATTTTTATGGAAGGTCCTTTCAATAAGCCAGCTACTTTGGGGTTCCTATGGTACTCTTCATGATGAGTTTAGGGCTTTCACCCAAGTACTTCCCATAGTTATGTGGTCAGGTTTTTACCTTGATCTAAAATAGATTAAAAAAAATTACTGAAATGATTTATGTAGTAAAAAAGAGTTAATAGTTTTTGAAAAAATTACTGAAATGAAGTATGTAATAGAATAGAGTTAACACTTTATGAAGAAAAATATTTCTTTATAAAGTGTTTTGATACCAGATGAGAGGATTCTCCTGCAAGAATTAATAAAAATGCACAAAATAACAAGAATTAGAAGCACAAATTAAATCTGATAGAACACTTGAAAAGATTGAATTGATCATAGACCACTTCGAGGGGGAAACCTCCTTTGAGCAAGTGCAATAAAATAATTTCATAGATGCCTTCATTGGCCTCAACACTTATATATGAATTCTAGTCTAAGCAATTACTACTTTCCATGAATTTGGGATAAAATAAAATGCTCACAGGATGACTTACAAAGCATATGCATCCCTCAATAACTACTATACTAACAAAGTAAAGAGAATATATATCATGGGTTCATAAAAAAGGTAATACTAAAATAAAATATGTAACCATGGACACTCAGATGTATGGCCAGATTGTGCAAATCTTATGATAGGAAGGAGTTGTCACTACACTAACCAACTTGATGAAGCTCCTTAGTACCTTGTGAAATGAGGATATATCCTATAACATATTGAATCTTTTTCATAGTAGATTAGAATGTGTGTAGAAATTCCAATAGTTGATTGACAAGATGGTATGGTATGTGAAGACCAAAAAACCATGGGATATCAATGTGAGAATGGAAATTGAAGTAGCTAGATACAATATAACAAATGCTATATTTGATTTTGGTAGTATAATCAACATGATTCCTAAATCCACTTGGGAGGCCATTGGATAACATACATTGAGTTACAGTCCTATAATACTTAGCCTCATAGATTATGGGAAGATAGAACCCATAAGATGGTTAGAAGATGTGGAGATTAAAGTCATAGAGATTAACTTGCAAGGTGAATTTGAAGTCATTGACATGAAGACTACCAAGACTCACTATCCTCCTCTTATTCTAAATAAGTGGGCCTATGATGGCTAGATGATTATAAATACATCCATGAATCAACTTAAATCTCACCAAGATGATAAGTTCATAATTATTCCCTTGAATAAAGTAGATTTGAAGCCTTATATCATCCCCAAGGAGACAGATTATCCCTATGTAGTTGTAGGAACTAGCTAGATGAAGGTGACATTAGATGATAGGTAATAGAAACTATAAGCTAAATAATGTAGTTTTATTTAATAACCATCCTAGTCTACAAACACAAGTCTTGGAATATGTAGAGTTACACGATACACCTTTGTGAACTACTACACAAAAACATTAGTTGAACAAGTAGGAAGCACATTCAATATATGTGATGTTACTGAAATAGACTAAGGTTAAATTCATCTATAATTTAAACTACAATGATAAGGAATACATAGAGCCAACACCTGATGGTACACTACCTTGGGACAACATATATTTAATAAGTGGAGATTTAGATACACATCTCTTGAATTGGGCCAAGGGTGACCATGAATTGTGACCTTTGTGTATGGTATACACAACATGAAAATGAATACCTAAATACTTCACAACTAAATATGTAAGTGGATTCTTTGTGCACTTTCAGCTACATATCATTGATATGAATTAGAGGGTCAGTGCTCTCAGTTATGCACTTGAAGTGGTTACTATACATTGGTGGTTAGTGCATAGAAAAGGCCACATGACATGGGATAAATCCTACAAATTGTTGATCATAAAGTTTAAACTACTAGAATAAGTGCAACAAGATTGGCAAATTTTTTAGGAAGGAGAACCTCCCAAGTTGCATATACATAGGTGTATTTAGGTTTGGATGGGAGAAGGAATAATTAAGAAATACTTGGCTCACATTTTTATTTATACTCTTGGGGTCATTCCTAAGGTATATTACATTCACCAAGATCACAAAAAGGAAACAAATCATTGGGCACAAATACAAAGCAATTTCATACAGACCTTTGTATTTGAGAGTGATCATCTCACAATCTATTGAGATATAAATAAAATGGAGACTTTCTTGTTCCAAGGACAAGTTGAGGACTTGCCAACTCTAATGAATTCTCATCTAAAATAGAATTGTCTGTAACTTAGAAGAGACATCAAATGTTTATACCCTGCTTCAAGAGTAGGAACAAGGAGTAGTCCAACCATGTCACCATATCCAAGACCACTCAGAAGAGCAATATGACCAAGACAATGAAGATGATATGGATATTAAAGATCTATTTATACCAGAAAGGGATCAAGAACCACTACTAGAGGAAATCATAGAATAAATAGAAGAAGATAGGTTGTGATATATTTATTTTCTAGAATGAGAGGCTAAAAGATAACTCTATGATACCATCCCTGAAGGAGAGCACAAGATTTATCAAGAGTCTCTCAAGGAAGATATTGGGAACATTGGTATAGATGAGGTACCTAAGATAGCTCATATAAGCGATTACTAGACAAAGGTCAACATCTCAAAAGTGTTACAACTTCTAAGAGATAATCAGGACATCTTCCCCACCACATTCATAGAAGTCAAAGGTGTCAATCTATCTCTTGGATAAATGCACATTAAAGTTAAATAATGTGCAAGGTCAATAAAAAATTGGCACTATAAGCTAAACCCCAACATGAAAATGAAGGTTAGGGAAGAATTAGATCATATGCTTATAGTAGGAATAATTTATCTCATGGATAAAACTAATTGGGTAAGCCCTATGGTGATACAGCTAAAGAAGATGGGATAGATTAGGATTTGTAATGATTATAGCATCTTAAGTGATGATTATGTTAATGATCCTTTCCTAATTCCATTCACCGATGAAGTATTACATTTTTTCGTAGGTCACAAGGTCTATTTATTCATGTATGGGTTTAGTGGCTACCACCAAATACATATCATAGAGGAGGACCAAATAAATACTAGCTTCAAAATAAAATGGGGATCCTTTGCCTATAAGATAATTCCATTTATCTTGAAAAATGCACTAGAAGTGTTCTCCAGAGCCATCATTACTATGTTTAGGGATTTTACTCATGAATTTTTGGAGGTCTATCTGGATGATTGGGTAGTGTTCTAATTATTTAGGGAACACTTGTCTAAGTTGAGATTTATATTAGAAAGGTGCAGATCTCTAAGGACAACTATGAATTTAAAAAAATGTTTGTTTTTCACACCATTAGATGTTTTACTTTGTCATGTAGTTTGTAGTAGAGGCATATTAGTCTATAGGCAAAGATCAAAGTAATAGTTGGTGTGCCACCACAAACTAATTCATCTAAAATGCAAGCCTTTTTAGGGAATATGAGGTACTATCACAAATTTATAAAAGGATATACTACCATATCAATACCATTAGAGAAGTTATTGTAGAAGGGAGTATAATTTTTGTGGACTCCCAAATGCTAGACAACATTCATAGACCTCAAGCATAGATTGGTCATTGCACCAATTATAATATTTCTTGAATAGATTTAACCATTTCATGTCCATGTAGATGCTTCAAGAATCGTACTAAGATCTATTCTCACATAGTTGAGAGAGGGAGGATTGGACCATCCAATCTAATTTGAAAGTATAATATTGTTTGCTTCTAAAAGGAATTACATAACAATTGAGAGAGAAACATTAGCCATCATGTTTTCACTATAGAATTTTTGACATTACCTCTTTATGACACCCTTATATCTCTTTATAGATCAATAAGCTATATAATACTTAGTCAACAAGCCCCTACTCAAAGGATGCATTTCTAGATGGTTGATGTTATTTTAGGAGTTTTAGTTTCACATCAATGTAAAGCCAGGTTATGAAAATGTATGCCCAAACCATCTGAGTAGGTTGACTAATGGTGAATAACCTAAATAAAACCCAGATGAGTCTCCTAATATCCATTTATTTTGGGTTACTATGATACCAAAACAATTAAAATATATCACATAATTTTTGAAATAGGGGACCTTTCTTGAATATTATAAAGAGAGGGAAAAGGAAATATTTGATCATGAAAGCACTCCCTTATATTATAATTGATGGCTCTCTCTATTATTTATGGAAATAGCTGATCATGAAAACACTCACTAATGCTTTCTATCTTGAAAGAACCTATTAAGTCTTAATCTATCTAAGTGAAAACCTTAAAGGGTGTATATAGAAAGGGGTGGGTAGACCATTGGTGCTTGATAGGATTATTGTCGTTTATTTCCATTTGTTACCAATCTAAACAACTCTTAAAACATTCCCCTAAGCTATTACTACTCTTTTGCACAATCCTCTAGTCTTTTACCACATTCCATACCACTTTTCCTATCTTAAAACCCCTTTCAATAGTTTACATGACTAGGTCAACTGGGTCAAACTTTTACTCTTATTGGTGAAACTCATTTAGGGTCTGGGTTAGCTATTGGTCAACCTAGCTCATGACCTAATGAGTTTTTGTCAATAACAATACTAGGTCAAATAGGTCGACCTTGTTGATCAAAATTTTTATAAGGGTTTAGGGTTATATACTCATATATAAACACATCCATTTCACCATTATTAAAGAGACTTCAAGATTCATTATTCATTTTCACTTCTTTACAATCTGCTCTTCCACCATTCTACTTGAGGAGTCTTAGTTTAGGATTTTTACTTAGAGAATCTAGTCTTGTGGAGAGTTGTTAGATGCTTTGGACTTTCTTAGTGATCCTTAAAAACCACAACAACCTCTTTTAAATCCCTTTTATCCAAGGGAGAGATTGAGTCTTGATGGGTTCATCTTCTAGGTAAGTATCTCTAACTCTACTCCTCTCTTTAGTAGATAAAAGTAGCATAAATAATGGATTTTGAATGATATTACTCTTCTCCATGCATTACGGTCTTACCTATACATAAATTAATTAGGATTATCTTATGCATGTTTATTTTCATTTGCTTACTAACCCCCATGTTATGCCACAAGATTTGGTGAGCACTAGATTATATTTCATTGCTTTACTTATTATTAGTAAAGTGAATATGAAAACATATGACTTAGTTAGGGTTATTTCATAATTCTACTTGATTGTAAGCTTTGGAACCCTCCCCAATAATATTATTATGATAAGAGATCCCCTAATCTGGTCTAGCCGATTTGTTATTGGTTATGTTCTTAATTATCTAATATATCCCTAATCAGAAGTGTAAGTAGGATCTTTCTTCTCTGAGATAGGATTTATGTGTGGATCTGATGCATTTCTAATTGCATACATTTTAGTAAACTTGAAGTGAATTTAACCCTTGCAAGTTTTCTTTCACATTTTTCATTTATATCATTTGATTTATTATTTTTCTATAGTTGTGATACTCGGTCGACAAGGTTGGTATAGTTTCTAACTTATATGTCTAGGTTTAACACATAGTCATATTAAAATGACTCTATTATTTCAATGAAGGTGTTCATTAGATATAGCTTAATTAATCAAACTAGTCAACATGATATTCTTATTCACTTCAAGATAATATACTATGTCGAATAGGTCAACTTAGTCTCTTATTTAACTCCAAAAAAACAACTAGGCTGAAAAAGTTGACTTAGTATCACAATCAACTTCCAAATAACAAACCAAGTTGACCAGGTCGATATAGTCATCTTCACAAGCTTCAAAAAATAGGGAATTATAGAATTAGGTCAACCTAGTTGACATATTTTGAAAGCAACATTCAAGATAATTCAACATAAATTTAACATTCCTCAACATCTTATAACCCACCAAGGTTCTTTTCTTTCTCTCCTTTTCAATTCAATTCTTCCTAGTTTTATTTTTCAAAGTTTGTAGTCTTCAAAATTACAATCATATAACAAACTAGGTTAACCTGGTCAATTTAGTTATATATTATATCTTCTATCTAAAAGACTAGGTTGACCTAGTTGGCTTAGTTCTTAAGGACTCCTACTTCTACTATACAATAGTGACCTTGTCGACTCTATTCTATAATGTTTGCATTCATTATCGTCTAAACTAACTCTATATTATGCTTAAAAATTGGGAATTAACAAATTTATGCTATGAATTAATTCACACTTTCATTTTTAGTTATTTTCATGCTTAGAATATATCCCATAGTCTAATTAGGTGGTTTTTCAATATATTATTTATTTTCACTATTTTTCTCTTTCTTTTACACTACCAAATCACATATCTTCAAAATACATTTAAACATTTGTCTACCCAAGGCCTATCTACTTGGATTTCATCACCAAGGGAGAAGTTGACTTGGTTTTATAGCCAAGTATAAACACGTGGTTAATTATATATATTCGTAAATCACTCAATACCCTTATCACTGAAGGATTGTGAAGTGAGGGGGTAGGCCCCGATACCAAACTAATACCATTACCAATATAGATCCCTTTTAGCCTAAATGTCCTAAAACTATCCATATATTGCTTTCTAGTTCCATACTTTCAACCAACTTCCCTATCACACTTAAATTAACACTTTATAATAATCTAGCAACATTTAGGATGACCACTTAGTTAGTATTTACTTTTTGGTTGACTACTTGCTCCCTACTCATTATATGTTGTATTTCAAAAACTTTCATTGGCCAATGTTGGTGCAAGGTTTTGTGTTGTGTGCCTCAATTAGATCATTATAATTCACCTAATTTCATGTGTGTTTCTTTTAATTTCTTACTTTAAATTCCATTTCAAAATCTTTCCCTATTTTCAATACACTATCATTCAGCTTGACACAATATCTTACAGACTATTGTCCTCTCTGCCTATTATACTAAGTTAACCCAATCAACATTATATCTCTTTTAACCAATAAATTTGCATTATAGAGTCAATTAGGTCCACCTAGTACTCTTATTAGACTCTATTTTTCCTTATTTAGAGTAGTAGGTTGACCCAGTCAACTCTATAATCTTACTATTATCTTATCTATCTAACTCAGTTACCTATTTTTCTTTCCTTAGATTTTTTTTCATTTTCTTTCAATCATCATGAATTCCCCTATTATAATATTATTTGATAAACTAAATTCATTTAGATACTATATAGGATGTTCATTTCTCCCTTTATTTTCCTCCCAAGAGAACCCTCACTCTTAGAGTACCTCTTCCCCTCCTTCATCTATGGATTGTAACATGGTTCAAATCACACCCAAGATGAATTAGGTGGATCTGATCCTTTTTGTACTTATCAAGACAATTCTCATATTTAAGACTTTCAACATAATGTGGGAGTAATTGACACAAGTCTGTCCAACAATCCCACTAATAATCCATCTTTTGATAAACCTCCCTGAATACAAATTTGTGGAGTTCTCCTACAAAAACCAACCCACCAATTGATATGACTCAACTTATTGCACAAGTTATACAACAAATGAATATAATGCAAACTTCTAACACCTCTAAAATGATGTAATTACAACATCATTTGATCAGTATGGATAATCAACCTTTGGCTATCTATCCTCAATCCAATCCAAATTTCATTCCTCCACCTTTTAGATATGCCTCAGGAAATGTTATTTCTCAACCTATAATGAATAAAAAAATGCTTCAAAATATCCAAAATGATCCTTTAGCTCCTTTCATAATGTCCATTGATATTGGTAATATATATCCAACTATCAAGTATGATGGGACTAAAGACCCTACATCCTTTCACAAAACCTTTGGCAATCTTTATAAAGAATGGATCCAAACTAATACTTTCACAAAAACTAAAATTTTAGTTAAAACCTTCATTGGAAATGTATTGGAATGGTACAACCAACTTCCCCAACACTCCATTTGGAAAATTGAATATTTGGTCAATCCTTTAGTTAAAGAGTTTCAACATAATGATCTTCTTAAAAATTACCTTAGCCATTTCATCAATTGTAAGAAATCTCCTATCAAATCAACTCATTATTTCATCAAAGGATGGAAATATCTGACCCATAAAGTCAACCATAACATGACTAATGATAGTTTGTTTAAACTCTTTATAACTATTTTAACTCCTTCACTTCAATATAAGGTTTGAAATTTTGTTCCCCAAACACTTAATGAAGCTCTTAACCAAGCTAAATTTCAAGTATTTTTAAAATCAATTTGAACCTAATACCAAATTCCATAAAGGATATTTTTAAACTTGTACCAATTCTACCATTAATAATACTCCTCAAACCAAACTAGGAGTTGCCAAAGCCAACACTCCCCCATATTCTCACATACCACTCACTGTTTAACAAATGAAATAATTCTTACCACCCTCTAAACCATTTATTTATCCTAATAATCCACCCAAATGGTATGACCCTAACCAGTTTTATTGGTTCCATGCTGACATTGGTCATTTCCATGAATCTTATAGAGGGATTACTAATTTTTTTATCTCTTACATGTTTGGTTATTCCTTTAGTCATGAAGCCATGATCAACCTTCATCATCAAGAGTACAATACCACTTCTCAAAAATAAGAAACTTCCAAAGCTTATTCTTATAATAACCAAAAATCTTTTCCCACATCTAATAATCAACAAAATACTAAGGATGTTTGTGTTATTGATGCTGATTATGACCAATATTAAAACAATTCTCAATATGTTAACATAATTAAGGTCAAATATTATTGTAAACCATCTCACAAAGATCCTATCACAAAACCCAAGAAACCATCTTTATAAGAACAACTTCTGAAAGATATTACCACCACTAATTTAGTTTTAAAATCCCTTGAGGAACCACCTCCTTCTTCCAAACCCCCAACAACTTCCATTCCTTCAAAATCTACCTTACCTTCTAAAGATTTTGTTATTTCTTCCTATAAATACCATTGGAACTTTATCAAATAACTTAACTCCATGCATTTCAATATTCCACTTATGGAGTTAGTTCATACTTCCCCTTATCATCACAAGTTCCTTATGTAATATTATAAGGAATGAAAGATAAATTTCTTATAGATGAAGAACCACCACCTATAGATCCTCAACCTACCAATGTGCATACCATCGAAACCATTTGTCCTTCTTCTAAACCTTTTATTGAATTTATTGAAGAGGACATGATTAATTATGAAATCTTTTTTTGCATCGATGATCCAACACTATTCATTAAAATAGCAATACTACCCTTATTCATAAATTTTTAGTTGATATAGGGTCTGGTATTAATCTGACATATTTGTGGCTTATCCAAAAACTTGGCTATAATAAGGACACCTTACCTATAGTGGATTTGATAAAACTAATGAAAATCCACTTGGTTATATTTAGCTTCCCCTAACAATTAGACCTAAGACCGTTCGAACTAAAATTATGGTCCTTGATTTTCCCCTATCTTATAACATACTCCTCAGTCACCCTTAGACTCATAAAATGAGGGTCATTGACTCTTTAGGTATCCAATGCATCCAATTTTTACATAATGGAAAATGGTGTAAGCATGAGGCTGATCCCAACCCTAGGAGTATTCAACTTCCTAATCCAAAATCTCAATATCACATCCTTACCATTCTTACCATCAATAGTGTTCCCTTACCTAAGTTCATCAACATCAATCTAGACTTACAAGTCACTCTTGATGATTCAGATGATGATGAGTCTAATTAATTACAACATACATGCAACACTACCAATTTACTTCCTATATCTCAGAGTGGCTTCCTCCTTTATTACCTCATGATCACACTATTCCTCTCATTGATGAGATAACTAATTTTCCCCCTCTATGCAATTCTTAAAAGACTTCTTTTCTAGAAGATGCCTTCACTTGAAAGGATTATGACGTGGCTGATTTATTCCAAGATCCTCTCATCATGTCTCCATGAAAGTTTAGTAACATTATAATTTCACCTTTTGAAACTCCCCTTGAATTTCAAGCATGTACCATTTCTCCAACCTATGATGTGTTGTCCCCCAAAAATATGACTCATTTTTGGGACAACATTTGAACTATTTTGGTCCTATATACCAAAATTGTCTCTTCTCTTTTCAAAATTTATCCTAGGCATTCAAATTCCTCATTTTTCAAGCTTCTCAGAAATCTATAGACTCTGCAGGCTTGAATCTATGGACTCAGCAAGAAGAGGAAAATCTACAGACTCAGTAGGTCAAGTTCAATGGGCTTCTATAGGTTGAAATCTATGGACTCTTTCAAGGTTAGAGAAATATACAGACTTGGTTTCTACGGACTCTACAAACAGGCTCATTTCTACAAGTTCAACGAGTTCTAGGTTCAATCAGTTTAATGCTTTCGGTTCAATGGTGGGTTCAATCAAAGGAATGGTTCAATGTCTTAATTGAACCAAGTGGTTCAATGCTTTGGTTCATCCTTTGGTTCAATCAAACAATTTGTCAATCAGTTCAAGGCTTTGTTTGAACTGTTGAACCAAAACTTGGTTCAACGGTTAGTTCAAACACATGGTTCAAAGGCAAGTTCAACAAGAGGTTCAAAGCCCTAGTTCAACGGAATGGTTCAAAGCCACGGTTCAATAGTTGGTTCATTTTCAAAGTTCAAAGAGCTTCCCAAAAGACCTCGAAGGGTAAGTGCCCTTGCGGGGGACTCTCAACTGCCAATTCGAAGATACTTCCTAAAGCCGAAGGGACGCTCGAAGAAGCCCAAAGTCCATTCAAAGACTACCCGAAGGGTAGATACCCTTGCGGGAGGCTCTTCTTGACTCAAAATGGGTCATTTCTTAAGGCCCAAAAGGGCAAGTTCAATTGGAAAAAGTGCCAAATAGAAAAAATGAAAGAGGACAAAGGGATGACGCACCCAAAAACATCAAATTCAACATAGTGAACTAGCCATTGATCCTTTAAACATACAAACCAGAATACATTCACAAATTTCAAGGCCAAGACCAACAAAAAGTGGGGAAGGAATAGAACATCAAACTGAATCTAGGACCTGATTCAATTAACCAGAAAAGAAGGAATGATGAAGGTAAGATCAAATTGCTAGGTGGACATTGAAAGTTGAAAACTTTTAATAAGCGCAACTTGTTTCCCTGCATTGATAAAATTAAATGGGTAAAATGCCCCTAAGTTCCAGCCTATCTTCTTAACAGATTATAATGCAACATGATGTATTACTATTCCTGAGTCCTTCTTGAAGAGGATATATAAGGAACTCTCTTCTATTGTAAATAGGATCTCTTTTTTGACAATTAGAACGAAACTCTGCCCAAATTGTAAGGCATTATTGAGACTTTGAGCTCAGATTGCTGATCATATTTTGTTACTGGAATAAGAAAGCAAGTGACTTTTTAGACTTTGTGCTGTGATATCTTTGTTGTTGAGGAAACTATTCTTATGTCTTTTTCCTTTATTTATTTTCTGTTCCTTTAATTCAATAAGCAAGATTAGTGAAATTAGTCAAAAAGGTGTCCTGAAGAGTCAACTGTGGAGAGACTTTGTGCCCCCATAATTTTCTTTTAGTGTGTTTTATTTTCATTTCTATGTAAAGGACCTTGGGGTGACTTTGTGCCCTCATTGTCCTTCGTATCTTACTCTTGAGCAATCTAGGTGAAGACTTTGTGCTGCATCTCGATTTGCTGGTTATTACATCTTTTGCTACATTTTGCTGTTACTACCTAGAGTATTCTTATGGCTTGTTGAATAGTAATTATAAAAGAAGAGGAGTGCTATCTATCATTTCCCTTGAGTTTTTCCTTTGATCCACATGTATCATCTCTGAAAAAAGAGAGATGGATGGTTTGTCCTACCCTTGAGTATTATTTTATATATATATATATATACATATATATATATATATATATATATATATATATATATATATATATATATATATATATATATAGCTTATCTATAGGGAACCTCCCCTTGATGAGAGGAGAGATCAGTCCTCTTTTGATGTGGTAGACCTACACATTTGGATGACTAATCTTTCTACTTTGGCTGATCAGACCTATTATCATTATAACACTCATCGATAAAATATTCAACCAATTGTTTTTGGTGACTCCGCTAGGGAATATAACCCATTATCATTATAACACTTATCCATTATAGACTCTAGTGACTCCATTTCATGTCTTACCCATTATTCATTATAGCCTTACCATCTTCCTCCACCTCCATTATTTTATCTGGTCTGCAAAACTAGAGCTGTTGGGAAAGAGTGCACAGTTTGAAGCCTTAAGCCTCAAGCTGAAGCTAAGCCAATCCTTTTCCACTTTTGTTTTGTAATTTGGACACTCCATCTAGATTTGTTATCTCTATTTTTATTAATTAAATCATGGAAATTCAAGGCCCTTGGGATAACTCTTTTGGCCCACTCAACTTGACTCCACCTCTGCATGAACTCCCATGTAGTTTAAAAAAGAATTTTCTCAAATTCTTTGGTGATAGGATAGTTCACCTTGATGAACACATTGCAGCCTTCAACATAGCCTGTTGTGTTACAGGGGTGCAATTTGAAGATGTGGCAGTCAAGCTTTTTGTGGAGACACTATAAGGTGCTGCTGTAGACTAGTTCTACCATTTGCAAGCTAGATCAGTGACTGATTGGGATACACTTAAAGCCAAGTTTGAAGCAAGATTCAAGGCCATAGAAGGTGCACATGCCTTGCTAGCCTAGCTCACATAGATGAAGAAAGAGCCCCATGAACCTATGAGGGACTTCATTTCCAGGTTAAACAAGCTGAGGCACATGATTCCCATGATTGCTTAGTTGACACTTCAGAATCTCATGTGTTTCTTCATCAACTCACAGTTACCTGAAGTGAGTTTTCTGTTGAGATGGGCTAGACACATAGACCTTGAGGTTGCTCAGGACTTGGCTACTGAGGTAGAAGATGACCTTATCTTGGCAAGAAAGATAAGGAGAGACCCTAATAAAGGTAAATCCTATTCATCTTCTAAGTACTCCCCTACAGTCACTACTGACCCAATGGTATAAAAGCTAGAAAATGAAATGCTAGCTCTCAAAAAGCAAATGGCACAGGGGAGGTCATCTGATCCTGCATACAAAGATATGCCTAGGAAGACATTATAGAATTAGGCATACCAAGGCAATGCTATTAGGAATTAGGGACAACAAAATCACCTTCCTCTCCCATAGAGGAACCTCACCCTTGAAGTGCCTCCAAACAACTTGACAGTTGGATATCTTGAAGCTGAAGTAGATTTTTCATTCTAGCCTGAGTTAAATCCTGAAGATGATGCTAATCTCTTCACTAAGGAAGAAAAAGAATTAGCTAGTGACTCCCATATTGGTTTCTTGAACTATTAGGATGAACCCAGAAGTGAAGGCCATGTAGTTGAGGAATTGTATGCTGTATTCACCTAGTCTAAGAATCAATCAGCTCAGCAAGTT
Source organism: Torreya grandis (assembly GCA_037957365.1). Classification (NCBI taxonomy): domain Eukaryota; kingdom Viridiplantae; phylum Streptophyta; class Pinopsida; order Cupressales; family Taxaceae; genus Torreya; species Torreya grandis. The sequence goes on from JARHVA010007160.1 coordinate 156,307, forward strand.
GATAAGGAGAAAGTAGAGGAGCGACCTCAACCAGTAGTTTCAATTTCTAAATGGGGATCCACTCTTCCTTTCTAGCCAAAGGACCCAGTGGTTTCAAGAAAGGTAAGTACCCGAAATGTCCCTATGCCTTCTACTTCAATTTCACAGTCCAATCCTCCCCCTTTCAAAAATCAAAAGGATGAACTCCCATCCTCTACTCCTAGCTCATTCCAGACATTTGATATCATTGACCATATAAAGAGAACCAAAATTCAAATGTCTAAATTTGAATTTTTTCAGTCCCATCCTGAGTAATTAGATAGACTGGTTCAGTGTGTTAAAAACTAGAACATCCCTATTGAATGAGTGATTCCCAAAGTGACACATGATGCTACCAAAAATGTACCCACTAGGAACAACCTTTTCACCACTCCCCCTACTACTCCTGGCAGGACTGAACCTTTTTATGTCTCATTGCTGATAAATGGACATCAACTAAATAATTGCATCATTGATTCTAGAGCTTCAAACAATGTCATGCCTGCTAAAGTGGCCAAATACCTTGGTCTCACACTAACCAAGACATTTGGGAGATGTTTCTCCATGGAGAATAAGCAAGTACCATTGCTGGGGTAAATCAAAGATGCCCAATTTGCATTTGTAGCCTTCCCAGACAAGAGAATCAAGATGATTGTCTTGGTGGCTGACGTCCCAGCATCCTATGGCATTTTGCTTGGAATTTTTTTTTAAGAACGTGGGAGGAGAATTAAGCATGGATATATCTAAGGCAAGGATCCCTATCCAAGGTGTGATGAAGATATTTCTCCCTAAAAAGGAAGAAAAATATGTGGTCACCTAAACATTAGCCCCTGAAGCTCAAATTCTTTTTGAATCCGCAGGTATGGGTAATTATTTTCTATCTACAGATGAAGTGCATGAAACACCTGAAAGTATCAATTCAGAAATTAGTTCAACAAGAACAATAGAAAAATTAGTAGGCTATAGTACAGACCAAGAAGGATTCTCCATTTTTGATGAAGGAAAGTCTAAATAAAAGTTAGTATCAGATGAAATATGGACTTTGGAATTTGATGGCAACTATTCCTCTACCTGTTCAGGAGCTGGGATTGTTTTGATATCTCCTCAAGGAAATATGTTCCCTTCATCTTACAAATTACAGTTTAGCAACACTAACAATACAGCTGAATATGAATCTCTGTTGCTAGGCATGAAGGCTGCTCAAGAAAAAGGCATCAAATTTATTCATGCCAAAGGAGATGCTGAATTAATAGTTTGTCAAGTGAGGAACTTATACCAAACTAAAAATGAAATATTACACCACTACCGTAACTTGGTTTGGGACCAAATTGAAAGTTTTGATGCTTTCAACATTTTTTCCATACCCAGAGAGTCTAATGATAGAGCTGATGTACTTGCTATTTCAGGAACTCTCTTAGTTCCTCATTTAGATTTCAAAGACAGGTATACCATTAAGCTGGTCTATAGACCAAGTGTTTTTGACAATGCTAATCATTGACAAGTATTCAATGATGATCATCAAATCATTTCCTTCTTGGAATGAAAAGATAATTTTGAACAACTATGTTTTGAAGGCAGTGAACCTTAGAAGAATGAATCTGTGTCTAAATCCAGCCTAGATATAAATGAAAAATTCTTGTAACTGAAAGGAAACAAAATTCCTAAAAGCTTGGTTTCTCTTGAAAAGTTGTTTGACAAACATGATAGATTCATTAAACAACAACAAACAAACTCGAGTCTCTCAAGGATTCGATCAAGTGAATTTGTCTACTAAAGAAAATCCCAAGATGATCAATATTGGTAAGTGTTGTACCCCTGAAGAAAGATTCAAGTTCACCTCTTTACTTTGTCAATACATAGATGTCTTAGCATATTCTTATGAAGACTTGAAGTCTCTCAGACTAGATGAAATCCACCATAACATTCCTCTTAAGGCTGACTCAATGCCATACAAGCAAAAATCCAGATAGTATAATCCAAAAATATTAGGTACTATTATGTCTAAGATATAAAAGATGTTAAATGCTAGAATCATATTCCCAATCCATCATTCTACATGGATTGCAAACATAGTGCCTATAAGGAAGAAGAATGGAAAAATTCACATTTGTGTAGATTTTAGAAATCTAAATCAAGCATCTTTGAAGGATAATTATCCTTTGCCAATTATGGATCAAGTGCTTCAAATAGTGATAGGTGCAGAGATGTTATCAATGCTAGATGGCTTCTCAGGTTATAATTAAGTTGAAGTTGGTGAAGCAGACCAACACAAGACTGCATTCACCATGCCTTGGGGTACATTTGCATATAGGAGAATGCCTTTTGGTCTAATAAATGCTGGTGCTACTTTTTAGAGAGCTATGGATCTGGCTTTCAAAGATGAGATTGGTAAATTCATAGTGGTATACCTTGATGATTTGACTATCTTTTCAAAGCATCGATCTGATCATGTATGCCACCTACAACAAGTGCTAGAGCACTGCCACCAGAATGGTATTTCCTTAAATCCTAAAAAGTCTATTTTTGGAGTAATAGAGGGGAAACTCCTTAGACACATTGTGTCCAAAGAAGTCATAAAGATTGAATCAGACAGAGTCAAGTCTATTCAAGAGCTTAATTTTCCCACAAATAAGAATGGTGTTCATTCTTTCTTCAGAAAGGTAAATTTCTTACAAAGATTCATCCCCAAATTTGCTGAGAAGACTAGACACATTATGAACATGATGAAAGGGAAGACCATCTTTAGCTGGACTAAAGAAGGTAAATCAACATTTTAGGATATCAAAACTGCCATTGCTCACGCCCCTACATTGGTTTGTCCAGATTACAACAAAGATTTCATCATATACAGCTATGCATCTGAACACACTCTTTCAGCAATTCTTGTTCAACAAGATAAAGAAGGTATGGGATCTCCTATCTCTTTCATGAGTTGCCCTCTCAAAACCCATGAGATGAAGTATTCAAATATAGAGAAGCATGCTTATGCCTTGGTGAAAGTAGTCAAACATTTCCACTTCTATATTTTGAATTCACACGCTATTGCCTTAGTTCCTGACACTGTAGTCAAGTCTATATTAACTCAGCAAGAGTTTGGCATGAAAAGAGGTAATTAGATTGCAAATATCCAAGATTTTGATCTAGACATCAAGCCAACAAAGTTGGTCAGGGGTAAAGGCCTATGCCAATTAATTGCTGACAATAAACCAGAAGACACACAGTGTGAAGAAATTGAAGTGGAAGAGACACCAACAGTCCTTTTTGTCTCCACTACCAATGAGTGGTATTTAGGTATTGCTCATTTCCTTACTTATGGTGAATGTCCTGCTCATTTGTCTTACAAATAAAGGAGGACTATCAAGTTGAAAGCTGCCAATTTTGTCCTTTGGGACAATGGCTTGTACAAGAGAAGCATAGATGGAGTATTCCTTCATTGTGTAGACAAAGAGCAACAAATCTAGCTTTTGAAATCTTTCCACAATCTGGCCTGTGGAGGACATTTTTTTCTCCTGTGACTGCTCACAAGATTTTGTGAGATAGGTATTACTAGCCAAATCTTTTCCAAGATGCACATAAGTGGGTGAGGAAATGTGAACTCTGTAAATAATTTGTTGGAAGACCCAAGTTAGTTGCTATGCCTCTAAAGCCAGTGATCATAGAAGAACTTTTCCAACAATGGGGACTTGATTTTATTGGGACCATAAACCCATCTTCAAGTGTTGGACATGATTATGTCCTTACAGAAACTAACTATTTCACCAAGTGGGTAGAAGCAATCCCAACTAAGCATGCTACTTCAGAAGTTGCATGCAACTTACTCAAAGAGAATATCATTTCCAGGTTTGGAGTTCTAATAAAAATTGTTACTAATAATGCAGCTTGTTTCACCTCTTAGGAAATTACACAATTTTGTTTTCATTATGGAATTACACTCTCTCACTCTTCTGATTATTTTCCACAAGGGAATGGACAAGCTAAATCTAGAAATAAGAATCTGGTAACTATTATCAAGAAGTTGGCAGATGACAATCAAAGAACATGGCATAAAGCATTGGTTGATGCTCTGTGGGCAGATAGAATCACACCAAAGAGGGCAATTGGTATGTCTCCTTTTCAGCTTCTTTATGGTATCAATGCTGAGATACCAATCACCTTAGAATTACCAGCCTTGAAATTGGCAAAGGCAATTGAAGATCAAACATATGAAAGCTCTCTTGATAAAAGAATCATGTGCCTGACTGAGCTAGAGGAATAGAGAACCATGGTGGTAGATAGAATTAATGCTCATCAAATTTTGGTAAAGAAACTCTTTAAACAAAAGGCTAGAAATCATGATTTCCAGATTGGAGATCAAGTCTTGCTGTGGGATAAAAGGAGAGAACCAAAGGGGATGCATGGAAAGTTTGACTCCCTTTGGAGAGGCCCATTTATAATTCATCAGAACATTGGTGAAAACAATTTTTTGCTAAAATATCAAGATGGCACACTCTTTTCTCTGCCTTACAATGGGCAACATCTGAAACACTTCAACTCTTGAAGTATCAGATCATTACATATGTATATATGTATATTTGTATAGTTTTTAATTTTATTTTGTTTTGTTTGTTTCCATTTTTGATGTCTTTCATTTCTAGGTAGCATGACTCTATAACCCAATGGTACACATGAAGACACTAGAGATTTTGGATTCTACTGCTTTCAATTCTTTTTGCAATTGACAGAAGTTTCCCAATTGGAGCCAGTTGTTGTCCCCTAAAAATATCACTCATTTTTGGGACAACATTTGAACTATTTTGGTCCTATAGACCAAAATTGTCTCTTCCCTTTTCAAAATTTGTCCTGGGCATTCAAATTCCTCATTTTTCAAGCTTCTCAAAAATATACATACTCTATAGGCTTGAATCTACAGACTCAGCAAGAAGAGGAAAATATACGGACTCAGCAGGTCAAGTTCAATGGGCTTCTACAGGTTGAAATCTATAGACTCTTTCAAGGTTAGAGAAATCTATGGACTTGGTTTCTACAGACTCTGCAAATAGGCTCATTTCTACAAGTTCAACGAGTTCTAGGTTTAATTGGTTCAATGATTTCGGTTCAATGGTGGGTTCAATCAAAGGAACGATTCAATGTCTCAGTTCAACCAAGCGGTTCAATGCTTTGGTTCATCCTTTGGTTCAATCAAACAATTTGTCAATCAGTTCAAGGCTTTGTTTGAACCGTTGAACCAAAACTTGGTTCAACGGTTAGTTCAAACACATGGTTCAAAGGCAAGTTCAACAAGAGTTTCAAAGCCTTGGTTCAATAGAATGGTTCAAAGCTGTGGTTCAATGGAACAGTTCAATAGTTGGTTCATCACCAAAGTTCAAAGAGCTTCCTGAAAGACCCCGAAGGGCAGGTGCCCTTGTAGGGGACTCTCGATTTCCAATTCAAAGACACTTCCTGAAGCCGAAGGGATGCCTGAAGAAGCCTGAAGGCCATTCAAAGACTGCCTAAAGGGTAGATACCCTTGTGGGAGGCTCTTCCCAACTCAAAATGGGTCATTTCTTAAGGCCCGAAAGGGCAAGTTCAATCTAGAAAAGTGCCAAATAGAAAAGATGAAAGAGGACAAAGGGATGACGTACCTAAAAACATCAAATTCAACACACTGAACTAGTTATTGATCCTTTGAACATACAGACCAGAATACATTCACAGATTTTAAGGCCAAGACTAGCAGAAAGTGGGGAAGGAACAGAATAACAAACTAAATCAAGGACCTAATTCAATTAACCAGAAAAGGAGGAATGATGGAGGTAAGATTAGATCACTAGGTGGACATTGAAAGTTGCAAACTTTCAATAAGCGCGACTTGTTTCCCTGCATTGATAAAATTAAATGGGTGAAATGCCCTTAAGTTCTAGCCTATCTTCTTAATAGATTCCAATGCAACATGATGTATTACTATTCCTGAGTCCTTCTTAAAGAGGCTATATAAGGAACTCTCTTATATTGTAAATAGGATCTCTTTTTTGACAAGTAGAATGAAACTCTGCCCAAATTGTAAGGCATTACTGAGACTTTGAGCTTAGATTGCTGATCATATTTTGTTACTAGAATAAGAAAGAAAGTGACTTTTTAGACTTTGTGTTGTGATATCTTTGTTGTTGAGGAAATTGTTCTTATGTCTTTTTCCTTGATTTATTTTCTGTTCCTTTAATTCAACAAGTAGGATTAGTGAAATTAGTCAGAAAGGTGTCCTGAAGAGTCAACCGTGGAGAGACTTTGTGCCCCCATAATTGCCTTTTAGTGTGTTTTCTTTTCATTTTTGTGTAAAGGACCTTGGGGTGACTTTGTGCCCTCATTGTCCTTCGTATCTTACTCTTGAGCAATCCAGGTGAAGACTTTGTGTTGCATCTTGATTTGCCAATCATATTTTGTTACTAGAATAAGAAAGCAAGTGAATTTTTAGACTTTGTGTTGTGATATATTTGTTGTTGAGGAAACTGTTCTTATGTCTTTTTCCTTGATTTATTTTCTGTTCCTTTAATTCAACAAGTAGGATTAGTGAAATTAGTCAGAAAGGTGTCCTGAAGAGTCAACTGTGGAGAGACTTTATGCCCCCATAATTGCCTTTTAGTGTGTTTTCTTTTCATTTATATGTAAAGGACCTTGGGGTGACTTTGTGCCCTCATTGTCCTTCATATCTTACTCTTGAGCAATCCAGGTGAAGACTTTGTGTTGCATCTTGATTTGCTGGTTATTACATCTTTTGATACATTTTGCTGTTACTACTTGGAGTATTCTTGTGGCTTACTGAATAGTACTTCTGAAAGAAGAGGACTGTAGTCTATCATTTCCCTTGAGTTTTTCCTTTGATCCGCACACATCATCTCTGAAAAAAGAGAGATGGATGGTTTGTCTTACCCCTAAGTATTATTTTCTATATATATAGCTTATCTATAGGGAACCTCCCCTTGATAAGAGGAGAGATCAGTCCTCTTTTGTTGTGGTAAACCTACACATTTGGACAACTAATCTTTCTACTTTGGCTGATCAGACCTATTATCATTATAACGTTGATTGACAAAATATTCAACCAACATGATGATAACTACATAATGGCCCAAGATCAATATTGAGACTTAGATGTTCAACATTATCATAAAACTTTATCTCAAATACACTATTTTAATTGAGATGCTCATACCATTGCCATAAATTGTGAATTAGATCTCAAAGGTCATATGCCTCCTAATAATTCTCCACTTCTTGATACTCCTTGGGTGGTAGAACAAATCTTACCTTATAACCTCTGAAGATTCCTATATTTTCTTTATCACCTATGGATTCCATCCCTACATCTAATTCTTCCCCCATCAAATAAACTAATGATATACCAATCCCATCCAATCAATCTAATCCTACTCTTAAGATTACATTAGATTCTAAGGCCACAAATGTCTATCAAATACATTCTAAATATGATCACCATGGTAATCAAATTCTTGATCTTGAAGTAGATGTTGAGTATTATGGTCCTCTTCCCACTTTTCCTAGTGATTAATCTATTCTTGAATTACTTCATGCCCAAGAACCTCAATTTCCTCAGCAATATCACAAACTTGGGAATTTAAAAAATAAAACCCCTTGTTTAAGCAATTTCATCTCTAGCATCGATCCTAAATCTAATCTAATTTAATATTTACGTAATTCACCATAACATTTCCAAGTTGGAAATGGTATGCTTGTCAAAGAAACTACTCACATTGAATATGGTACTCCATCATGTCCTCCACCAATTACAGTTTTTCATGAACTTTCACCTACTGAGCATGATAACTTAAGCTTATTTTTTGATAAATATCATGAGATCTTTTCTTGATCATATGAGGACATGCCTAGTATTGACCCTAGAATTGTGGTGCACAATATCATCACTTATCCTAACACCAAACCTGTGCATGAAAAGCAATAGAAATGTCCACTTGAGGTTTCCACTTTATGTCACAAAGAAATTATCAAACTTCTTGATGCTAAGTTTATCAAACTAGTGGACTATTATGAATGGGTTTCTAACATAGTCCCTATTCATAAAAAGGTCACTATGTTCATTCACATCTACATTAATTCTCATAATCTTAATCTCACTTGTCCCAAGGATAATTTACTTCTTCTTTCAATATATGCCATTATCGATTCCATAGTTGATTATGAAATGTTATATCTTATGGATGGATTTTCAGGCTACAACCAAATTCACATTTCTCCTGAGGACCAACATAAGATAAATTTCACCATGGAATGGGGCACCTATTGCTATGTCAAATGACCTTCAGCCTCAAAAATGCTATAGCTACTTGTCAATGAGTAATGAATCATATCTTTCATGATCTTATCCACAAAATTATAGAAACCTATGTGGATGATCTGATTTTTAAATCTAAAGTTTTCAAGACTAATCTTTCTAATCTTGACACCATCTTTGACCAGCTTCTCAAATACAAAGTTAGATTAAATCCTTAAAAATATGTCTCCAGTTTCACATCTGGTAAACTGTTAGTATTTTTAGTCTCTTTCTATGGCATTGATGTTGACCCTACCAAGATTAGTTCTATCATCAACATGCCCATCCCTCACTCCATTCTAGACAATCACACTTACCTTGGTAAACTTGAGGTAATTAGATGATCCATCCCTAAAATGGCTTGTCATATCCACTCTATTGATTTTATTATTAAGAAAGGTAATGCTTTAAAATGGATGGATCCTTATTAAAAATCATTTGATAACATGAAAGAATCATTTCTTCACCCACCTATGCTTTGTCTTCCTTCTAATGATCAACCTTTGATCCTATATACTTCTTCCACACCCATATCAGTTGGGGAAATGCTTTCCCAAAAACATGATACTGAAAGAGAGTAATCCATATACTATATTAGTCGAGGCCTAATTGATTATGAGAAACATTACACAAAATTTGAATTTGATTGCCTTGCCATATATTTTACAATTGAAAAAATCTAACATTACATGCTTTATTAGACCACTTATGTCATTATTCATTCTAATCCCCTTCATCACTTATTCTCCAAATCCTTTCTTCTTGGATATAGAATTAGCAAATGGATGGTCCTCCTTATGGAATTTGATCTCTAAATTTTTACTAAAAAAGTTGGCAAAGGGAAAATGATAGCTGATCAACTTGCCATAGCTCTTGTGCCCACTATTGATCACCATCAACATTGTCTTTCCAATGACAATATTCTATATATTTAAGGTTTCAATCAAGCCATATCTCTTAAATATTACTTCCATAACTTCATTACTAATCTTGATGAATCAACTATCTTCCCTGATACTACTAAAACAAAAGTAGTTATCAAAGAATTTCTTGAATTTAATATCAATTTACACGAGCATACTTGGACCTTTCACTTTGATGGTGATAAATGCCTTTAAGGAGTTGGGATAGGTTGAATTCTTACCAGTCCTCTTGGAAAAATAATCCCTTTATATTTCCTCTTAACATTAGACATGACTAACAATATGGTAGAGTACGAAGATTTAATCTTAGGCATTAGATCTACTCTTGATTTTGATATCCATTATATGCATGCCTTAGGTGATTCCAAGCTCATTTACCATCAAGTAAATGGTGAATACCAATGAAAAATAGAGAATATCATTAATTATCATCAAATTATAACTACTCTCAACAAGTATTCCATATCTTTCACCATCAATCCTATTCATTGAGATCAAAATTCTATTTTTGATTCCCTTGCTTCTTTAAACATCTCTTTTTCATCTACACCAAGTTCTTTTTGATCCCACTTTTCTTATCCAAATAAGAAAATATTTGTCCAATATTCAACCACCTAATTCTCTTATCTAACACATTGAGGCTGTCACCATTTGATAAACCCCATGGTATAAAGACATCATTCAATTTCTGGAACACTAAACTTATCCTCCTAACTTAAATTCCCATGAAAAGACTCATAGTTGCAAACAAAATTTTAAGGATGTATTTTGATTTAACATCCTTTATTATCAAAATAATTAAGGTACCTTAATCCTCTATGTTATTCAAGATGAGGTTCCTCCTCTCCTTGAGCAAGCACATGGGGGCATTTGCGATGGTCATTATAGTGGACATACTACATGCCACAAATGCCTATAAATGGGATAATTTTGGTCCACTCTTGAAAATTATGCCATTGAATTTGCTAAAAAGTGTACCCCTTGATAGGTTCATGATGATCTAATTCATTTACCTCTAGTTGAGCTTCAAATTGTATAATCTCCTTGGCCATTTTCCATGTAGGGATTAGATGTCATTGGTAAATTACCTCGATCTCAAGATGGGCATGTTTTTATAATTACAGCTACAAAACATTTTACCAAATGGGTCAATGTTATGCCCCTTGTTAATATCACCGATACCAGCATCTCCAAATTCATCCTTAATCAAATCATTTATCACTTTGGTGTCCCTCATACTATCATTTCAGATAATGGTGGTAATTTCAAAAATAAAGATGTCAAATAGTTTTGTACTAAATTTAAAATTAGTCACAAATTCTCTACACCTTATCATCCAAAATGTAATGTTCAAGATGAGGCCACCAAAAAAATTATTAAGAAAATTCTCTAAAAGATAATTAGTGAAACTCGTATGAATTGGCACCTTCATCTCTATCTTACTCTTTGGGCCTATCGGACTAGTAGACGTACTACCACTGGGGTAACACCATTATTTCTAGCCTATGGTTCTGAGACAGTCTTTATGTTAGAAGTTAAGCTTCCCTCTCTCCATATATATTTTCATGGTATCATACTTGATGAATAATTACATTAAGCTCACCCTAATTTTCTTGATCTCCTTGATGAACATCATCTTTCTCTTTTGCAACATAATTACTAATACAAGGCTCATATTGGCAAAAAACATAACAAATGAGTTAAAGTCTACATGTTTAATGTTGGTGATCTTATCCTTAAATTATAATACACTTATGATAAAGAAGGTAAATAATCCAAAAAATGGTGGGGCCCATATTTATTCAAAGACATTCTTGGTCCAAGTACCTATCACCTTTAAACCAATGAAGGTCATATTTTAAAAAAACCCACCAACAAATAATTCCTCAAAAAGTAATTTGTTCAATCCTTCCTTTCTTTTCATGATTTCTATGTGATATCTATCTAACACTTTTTTTATGATACTCTCATGGGTCTCACCCTCTATAAAAGTCCTCTATTTTTTACAAACCTTAGTCCTTTTTGGTTTTTTGGTTTCCCTTTTTTTCATGAGTTGCATTGTAAAAATGTGGATAGGACCCGGTCTTCCTCATGATGTACTTTTATCCTCTTTAATATCATAGTTTTTTTTACACACTTTTTGACACCCCTTAGGTTCTCATTTATGAGTTACAATGTAAGACCATGGATAGGATTTGGTCTTCCTTACAAATACCATATTTTTCTTATTCCATTTATTTTTTCAATACTTTTTAGCACCCTCATGGGTTTCTCTTTTATGATTTACAGTGTAAGAACATGGATATGACTTGGCCTTCCTCATAAAATCACCATATTTTCATTTGTTTTCTAGAATATGTTTTCCAATAGTTACAAGTTCTTGATCTTTATTCTCAACCTTTAGCTTTTGCTTCTTATGATAAATGAAATCACACAACAATCTAGTAGCATGTTTCCCTACATTTCCCTCATTTTTATGATAAAAAATCACACTTTTATATCATTCTATCCCTTTTTCACCCTTTTTCACATTTTTTGAAATTTAAAGTAATTCAAATTATTTCATGTTTCATTCTTCTTTATTTCCTTTCCTTTCACTCCACATTGGATAAAACAAGGTCGAAGTCAAGATAACACTTTTATTTTACCTAGATTTATGAGACATTTAAACACCATGCTCTTTGGGTTTCCTTTCTTAGTAACTAAGTCCCAAGTATTCAAATGAAAGTCATATTTAACACCAATGTTTGGTTTTCCAAATCCATATGGAGGATGAATATAAAAAAGCCATTAGGAAATTTAAAATCCAAATCATTTGAAATAAAAGGTAATGATATATAAAAGGTAACATAAAAATCTCAAAATTTGATATCAAACCAATAGACATGATTACAAGAACATATCCTATCTCTAATTGAATCTCAAACTCCACAGTTAGCCTCATAATAGAGCCAAGATCCATTAGGGTGTAGTACACTAGTAGATTGGAGTAGGAGAATTAAAAAAACTCTATGGTGCTACCTACTTTCTCATGCAAGTACCCAATCTTCAAAGTAGATTGATGGATCTGTAAGGTGTCCTTAGGAATGGGGAACACATTGTGATAAGGTAGGTCTATTTTAATTTTCATGCATATAACCTTCATGGGATGATCTACATAATCCATTTATTTACCTAAGGCTTATGTTGCTAAGAGAATTTTTTAAAAGTCCTTAAAGTCAAAAGTCCTCTTGTTTTGACAAACCTAATTTGAATGTCTTGACTTCAATAAACAATTCCTATACCTTGATTTTTCTTTCATTCTCCCCTCCACCCATTTCATTCCCCCCTTGATAGGCAAATTATGATTCTAAATTTGTTTTCCCTCTTCTATACTTCCTTCTTCACATCTTCAAAACATGTTATCACTACTTTGTTTTAGTTTATATATATTTAAAACAAAATAACATGATTGAGTGACTGTAGATTACTTTATTTACAATATGGATTTACATTTATAGATATACCTTGATTTATTTTACCACTTTCCATTATTTTACCACCCTTTTTATGGAAACCTAAGTCTATTTCTAATTTCATGTACTTTTTCCATTGTTAAGTGAGGTTGGCTTGTTACTTCTCACTCATCAATGTTGTTTTACCATTTTTTCTTGCCCATCTTTATTTAAGGATTTTTACTTCTTTCACATTAATGTTTGATTACCATTCCTTTTTACATGTATCCTTGGTTTGACTTGGTGAGTTTTGAATTTTTTACTTAAGGTTTACTTGTTTGATTTTTTTGGTCTTTAGTATCCTTAGATTTTTGGTTACCTAAATTACTTTAAAATCTTTGACTTGGTCATTTGGTCTAACATAACACTTGTCACCCAAACTTGCCAAATTTCCAAGTACATCTCATCCACATCACACTAGTTATCTTAGCTTTCCTATATTTGTTTGTTTTTTCTCTTTAGTTTTATATTCTTGGGTTTGTCAAAAGAAGTCTCTACACCCTACACAATCAAAACTATAAACACAACAAACAACCATCCAATGATAAAGGTAATTCAAAGTATGCATCACATTTAAATTTAAGTTATTTTCATTTTAGTCATTTGATTTTAGTTATTTTATGCTTTAAAATACTACAAATTTTTATTAGCCTAAATATTGTGTGTTACTATATTATTTCTCAAAGAACCATCCTGTGTTGCACCTAAGTGACACTTGATGAGCTTCGAGTAGAACATATGTATCCACATAATATTTTCAAACTTTTATTAAATACTAATGTTTTCTATCTTGTAAGAACTTATCAAGTCTCAATTTATTTTAGTGTACACCTTAAGGGGTGCACTAGGAAAGGGGTGGGTAAACTATTGGTGCTTTGTAGGACTATTGTCCCTTATTACCACTTGTTACCAATCCAACTAGCTCATAAAACATTCCCCTAATCTATTAATCCTCTTTTACACACTCCTCTAATATTTTAACACCTTTCATATCCATTTTCTTAACCTAAAATCCATTTCAATAGTTTACATGACTAGGTTTATTGAATCAACCTTGTACTCTTATTGTTGAAACTCATTTAGGGTCTAGGTCAACTCTTGGCTAACTCAGCTCCTGACCTAGTGAGTTTTTGTCAATAACGATACAAGGTCGACTAGGTTGACCCTATTAGATAAAAAAATTATAAGGGTTTAGGATTAGATGTGTCTATATAAACACATCCATTTCACCATTATTAAAGAGACATCAAGAGTTATTATTCATTTTCACTTCTTTACAATCTGATCTTCCACCGTTCTACTTGAGGAGTCTTAGTTTAGGGTTTTTACTTGAATAATATAGTCTTGTGAAGAAGACTTGGATGATTTGGCCTTTCTTAGTGATCCTTACAAACCATAAAAACATCTTGTGAAGCCCCTTTGGCTAAGGGAGAGATTGAGTCTCAATGGGTTCATCTTCCAAGTAAGTATTTCTAACTTTGTTCCTCTCTTTAGTAGATAGAAGTAGTATAAGTAATGAATTTTGAATAATTTTAATCTCCTCCTCCATGCATTAGGGTCTTACTTATACATAGCTTAATTAGGGTTCTCTTATGCATGCTTATTTCCATATGCTTACTAACCCTCATATTGTGCCACAAGATTTGGTGAGCACTAGATTATATTTCTTTGCTTTACTTATTATTAGTATAGTAAATATGAAAACATAAGAATTAGTTAGGGTTATTGCATAGTTTTGCTTGAATAAAGGCTTTGAAACTCTCCCTATTGATCTTGTTATGATATGATATCCCCTTATTAGGTCTAGTATATCCATTATTGGTCATGTTCCTGATTATCTAATGTATCCCCAATCGTAAAAGTAAGTAGGATCTATCTTCTTTGAGATAGGATTGATTTATGGATCTGATGCATTTTTGATTGCATATAAAAGGAACATAAAGGGGTTATAGGATGCCACTTCATAGAGTATGCCACTATGAAAAAGGTGTTACAAGGTGGATTATGGTGGCCTTAACTATTTCAAGATGCATAACATGTCACACAACAATGTGATGTCTATCAAATAATGAGTAAACTAAATCAGAGAGATGAAATTGTCCTTACAACCAATGCTTACATAAAGTCCATTTGAGCAATGGGGAATTTATTTTATTGGCCCCATAAAGCCACCAAACAAACATATTAAATCTAGGTATATTATCACTGCAATAGACTAATTTATAAAATGGGTTGAATTTGTTATGACACTAAATTGTGGAACCAGAGATACTGCAAAAATTTTGTACGAGAATAGCATTACCCATTTTAGTTGCCCAATCAAATTGGTAAGTGATCAAGGCACTCATTTTATAAAAAAATAGTTAAAACTTTGATAAATGAGTTATTGATTTTACATCACAAGAGCACAACATATCATTCATAAGTGAATGGTCAGGCAGAAGCTATGAGCAAGGTAATCTACAAGATGTTGACCAAAATCTATGACATCTAAAAAGATGACTGGGAAGATAGAATTCCTATAGTTTTATGGGCTTATAGGACACATTATAAATGTGTAATGCACCTCACACCATTCTATTTGGTGTATGTCTAGAATCTATCATGCCCACTGAATATATTATGCCCAGTCTATGAGTTGTTCAAATTATGTGTATGGGAGATGAAGAATCCCTCACACATAGATTTTTGGACCTAAATCACATGGATGAAGATATATGAAAAACCATATGGACATAATAAATTTAGAATCATAGACAAAAGGCTTAGCATGATATAAATCTATGAATAAAAGAATTTAAGTTAAACTAGTGAGTTCTCTTATATGATAACATATTCAAGACTTTTCCAAGAAAATTGAACATCAAGTGGAAGGGTCTGTACATCATCCATGGGATATAACATCTAAGTACAATAGTTCTACATGATTTACAAGGTAACATATTACTAGGCTGTGTTAATGGTTGTAGACGTATAGGTAGTAAAAATTAGACTACAATAATAACAAGTGCTAGATTACACTAGGGTAGCTTAGAATTTCCATTTTAGTTCTTATGTTTTGAGTGATTTGATTTTCTAAGTAGATTAGAGGCGTGTCAATAAATATCACAAATAAGGATTCATAGAGTAGTTTGTCAAGCTCAACAAAAATATGGCATTCATTGATCAATAAATAAATGGAGGGAAGCAACATTTAAGTCCAAAAAATGATAGGTACAATCAGCTCAAACTACAATAATTGTTAATAATAGTTAGCTATGACCTTTAATGGCAAGGTAGGTGATCAATAGTTGAGGTCTTATCAAGGAGATTATGGCTTACTATCTAATCAAGGAATATTGGCT
The DNA here is from genome assembly GCA_037957365.1 of Torreya grandis. Taxonomy (NCBI): domain Eukaryota; kingdom Viridiplantae; phylum Streptophyta; class Pinopsida; order Cupressales; family Taxaceae; genus Torreya; species Torreya grandis. The sequence goes on from JARHVA010007160.1 coordinate 172,409, forward strand.
AATGACATCAAATTGGTTAGAGGCCAAATCATATCAAAATCATTACTAAATATCAAAGTGAATTATAGTTGAGGAAATTGATGACAATTCTGATTAACAAGATCATGCCTATTTAAAGAACATGAGTAGAGTTCAAATGGTATCAAGGCATATTTAAAGTGATGTGATTTATAGCTCTTGCACCATAAGTTATAAAATTAAGATGACTTACTCATTGCCATCATAATTGTGCTAAGTTTTCAATTGAGATCAATATTTTTGTGATAACCTACGCATCTGATAGTGAGCCAAGATCAAACCAAATTTTCCAAGTAACCTAGCACAATAGTGTACATAATAGTAGCCATTAATGTATCTCACTTGATCATTTCAATGAATGATTCATAGAAATAGGATATGGGAATTAGATTTCCACTACGTCAAACTCAATTTTTTGACCCTGAAGCACTTAACTTCATTCAAGTGGTTGAACAATGACTATTTGGTCCTCAAGAAGTTCAAGGTGAACAACCCATGACATTGGCATAGTTGAATCCTTTTTCCAATACTACCGTGGAGTGACTGATTTGATTGCCCACATTTAGTGATTTGGGAAAAATCATGCAGAATTTACTCAGTTGGTATAATGATAGCAAGATTTATCTTTCAAGGATATTATAGTGTACATTAACATGACTGTGATGGCACATGCAATTGGCCTCCTAACAAGAGGGAAATTTGTGGAAGCCTACAAGTCCAAGGTGTCAACTATTTTTCTAGAAGTGCATGAAAGAAACTCTAGAGGGATTAAGATTTTAGAAATCCAAAATGAAATAGTGTACATAATAATAGATTACATCACCAAATAGTACTAGAAGACCACCAAAAAGTCTAAAAAAGCAACCACAAATATTGACAAGGTTCTTCAGGATATGAACCTCACTTTTCAGTACCAATTCATAGTTTTTATCTTGGTTTTTACATAATATAATTCTCTTGAAGGTGAGGTACACCAAAATGTAGAATAATGGTTTGATGAATAATTTACAAACTTGGTATGGAAAAGGGAATGGGGGTATATCACCCAATAGGAAAAATTTAAAGTATGGTGGGAAGAATTGGTCATACTTATTACAAAAAACTCATGCATTCCTCATAACATGATGTAGTACTTGTGGTAACATGTTATTATCACAAAGCTACCTTGGGGCATTACCATTCACATACATGAACTACCTAAAGTCCCTGGCATAATAATTTCTTTCTTTATTGACATGAAAATTTCATAAAAAGATATCACCAAGAAAAATGCTATAGATTCTCCATGGGTGACACCTCTTCAATCTATTCCTCCACAACCTATAGTTGTGATATCTTTGACTACACTACCCTCTGCCTCTATCGCACAACCTATAGATACTAGTAAGTGAAAAATAACTAATAATCAATGATCCCCATATCCTTCTTGATGCATAACTCACAACCAAGATTCATGGTTAGATAATCTAAGTGTTCCACATATTGGAACTAACTATGATCTTCTTGAATTAAGCATATATGAGCAACAGGTGTATCAGATCATGCTTGTTGATATGGTTAGAGACTTGTATGAAGAAGAAAAAGAGAATGAATAATTATTTTGGAAATTTATGTGCATCATGTAGGCACAAAATAAGGTTCTATCATACCTATGGGTGGACTTTCCCACTTTCCCATATTACATCATAATGGACATGATCATAGAAAAATAAAATATATGCAAGATTCATGAGGCCCTCGCTACAAGCCCATTTCTTCCATCTCATGTACACCCCAACATTTATCCTCTAGTTGATAGTCCTTTGAAAACCCTCACTCATAGGAAGTGTACACTGTGACATCTTTAGAAACCTCATGACATAAGAAAGACATTTCTTGGACTACAAAATCTTATGCAATATCTATACCCAATTCAACCATAGTCTGTACCATAGCCCCATACAGTAACATATTCTCCAAAACTGATGAGGCATCTCATTAAGAAGTCTTAGGTTTATAAATTGAAGGTTTAGGTATAGAAATTTATCCCTCTCCATCCCATTCTAAGGATCCTTTTCCTCATTCCAATAAAGTTGTAGTTGACCAACCCACTGCTAAGGAACAACAAACAACCATGAAGAAGCACAATGAGCTATCAAATGCAAAGTGCACTAGGAAAATTAATGCAAATCCAAAGTAGAGGAAAAGAAAAAATAAGTAAAATCACAACACGCACTCCAAAAATAATAGGCACAACCTCAAGTTGCCAAAGCCAAAGCCCAAGTGGAAGAAGCCAAAGCTTAGGATGAATAATGCAGGCAAGAGGAACTATGAGAATAGTGGATACATGAATCTAATTGTGTGATGGTTGCTCATGATAGGGATGAATATGAAAAGGAACTATAGTATTAATTTAAATCAAATGTAACAATAGAGGCATCAAAGAATAAGGTAGAGGCTGTTGTTCAACACTAAAGAGACATTGAGGATTCTATGAAGAAACAATAGGAAGAAGTGAAAAAGGCCAAGGAGGTTAGTGAGCAACTATAGCTGAAGGTGGCATTGTAACTAGTAGAAGTGAAAATGCATCAGAACCAACCAAATATTGCAATGTAATAACTATCCTATGCTACCTACTACTAATCTCCTCACTCAAAACCTTTGGTCATGGGACCTTCTACTGACCTCCTCTTGATGCACTACATTTTCATTTCTAATTGCACCCTTATTGTAAATACTTATAATGATGTCCATATCTAATCTAGATATTCACATTCCCACAATGGAAGCATAATTATATGTTTCATAGTTATCATTAGCCATGTAGTTGTAAGGCATAACTGCCTTTCAAGAGAGCATCACACAAAAAGCTACATCACTAGAGAATAAAGTTGCCTAGATGATATCAAAGAATGTAGGGATATGAAATGACCTACACTAGGCTTGTCAACTCATTGAATATGCCTACCCTATATTGGTTAAAAAAAGTCCTAGATGTGGAGAGATTATCTTCTGTATGTAAACTCCCATTGCTCTTTGCATAGTTGACCCAAGATTGGCAACACATTCAACAGCTACAAAGTCTACATACCTAAGGTATAGGAATAAAATTTGATATCAAAATCATTTTGGAGTTATTGGATAAATATCATATGTCTATCCATGATACATCTTTGTAGGCCATACAGGTTTTCCAATGCTTATTGGACTAGAAGCAAGATCTTGATAGCATTTGGGGTAACACACAGTTGGTGTTCATAAAAGCTACCAAGGATAAGGAAACCATCCTCAACTTGAACACTTTTAGGGATGATGTAGATATCATAATTTGGGCCTCTTCTTCTACCAAGGACATCATATTGATTAATTTATAGCAATGTCAAATGCATACCCAACATATTACTTTCACTGGTCTTCAAGCATAGAGGTATGCTGACAAGCTCACAAACCTCCATCAAGATATTTCTCAGTGGATTCTTACTACCTAAACTAATTTTCCCATAAATATAGATGAAGACCTCTAATCTTTACTTCTTTCCCAAGGCCACCTATAAGCATTATTTCATCTCATCCAAGAGATTTTGTTGGATTCATAAGATTTTAAAGTTGACTTGTTATCTTTTGAGTCTGTGATTATGCTTATGCTCAATACTCCTCAGTTCATTCCACCAATAGAATTATAGGCCCAAATTTAATAATACAAGGTTCTGCCATTACCTTTTTATTCAGTGCCTAGATAGTTGGACTCGACTCCTCCCACTTCCTAAATAATGCATAGATATCACATTTTTGACATTTTACTGCTAAATTTTTGTTCTCAGATGGCTACATAGCGAGTCACAGGGCAATACTTAGTTGAAAACTCATGAGGGTAGATACATAGTGTGCATAGGGTGAAAATTAGTAAACAACTACCTAGGTTATTTGTGACTCATGGGATTCCTCCTATCTTTTGGTCTTATTTTATGTTTCTATGACATTGTCTTGAGATGAGACAACAATTTAAGTCCAAAAAAGTGTTAGTGGGAAAATATTTGAATATATATGTCATATGTTCAAATATATTGATACTTAGCATGTCTAATTATATACTTTGGGCATAGTAACAAATTCTATTTCCAATCATGAAATCTTGTTAAATAGTTAATCAAATCAAAATGCAGATGGTCTATTTTGAGTTAGTAACAAATAGAAAAAGTTACAAGTGACCTAATACAACTGGCTACCCAAAATAGATAAGAAGTCACAATTGCAACATCTTCGAGCTATATCATGTAGGAATTTAGATGGAAATGGATTGTTTGTTGTTTGTTAGATTAATTTTTATTATTATAATTCCTCTGCTATGAGATTAATGGAGTACTTGTTCATTAAGTTTGTATTGTAAGACTCTACAAGCTAATCTCTTCAATAGTATGTAATGAAGTATTTTTTATCATTACAAGAAGAAGTGATATTCTCTTTTCATAAAATTTTTAATGTTTCTTATGTGAATTATATGATATATGAATGTACTTAGTCATACTATGAAATATTCCATGTTCTGTATTTGTCAATTTTGAGTTTTATTTTGATGTATTTTTGTTCCTACAACCAAGAATCTATATGATACATCCTTAATTCATGATAAAAACCCTATAATTTACCTATATAAACCTTTAATAGGTCTATAAAATGTACTTTAATATATTATTTATCAATATCATAATTGCCTCTTTCTGTAATTAGCAAGTTCTAGTGATCAAAGAACCTCTGTTAATAGGCTTGTTTATATTTCCAAGAAATATGTTTAAAATGAAATTAAAACTACATTATTTAAAAACAAATTAAATTAATTAAATAAAATAAAATTAAATATGTTATTTTTTTATTTTCTTTATATATTTATGCATGTAATACTATTAAAACTGAATCTAAATTAAACAATGCAAGTGTTGATTTTTGTTTTTATTTTCCAATTAAAAGAATGCAAAATTTTATTTTTATTTACTATAATGAATGGTTTTATTTTGTGATTTTGTATTAATGAAATGATATACTAATTTATTATTTATAGCCTATATGTGCAAGGGGGAAAACTAAATCCAAAATTTAGGTCTTGCATATAAATAATGCAATTTATGAATTCTAAGATCTAGTTTGTACATGTAATGACAAGATAGTATTTTTTTAAAAATTATTGTAAATAATGTATGAAAATAAAATAATTTTTATCTATTAATATATATGAGTTTTATTAATATGCATATAGATTAAACAATTCTAAATTTAAGTTTTCTTTTTTATACTTTTTATATGTATTTATATGCAAGTTACTTGTTTAAGTTGTGTGTGAGAGATTGTATGTACTAATAAATAAAAGTTAATTTTTTTTTGTTGGTTGTAACTAAATGAAAAAAAAATCATATTAACATTTGATTTAATATTCAAGCTACTGTGATTTGAGATATATTATGTATGGACACAACTATGAAGTATTTAAGAACTTTTCAAAGCAAGGAGAGAGAGAGGATTCATTTTTTGGAACATTTTATGAATGCAAAATATTACAATAAAAAAATAAATATAATATAATAAAAAAATATTAAAAATAAATAAATAATAAAATAAATTCTCCAATCTAGCCAAAACATATAGATCAGATGGAGAAGAGTTTGGTGAAATTATTTGATTTGTATGTAGCTAGTTCTATGTATGGTGCTTAATGGATGACCTAGGAATATGAAAAATGATGGAACACAAAGAGGATACAAATAAAAATAATTAATTAGAGGAATAGACAATTTAATATTGGTTGGTCACTCATAAATAATAGAGTACTAGACTACAATCTTGTGGTTTTCCTTCTCCAACTCATGTGGGTGACCAAAAGTTTGCTTGTGAAATTTGGGTTGAGTTATTCAAAATTAAAAAATGGTAGAATCTGTCTCTCTATAACCTGTATGATTCAATCTCTAATGAAAATTTTTTGTTCTAAAATTCAATGAAAATTTAGTTACTTGTAATGAAGGAGAGGAGTGTACATGTAGGTTTTAATTGAAGCTTGATTGGGAGCTTGTTAGAGTTAACTTGGAGGTAAATAATATTTATTTGAACATGAAAGAGAGTGTACTATGGTATTATGAGGATAAAAACAAGATAAAAGGATTAAAACCATGACCAAAATCATTTAAAATTCATTTAAAATCACATGTTGGGAGTGATTTGAAAAATGCATGCAACTATGGTGAAAATGTTGTTATATGGAAGTGGTATTTATGTGACCAACATGGTGGTTACTGAAACCACCACAAAATCTATAAATACTAGTAGGGTAGTTGTAGTATTTAAAATATGCAATTTTATTTGAAAATTTGGTTTAAAAAACCCTATCGTACATCTTCATTCTAATTTATTAAAAATTTAAATGGTTATTATTGTTTATCCTTGTCATTCAAATTTAGTTTATGCGTTGCTATGATTTTATTTTTTTAAATCATTGCAACTTTTCAAATTACATAAAAGGTTTTACATTGAATAATGTTTTTTGGGTTTAACTATAGAACAAGCCTTGATTGTAGTTGTTTTCTTGTCATAAAATGATTATATTCACAAAATAAAATTCCTTATTTGGTATTAACAACTCTTTAACTTGTAATTTTCATACATTCTATAAATTTATTTGTCATCTCACCATACTTGCATTTAAAAGAGAAGATAATCAGTACTACAAAATTTATTTTGGTTTAAGGAAGCCTTTTTCCTGAATCATGCAAATGCTTTATTTTTTAGATATGCCATTTTTATTGGATTTCAATGCAAATTTAAATGGAATGTAAATGATATTTGGTATATAGTTTTTTTTTGTCTAAACAAAAATCTTTGAATAATTTCAATTTCAATGAATAGTAATTACATTTAAAAGTAGATAAGTGGTTATTATTTTGAAAGCAGAGTAATGGGTACCATTTTCAATGCAATAAGTGGGTATTATTTTAATATATATGATTCTTTTTGAAAACATTTAAATACCTTATAGGTCATCTTGATCTTGTGTTATTTTCTCAATTTTTTATATGGTTCACTATCATGAACATGAATAGAGAAAATGTGAGGAATGAATTGATTTTATTTCTACTAAATAGTATATTTTCATTCATTTGATTGCAATAAGAAGGCTGATCCAAATTTTATATATTATTTTATTTATTTACATAATCATATTGATGATTTTGGCATGGTTAAATATTTTTCAAATATGGTTCTCTTTTATATTGGTAATGGTTTGCTAGTTTATTACTTGAGATAAATTCACTTGATATAATAAATTGTTGAAAATGATATAATGGTTTACAAATAAACATTATATATTTCATATGATATGACTCTCATCATACTTTTGAGGTTGGTTTTTAAATAATCTTTCTGATTTCATTAAATAAAATAATTTCAATATTAAATATTTTTTATTTTATTACTTGGAAAGAATATAGTTATATTTATAATATATATGTTAGTATCAAATAGTTATTTAATAAATAATTACTTTAATAGGGAATGATGTTTGAGTAATGATTATGCTACATTATTTTCAAATAAAGGTAATATACCAAGATGGAGTCAAGGATCTCAAAGTTTTGAGAGATTTAATGTTTGTAGGCAAACTAATTAAATGGAAAGGAATGTGCCACCTACACTCGGCACTAATTGGTTAAAATATTTAGGGCCAAATGGATGTTATCACATTTAATCAAAGTTTCATCCATGATACTCATGTTTCCTTGAACTTAGATGTTAATGATACCACCTTCTGGAATATATTGAAATGCCTCATGGTTTTCATACCCAAAAATCCCTTATAAGAGGTTATTGTAAAAATCAAACTTTAAAAAGTGATTCACCAACTATTTCTACTCTTCCAATGTGACTTGTATCAAATGAAAACACTACACCTATTGATTCAACAAAAAAAATTATATGATTTATCTTGAAGCTCCTAATCCTACTATTGAGTCAATTAATGTTACTATAATTAGTTGTAAGCATGCTAATATCCCTTCACCCCTTCCTATGGTACATCGCGTTATGAAAAAGATAAAGCTTAAGGTAGATGATGAATTAAGTGGCATAACGATGCATTTGACAACTATTGAGTATGTTGATATCATACTGAGCAAGGCATCCCATTCATTGATTTGATCTCATCTAATTAAGAAATAGAAAATAAAGCTATGTAATTTCATATTTTTAGTTGTTATCATATACCTTCAGCTTAAAACTATGATTTTTTATTTTTTCCATTTTATTTCATACATTTCAAGATTTATTGAAAACTAAATGATGTTTGATTTTTTTTTTAGTTTATTTTCATTTTTAGATACTTCAGTAGGTAGTATTTGAATTTTTAGTTATTGAAATGGTTAAGTTTTTATTTTTATTTTTAAAAAAGTGATCATCTAATTAGATGCACAATGTAGTACAATTTTTTACCCTTTTTAAAAATTAATAATCATGTTGCTTTTTGTTATTTTTACCTGTCTCCTGATTGGTTGAGTATATCTTTTGTGAAAATGGAAATAGTGAAGAGTTGAAAGATAAGATGAATTTAAATTGAGTGTAAAAACAATATTTGATAGTAAATGTGGAAAATAAGAAAAACATATATGTTATTTAATTTTTATTTTGGTTAAAGGTGGGTAAATTTTTTAACTAGGGACCCCAAACCCTAGAAAGAGTATATCCAAAAGATAAAAATAGGACTAAATAAGACCCCAAGAGAAATAAAACAAAAAAATGATAATAAAAACTAAAAAAACTACCAAAATATAGCCCTAAAATAGAATAAGAAACACTAGAAACAAAAAATAGCCAGAAAGGAACTAAAGTCCTTCTACATGTCCAAGTTTCTTGCAACATCCTCATAGCAAATTTTCATGTCTTTTAGGTTCGAGACAATATGAAGAAGTAAATTTTCCTTATCTATGTATTTAGAGCATTCCCTGCATTGAATATACTTTCCCTTACCCTTAGAAGAGGTCCTCGTATCAAAAAATTCCCCCATGTGATCTCTTAAATTCTCCACATTCTAAGTTCCTTAATGCATGTCTACCTTACTAAAATTAACCAAATTAATGATGTTGTTTTTAAGTTTGTCATTTTCACATTCTAGGGCACCAACCCTATCTTTAAACCTTTGAATTTGAATGTTATGATCATTATGATCATATTTATATGTCAATCTATCATTATCATGTTGAATCATTTTTACCTTTCCATTGATCTCAGATAGTTCCCTCATAAACCATCTCATTATCAACTTTTGTAAGTCTAATTCTTCTCCAATTTTATATGTATTTTGCGTACCTTTGAGAGAGTCATCCATGGCATTAAAATTTTCATTTGGATCATGTGATTGGGTTACTAGTTCTTCCACCTCTTTCTCCTTGGAGCAATCCCTCAGTTTCCTCTTTCCCTTGTCTAGTTGGATTGTTGTTTTTCTCCCTTTCAAACACCTTATATATATTGGTCAGTTCCTTATCTCTAGCTTCATCCTCAACCATGATAGATTGCCCAATTAAAATCCTATTTTTTCCAATGTTTCCAAATTTATGGCTAGTATCAAGAGGGTCTTTATAAATACTTTTAAATGGGTATTAATGCCTAAACCTTAAGATTTTAGTGAGTTATTGACAATACTCTATTCTTTATCCTTAGAAGGATTACTCCACAGATACTTAATCCAAATTTTATACACTTCCTAACTTCCTCTTTACCTTTTTGGGGTTTTAGAAGTTTAGGGGTAATTTGATTCATACCTTTGAAATATTTATGAAAGAGTAAAATTGTTCCTTCATTCCTTAAAACTGTGCATTTTCCCTTTTTAACCTTTTCAATATAAGTTTTCATAGAAATTAGAATGTATAAAGGTAAACTCAAGGGTATAGCATGTCTAAAGTAATTGAGAAAGATGAATAGAGACCAATGCAAAATATTAAACGTACCTTATAGAGTGATATACTACATGAGATGTAAATCCACATCTCCATATGGTCTTGGTAGGGATTCATGATCAAAACCATTATGCACCACCTTCAAAGTTTCTCCTTTCAGAAGAAAGTTATTTTTCTCCTTTTTTTTATCTCTACCCATTTTATATAATTTTGTCACCTCCATCTCAAGTCTAGTGACATGAGCGATCAATTATTTAGATATGTCAAGCAAGACCTGCTGATGTTCAATGTTTTTGTCTCAAGAATTAGCAAATAAGGTTGAGACATGTTTGTCATGACCTTCTATTCTATGCATAAAATTTGCCATTCCTCCTATTCAGAGGATATCCCAAACTTATTCATTATTTTTCACCTCCTCTAGCATCTTGGGTTCATTTATATTAGGGAGCCCCATGAGGAACAAGATGATTTAACTATAGCTCTTTAACCCAAAATAGGGGTTTTTCAAACTCCCAAAATTAAAAATGATAGTTCACCTTGAGTATCTCATGTCAACCCACTCAAATCCATTATTGATGTGATTACAATCTTGAAAAGACTTTAAGTAACACTATCTTCTTCCTAATGAATATAAAAACTTCTATCTAGGAACTTTGAATAGGACAAGTGAAGTAACATCAATTAAGAACATAACAATACAAAGACACTTAACCATAAAGTTACAATGAAATTTATTTGTACAAGTGGACAAGACCAACCAACTCGCCCCGCCACACTCCCCCCCCCCCCAATTATTTAACATTATTAATATGAATTTATTCATCAATCCTCTAAGAAATATCTTGAGGTAATTATTCTCTCATAGTCTAGCTAATAAAACCAAAATAACTAACTCCCTTTTTGGTGAACCAATCAACAGCCTTGTTGCCTTCATGAGAGATGTGTTGAATGACCACCTCTTGATTAGATTATAAAATAGATATAGACTCATCCATCACCTCTTTAATGCTACAAATCACTATGTTTTTATTGGAAACAAAATTTATTATATTCATTGAATCTCCGTCAATGATGAGATTTTATATACCTAATTTTTTAGCCAATGTTAATCCCCAAAGGGCATCAAGAGCTTCTTCCCAATGGTTTATTTTTATCCCAATATCACAACCATAAGCTATAATAAATATCCCTTGGTGGTATCTCAAAATCCCTCCTCCTTCTAAGGGTCCTGGATTCCCCTTGGAAGCCCCATTAAAATTTAGCTTTAGCCAACCAATAGGTGAAAGTTTCCATTTAGTCCTCTTTCTTATTTCATATTTGGGATTAGTATTACCAATGCATATATATTTAATTTTCCAATTAAAATTTTGTTATTTTTCAAACATTTTCAAGATTTTACCTTTTCTACTAGACATAACCTTAAAATTTTCCAAAATAGCCAAAAAAATCTTATTAGCTAATGTCATATTTGTGCACTTTTTATTCATAATTTTTTTGTTATTTATTTCACCCCAAATTCCCCAAATGACATGAGGAAATGTGAGCTTCTATATTTTCCTTAGAAGATCATTTTGAAAAGGACACTTCTAAGACTACTAGAAGTTAACCACATAGCCAACAAATACCTAAAGGACATTGAATTTGTTAAGGAAGTAATTATATGTTATTTAATTACTTAAAATTAATATTTTTATTAATTTATAGACATGAAATTTGTTAGTGATTAATTAGTTAAGTAGTGTATAGTTGGCCCACACCCATGAAATATTTATGTTATTGGTCCATTTAAAATTGTTTCTTGAGTATTTTAATAATTTAACTTTATGAACTTAGTACTATAAATCAAAAAATTATAAGGTAATTAAATTTTAATAAAGTGTAGTTAAATTTATTTTAAGTTAACTATAATTTAGAGATAAACTAAATTATAAAGTGAAGGATTTAATATATTTGAAGGAGATCATTTAAAAGGGAGTCATTAATTTACAAGATATCTAATTCTATATTTTATACCATGTTTATATTCCATATATAGTCTCTGAGATTAATCATTGCTTTCAAGAAGACCAAACAACACATTCTCTAATGGGAAAGTGCTCAACTTGTTACAATCACATATACCCAAATTTAGTATTCAATTATAAATAGATTATTTGAAAATAGACAAGAATTTGAATTTATCATAATTTAATAATATTAAAATAATATGCATGGATTATATTTTTAATTTATTTAATAAAATAGATAGTACTCCATATACTGTATTACTGATTGATTGAGTTTTCATCTATATTTTTTTTGTCTCAGAATTATTCTTGTAATCAATTATGAAATACATTATGATTTAAAAATAAAATATTTATTTATTTCACATTAATAAATTTGAAATTGATTTAAAATGAGAAATGATAGAGGATATTAGAGTTAAATTCCACTTGTATTAGTCCACAAAGGAAAAGGGAGGAATAAATGAATGTAGAGCTGAACATTTTAACCATTTTGACCACAAGTCAAAATGGGTCAACCCCCTATAATAAAAAACTTATATAGGGGTCTAGCATAGTGTCATATGGTGTCTTTTAGTTCATTTAATGTAATTTAGTGCCATTTTAGCCTTCTTCATAGTCTAATTAAGTCTTATGTCAATACGAGTCACTTAGGGGTCATTTTGGGGTCTTATATGCAAGTAGCAAGTTTTCATGGTGTCTGAGCAATTTAGAGTAATGGGAAAAGTTTGAATATGCCTCAAGAACTTGTTGGATCTATATAATATTATGAAAAATCTCATAACACAACTCTAATTGGACCAAACTATCATGGGATGTCATGCAAAAATAGATGGGTCAACTTACTTTTGCATATTATAAATGTGTTGAGAAAGCCTCACATGGACAAATTACCACATGAGATCAATGAATTTAGTGAAAAAAACATCCCATAAAAATATGGCATCTTAACGATCTCTCTATCTCAAGATATATATATTTAAATTTGAATAAGAAGATAGTGACAATCGCATGAATGTCAAAATAAAGCTTGATAATTAATCATTGAGGTTTAAATTATGATGGGTGAACAGATGTCAATGATGGTCACATGAATGTAAATTATAAGCATGTGGATGTCAAAATAAAGTCTCATAAAATATCCATTTGAATTCAAATGGGGGTATATTTAATGGTTGGCATTTGAATATACATCTAGATCTGACGGTACAAAGACAACCTTACAGAGTTAGTGGGTCTAGGAAAAATCAATGGTACACTTTCAATTATACCAAAAAAATCAATAGTATAAGTGAGATTTAAATCTCAAGGAGTTTATATTTAACATAGTTCTACCAGATGTCATAATGTTGAGACCTTGGATCAATGATTAATGACCAAATTTGAAGGTTGAAGCAAAGATACTCCAAATGAGATCAATAGAGCAAATTTGATTGGGTTTTAGATGGACAAGATGAGGCTATGTGTCTAAATGACAACAAGCATAGTTTATAATGGAATTATCAATGTGGTAAGATAATTCCATATGGGAAACTATGTAGGATAGAAGACTCTATAGAAAATCAAGCTCTTTAGACTCATATGTCACCATGAAAGCTCACTCAAAGACCTGAGATGAACAGTGACTACCAAATATCAAAAATGAAGTCTAAGAAAGAAATGAATGACTAAAAATGATGAATACAGGTGTCTAGAAGATAGATAGTATTTAGGACCATAGATTATTACTATCATGTCATGTTTCAACCTCCCATAGATAGTAAACATGTGTCAACTCTCTCCAATTTAGTTTCAAATGATTGAGAGATGATCCATGATAAATATTGTTTCACAAAGCTTAACTGAAGCATCTCTACACCATTTTTGAGAGTTTTCATGGTTTATATGTAAATTTGTCTTGGGAAGCATTCATGGTATGTTTCATACTCCAATACCCTGACATGTAATTGGTTATCGATTGGACATGTGTTCTAGTGACCTTTGAACTTCAATCTTTCTCCTCTCTCTGAAATTTCATAAGTAGCTACCGTTTTGGCCTTTGTAAAAAATACCACACTTGGTATGGAAAATATGTGATAGTGTTATGTCACATTTTTCCTTAGAATAATTTAAGTAATTTGGTTTTGAGTTCAAGAATATCTTGTTTGAGTGTGCAAAGTGATGAATGGTTAAGTTCAATGATTCCATCCTTTGCTTTTCCTTGTCCTTTCATGCCTTTTGCAAGAAAATATCATTTTAAAAGGTCATATAGAGTGTATTCAAGTGTGTTAGGTTCATTTCAAGTGTATTATTTTACTTAGAGTGTGAAATTTTCCCTCTAGTTCATTTTTCATGTGTTGTTTCATGCATCTCACCTCTATATTGAAACACTCATGTTAGAATCCTTTAGGACTTTGAGACTAGTTTGTATGATTTATTTCTTAGTGGATTAAATATGATGGTCATTTTAAAAACATATTAGTGTATCACCCCATTATAATAGGTTAATTTCATGCAAATTCTAACTCTTTTCCCCACAATCAATCATTAGCATAGGTGAAATCACTTCAAGATATATTTAGGAAGCTAACCCTTAAATCTAGAGGCTCACTTCCACTATAGGTACAACCACATAATTGGAAGTGTTCCCATGTTTCCAAAACATGGAAGAGGCTTGAACACCCTCTTCTAGGGTGTAATATTTGGTGACAATAGTTCTAGCATGCCTGGTGGGACCATTGTCTTCAATACAACTTGTCAAGGTGAGTGATGGTCTTGATAACATCAATTGAAAATTGGTGTGCTACTCAGCATTTGGAGAATACATCAAGGTAAGATCTGGTTGAAGACCATTTTTATTTTATAAAATTGCTTTCATAATTCATGGTTCTCACTAGGTCATCCTTTAGTAGAGTGCTCAACCCCATTAATCCACCTATTTAGCCTGAACTTCCCCTTAAAGTTCAATATTCGTAGCTTAATCTACCCTTTAGAGAACCAATATATTTTTTTAGAGAGGAAGATTTTGAAGAAATTGAATATTTCAAGGAGTTTGAAGAAGATATGGCTAGACCTCATGATTTCCCTACCTTCAACACTAAAAAACCAATTCACCTTCAAGCATATGATGTTATTCCTCCTAATGCCATAAAATGTGTGCCCATATTCAATGGTGAGAGTCATGTTACACTTATTAAACACATTAGGGATGTCTCCAATTTTTTTGGCTTCCATAATATCACTCAAGATAACATTTCTATTAGACTCCTTGCCATGTCCCTTAAGGGGAAAGCTCTTGATTGGTATAGGACTCTAGAAGGTGGATGCATTACATCATGGGATGATTTTGGAGTATTGCTGACCTCAAGATTTGAAAATGAAAGTGATCATGCCTCTCTCATACATCAATTAAATGTGATCAAAAGAGGAATCCAAATAAATGATGCATGATTTCAATGAAAGGTTTCAAAAGACCTAGTTTATATTACCTCCTCACATGAGGCCACCTCTTAGTTTTGTGTTTCCTACCTACTTGAGAACCATTGATACTTAAATTTCTATCATGATTCAATCCATGGGGGGTTCCACTCTCCTTGAAGCATATGAAATTGCTATCAAAGCTGAGAATGGTCTTATCCAAGCTATAAGATTGCCTCTTAAGGTGTTTATGCCTCCTTTATCTCATAATTTTGCTAGTAATACAAATAAAACCTCAGTTCCCAATGCTAATACCAAGCCTAAAACTTCTCCTAATAAGGTAGAAAATGTCATGAATCCATATGTAGAAAATCAAATGCTAAAATCTGAGCTTAAGCAATTTAGTATGCAACTAGCTACTCATAAAAATCCATACCCTTATTAACAGTAATTTGGATAAAAATATGAAAGGGGAAGAGGTCAATGGAAACCTAACCTCAGTAGGCTTAACAATGCATGTGATCCTAACTCTACCACCAATGCAAGAGAAATGGTACTAATTCATAGAAATTTGGTATAAGGAAAAGATTGGCAACAAGACCAATTCATGGATGCTAGTGAAAGTGGAGAGCAAACTCTTATTTCTCAAGGAGAAGTTACTCCTATCTTATCATTTTAAGATGAATTCATGATGTACACAAGTGAAGGTGGGTAGCCTCAAGGAGAGATCTTCACAAAATTCCTAGTTAAGGACACTTTTGTGCTTAATCAAGGAACCTCTATTAAAAAAAACACTAGAGCCAAGAGGAAATATTTAGGTGGAAACAATAATGTGCCTAAAATCTCATTCAATTCTCATATAAAGCAATAAGGTATGGTTGCAGATCAGACAACCTCAAATAACTCTACACATCTTCCAACTTAGAATGTTGGAAGTACTATTTAAGGCCCTCCAACTCTTCAAGTTCCAAGCACTTCTTTGCTTCCAATAATCCAAGATAAAGTAGGTATGTCTTATTTAAAAATTTTAGATTAATTTAAGAGTACTAAAACATCTATTTCCCTTTGGGATGTTCTTCATATGTCAGGTCAAAAAGAGCTCCTACAAAAATAACTATCTACTATGCCTACTAGTGTCCCTCCTTCAAATCAAATTCATAGCCATGTTGTACTTGAAAATGTCCCTAATATCATTATTGAACCATCTACTAGGGATGAGAAACCTCCACCATTCTATCTCACTCTCATAGTGGGTGACAAACTTATCCATAACTGCATAGTTGATAGTAGATCTTTTACTTCAGTCATGGCCAAAGTAGTAGCTAATAAAATGGGCCTAAAATATGATCCACATAGAAACTTATTTATATAATTTAATGGTATACCTACCAAGAAAATAGGTTTGATTAAAAACTTGAAGGTTTTCTTGCATGATTTCCCTAGTTTTCCTATCTTGCAAGACAATTTTTGTTGACCTCCCAACCCACTTTACAATTTGTCTATCAAGAGACTTTAGAGCCAAGATTGGTGGCTATCTATCAGCTGATTGGTGATTATTGGCCTTTTGGACAAGGTATGGGACCAAAGTGACCATTATAACTTAGCCTCTTACAAGGTTTCATATTAATCCATACATTTAAACAAGCTCTAACTTGAATTGTGTTGTTTATGAGAACGAGGAGTCTAATGTGTATAATGGATCTTATAAACTTTAAAAAATCTCTTATTTTTTCTTGGATGAGTATGGTGTAGATGCATATGGGCATGATCATTATTCATACTTATATCATGCATGAAGAGCCATTTGAAGGAGCTGAGTTAAGTGTCAAACATTCTCATGCTATTGAAGGTAACTATATGATTCATAAACATGATGATCATAGATTGATGAATCTAATCAAGCACCATAGTGTGGAAAATTATTTCTTTATCCTTACCATTTATGAGGATGCTTTGGATGATGACACTCATGAGGTGAATGAGAATGATTTGTGGCAAAGGTTTGATGTCATTTGTCATAAGTTTGATCAGCTTGGTAATGTTACTCCTTCTCTCAAGAAGTCTACATCTAATTTGGTTAATTCCTCTAATAAACATGATTTTAATTATCTCAATAATCATGAAGAAGAGTCTCACATTGTGAATGAATAATAACTATGGCAAAAGCTCAATTCCATATGTAAGGAGTTTGACAAGTTGGGTAAGTCTCCCTTTTCTCCAAGAGATTCTATATCTAATGTCAAGTTTTATAATGAGACTAATGATCATGTTCATAAGTTTTATATAAAGCATAAAGATGAATGTCATTCTATTGATCAAGAATTTGATGTCATAAAGCAATTTGATGATCCTAGTGTCCAAGAAGTTGTAGACATGGATAATGAGGTTAAGGTAGAAGTTGTTATGCCCCAAGCATAGTTAGGACACTCACTTGATTTTGATCTAGATTTAAAGGTATTGGATCATGAATAAGAGGATATTGATTCTTTCAAACATCAAGAAATTCCTATCCTAGAAGAAGTCAAGGTTGAAAAGACTGTCATACACTCCAGTCTCAATTTTTTTGAAGAACATCAATGGATGTGATGGAAATCACAATATTTACATCTCTAACCAAGGTTTTAAGAGAGAAATAAATATCATTCATGAATGTCCCAAAAGGTTCACTTTCATACCTAAGAAGATTCAAATGTGATAGGCTTCTTGATCACCTACATATACAAGTGATTGGTGATGAGCATGATCCTCATGCTAGGTTGCCTTCATAAAGTGATGAAGATGTCAAGAGAACCATTTTTGACCTTGGTTGAGGTGTGATTAGATGTTTCACCTCAATATGAGGTTTTGTAAATAGTAGGATAGGTGTGTGTTTTGTTTAAGTTGTGTGTGTTGTGTTCCCTAAGTGTTCTAGTTGAGGACATGTGTGTTTCTTGTCTTGTGTCTTGTTCTTTATATTTTATATTATTTGGTGTGTTTTCAAAGATAATTTATGTGTGAACTGGTGTACATGTGACTCCATATCCAATGGATAGGATTAAGCAACTGTTCATGGCATAGCAAGCATACCATCCTTGGGAAATTGCCAAAGATGTTGACCATTTTGACAAAAAGTCAAAATAGTTCAACCCCCCTATAGTCAAAAAATTATATAGGGGTATAACATAGTGTCATAGGGTGTTTTGTAGTTAATTTTATGTAATTTAATGCCATTTTAGCCTTGGTCACATTTTAATTAAGTCTTATGTCAATATGAATTATTTAGGGGTCATTTTGGTGTCTTATATACAAGTAGTAGGCTTTCATGGTGTTTGAGCAATTCAGAGTCATAGGAAAAGTTTTCATATGCCTTAGGAACTTATTAGAGATATATAGGATTAATAAAAATCTCATAACACAACTATAACTAGACCAAAACATCATAGGGTGTCATGTAGAAATAGATACATCAACTCACTTGTGCATGTTATAAATATTTTCATAAATCCTTACATTGGAAAAAGATCACATGCAATTAATGCCCTTAGTATCAAGAACATCCCCTAAAAATATGTCATCTTGATGAGCTCTCTATCTCAAGATATAAATATTTAAATTTGAACAAGTAGATAGTGATAGTTGCATAGATGTCAAAATAAAGCTCGATAATTAACCATTGGGGTTCAAATTATGATGGGCATATGGACATCAATGACGATTTCACAAACATCAATGATGGGTGCATGAATGTCAAAATAATGTATCATAAAATGGATGTTTGATTTCAAATGGGGGTATATACAATGGTTGGCATTCAAACTTATATCTAGATCTGATAGTATGAGGACAACTTGATAGAGTTAGTGGGTCTAGGTAAAATTAATAGTATACATTTAATCATACCAAATAGATCAACAATACGAGTGAGATTCAAAGGTCAAGGAGCTCATATTGAACATAATGATGAAAATTTTCATAATATTAGGACCCTATATTAATGATCAATGGCCAAAATTGAAGGTCAAAGTAAAGAGACTCCAAATGAGAATGATAAAGCAAATTCAATCAGGTTCCAAATGGAGAAGATGAGGCTAACTATTCAAATGATAATACACATAGTTTATAATGGAATGAGCAATATGGAAAGATAATGACACATGGGAATCTATGTATCATCAAGGAATTTGTAGTAAATCAATCTCTTTAGACTCATACATCACCATGAAATCTTAGTCGAAGACCTGAGATGAATAGTGATTGCCAAACATGAAGAATAAAGTCTAGGAAAGTAATGAATGACTACAAACGATGAATACATGTGTCTAAAATATAGATAGTAGTTATGAGCACATATTATGACTATCATAACATGTTTCAATCTCCCTTAGATATTACATATGTGTCAACTCTCTCCAATTCAATTTAAAATGCTTGAGAGATGATCCATGATGAAGGTAGTTTCACAAAGGTTGGTTAAAGAGTCTCTACACCATTTTGGTGAGTTTGTCATGGTTTATATAGAAATTTGTCTTGGTAAGAATTCATGGTATATTTAATAATATAGTCCCCTATAATGTAACTAGTTATAAATTAGACATGTGTTTTAATGACCTTTGAACTTCATTCTTTCTCTTTTCTCTAAAATTTTATAAGTAGATGCCATTTTAGCCTTTGTAAAAAATACCACGCCTGGTGTGGTGAAGCCCTGCTAGTTTGAGTTCAAATTTTGCCTTATAATAATTTAATCAATCTTGTTTTGATTTTAATAATATCTTTTTTGAGTAAGTGATGAATGGTTAAGTTTAGTGATTCTATCATTTGCTTTTCCTTGTCCTTTCATGTCTTTTGCAAGAAACTCTCATTCTAATAGGTCATTCAGAGTGTAGTCAAGTGTGTTAGGATCCTTTCAAGTGTATGATTATCCTTGGAGTGTGAAATTTTCCCTTTGGTTCATTTTCATTATGTTTCTTCAGACATCTAACCTCTATATTGAAACACTCATGTTAGAATCCTTTAGGACTTTGGGACTAGTTTGTATGTTTTATTTCTTAGAGGATGAAATATGATGGTCATGTGGAAATCATATTGGTGTATCACCCCATTCATATAGGTTAATTTCATGTAAATTCTAACTCTTTTCCCCAAAATTAAGCATTAGCATAGGTGAAAGCACTTCAAGATATATTTAGGGAGCTAGCCCTTAAATCTAGAGGCTCACTTCCACTATAGGTACACCCACATACCTAAAAGTTTTCCCATGTTGCCAAAATATGGAAAAGGCTTGAATAACCTCTTATAGGGTGAAATTTTTGGTTATTATTTAACCATTATACCTAAATTAAAAGGTTGGATAGGAGCATGTGGATGAAACTCCACATAATGCATCTAAAAATGCACAATATGTTTCAAATGTATAAATGACCTACATTAGTGTAGAGAAGTGGAATCTTATGAGTCACTAAAGAGAAATGGGTGTAAATATATTTGTATAAAACATATTAAATATGTTGAGGGTAGAAATTGAATCAAGGATTTAGTCTAAGGATAATAAGGATAGTCCAATATTCATTGCACAAAGTGTGATAAATTTTTTTATAGGAAGGTAGAGGAAACAAAAGAGATCACCTTGAAATTGATGGAAGAAGAATGAGAAAAGGAGTGGATGAGGAGAAGTGACTAATGTTAATATTATTATAGGCATGAATAATTTAAATTAATTTCAAAGGGATAATGGTTGAAGGAGGCTGAAGAGATTGGATTCCTTGAAACCCAAAGTGTTTTTTATGTCACTAAATGCATCAAGTGGATAGAATTGAGGAGAAGAAATGAAATCAAGAGTACCACTTAGAAATTTCCAACCAAATGTATGAATATGATGGAGAATGTTCAATATATAGTTGTACAAAGCTATCTTTTGGAAGGCATAAGGATGAATGGAGTCTAAGTACACATACTTTTTGAGGTTGAATAAAATGAGTATAAGATAAGGAAGGAGGTGTATGGAGTAGGAGAAGAGTGTTTTAGCGTGCATAGACACATGGAAGAATAAAGTGTTAGTAACAATATGTGGAGGTGGATTAATAAATATGGGTGTAAAACCATAAGAGAAAAGAGAAGTTGAAAGAGGTGAAGGATCAAATCTAGGAGGACATGGATGGATTATGACCCCACCAAGCATAAGTCAATAGGGAGTGAAGGTATTGGAGATAGGAAAAATAGGATGTTTTATGGAAAAAAATTATCTAAAAAAGGAAGAAGCTAAGAGGAAGCTTACTTATGTACCAAAATAGATGGAAGGAAACATGATGGCCTTACCAACCAAACAAAAGAGTGGTTCTACCACTTATACCCTACTTGTGAGTGGGATCTCACATTTTAATTACATAGGGAGTTTGATGTATATTTAATCAACCAAAAAAATAGTCATTTTTTGGAAATAAATCGAAATTTACTTATGGATAGGTTGCATGGTGCTATATTTATTGAGTTATTCAAAACTTTACAAGAGTCCCCTTGCATATAAGAATATGTAGCTTGAAATTTTGTAAATTTTAGAGTTAGGATTTATAAAAAATTTACTAAGGCACGGAGTGCACAAGGTTTTCCTTATGTAGAAGATAAAGTATGTGCTGAAGTGTAGGAGTAAGACAAAAAAGTTAAAACTTGCACGATGATGAA
Source organism: Torreya grandis (assembly GCA_037957365.1). Taxonomy (NCBI): domain Eukaryota; kingdom Viridiplantae; phylum Streptophyta; class Pinopsida; order Cupressales; family Taxaceae; genus Torreya; species Torreya grandis. The sequence continues at coordinate 194,391 of JARHVA010007160.1, forward strand.
TATAAGATCAAAATACCTATAATGAATGATTTATTAAAATATGTTTAGGAGTGAATTGGTGAAAATTATTATTCATAGAGGTTGTGATGCATGATTAAGTTAAATACAATCTAGTAACATGATAAAGTTTTTGGGCTTGCATAGAAATGGCACACTTGTAAAGAATGCACTAAGGTTGGCAGTCCATAAGTGCATGAAGAGGTATGAACAAAATTACATGAAAGTATATATTAATATGAAAATAACCTCAAAGACACTAAGTGCAAAAGATTAGTGGCACATAGGTAAATGGAGTAATCCTAATTAATATGAAAAAGAAGGGTGTGTTAGTGCATGAAATATATAGATCACCTAAATTATAAGAGTGACTGAGGAAACTATTTAGTGTAAAGACACATATATTTGGTAGAATATACACGAGGGAGAAAGTGTTTGTGAAATGATGTGAAAAGACATCTTCCACTTGCAGTATGTGTAGAGAATGGAGATTCTATTTTTGAGGTTTCAATAAATGCACACACAAACATGGTTGCACATAAGCAAAAATTATTTTTCCAAAGTTAATTGAGACATGGAAAAAAGATAAAATAAATCTAAGACATTTGGGAATTGATTTTGACTCTAAGATGATTGGAAATAGGTGCAAATACACATGTTGATCATCTATGTTTTGTTTGGAAATAAGCTACACTTTGGGGATAGATCTTAGGTTTTGAAAACACTTACATGGATATTTATTAACAAATTACACTTGGATAATCCTATATAAATGCATTTTGGGTGAGGCCTAGGGGATGTTCATGATTCTCATTTAGGAGGAGGAGAATGTTATGCTAGGGAGGCACACATAAAAAGAGAGGAAAATTGAGTGTGGGAAGAATTAGAGGGAGTGATATCTAAGTTTTTAGATTGGAATGTAAGAGCTAAGAGCTCTATAGTAATGGTTTAAAATCATGAATCCATATGATATAAAGGCTATGCTCATAAAATTTGTAACCCTTAATTTTTAAATGAAAATAAGGATTTATTTATTTTTTGTGCATGTGTGAGTTAGGTTTCATGGTCTAGAACATCCCTTCTCTAGGCTACCTAGCCTTGAATAAATCACTCTCTCAATGTACATCCTAAGAAGTACACTAGGATAGGGATAGTCTAGCTCATGGAGCTTTATGAGATATTTTTTTATGCATAACCTTTCTTATTACCATATTAAAATCATCATGACATTAACCTATCTTTTATGATTTCCCATCTTATTCCTTATTTTTTATTTGTGTGTCTTTATCTAATGTCATCAGGTTGACTGAATATGTATTGAAATGCCTTTGTTTTATATAATGTCATTAATAAGGCTAACTGATTTAATATTTTGTAAAGAATTACTTATATTCCATCACTGAGGATGATGACATTAGCTAAAACTAAATTTTTACTTGTAGGTTTTTTATCTCTATTAATAGGGTTTTCATTTGTCATTTATCAAAGAAAATACACACACCTAATTGTATATGTTAATGCTTTCAAATCCATCTTATGAATAAAACATGGAATTAGTGTTAATTAACATACACCAAGGGAAAACAAGTGAACACAAGGTATTTGAAGATATCAAGCTAAGAGTTATACCAACAAGGAATATAAGGTATCTAAAGTATATCAGTTTGGTCCACTTAAGTATTATTATATACTCCTTGACTTCACCTACAACAATATCTCACAAAGTGATACAAGTTAAGGGAGAGATTAATGCCTTGACAAATCTACCTAAGGTAAGTATCCTTAACTATATATTATTTCTTTTGTACTTTGGTTGATGTTACTTGATTATTTTTCTCATAATTCTATGTATAAATTAGCATATTATATTTAGTTCATTTTTATATTTTATATGCTTGTTACTCATAGCTCTTATTTATGCCTAGAGGAAATTTATCTTTATATTACAACCCTTAGATTATAACTAGTTGTTACTTTAGTGTCTAACATAGTAACTAAGGACACCATTAGATTATTTATAACTCTTACTTTAATGTCTAATGACACTTTAAATACCTTTATATCTCTTGTTTATGTCTAATGGCACATTTTATTTTACCTGTAGCTCTTGCTTCATGCTCTAATGACACCTTATATATCCTTAAATATTGTGTGTGTAGACTCCCCTTTTATATCACTTATAGTATTTTTTGCATGACCATTGTTTATAGCCCTAAATCACTTTTTGGATTGGTTTCTAGTATTTTTATTAATTTAAATTGGTCTTTTACATTTTCATATGTTATAGAATCCATATAGTTGAGACTATTTAAGACTTACATACATTTTGATGAACCCAACATGAATCTTACCTTGCCATTGATTAGTTATCTTCACATTATTTCTTATTTATATTAGGATTACTTATTATTTAGGTTAATATATAATCCTAAGGGTAGTTTAAGTGTTTATATGTTTATTCCCATGTGAATTTTTAATTTATATAATAAGGTAATGTGTGAAATATATCACCCTGTTTGTCACTTTTAAATGAAATCTTAAAATTTCATGTCATGTATAGATCCTATAACACTTGGCACATACTTCCCCTTGCATTATGGGGATTGTGGACACTAGGAACATACCAAGAAGGTTGGAAACGTAATGATGGATTTACTTTATAACTCAATTTGGCTTATTCACTCTATTAAAATATCTCTCTCCTCTCTTCTCTACACACTTGAAGCTTATTATTTTTTAATTCTCTTATGTATTTTAATCTCCTCATAAAAAATGCAATCTAGATATTAGTTATTGTAATATATTTTTATTAATACACTAGGGGTCTTTTTAGTGCAAAACTTTCTCCAATTTATAATTTGTGTCTCCACACTTTCATTTTTTCACTTATTTTGAGGTAATATTGTATCTTTATTTTGTATTCATTCAATTATGCTTCAAATTTAGTGATAAATATCTTTTAGTTTAGTATTTTATGGTTTCAAAGTAGGTTCTTACTAAAGTTGAAATATAAGTGTTTTCAAATGGGTAGAGAAGTAAGATAAATATTATATTTTTGACATATTTTTTTTGCATGGGCTAACACATTTGAAAAATAAATGTCTTTAAACATTTTTCTTAACATAATTGTAGTATTTTATAATTTTTATTTTTCTTGAAATATAATATTAATTTGAAAAACATGGCCCATTGTGTAAAATATTTTTTTTGCAGCACTTAAAGAACCTTTAAAATCCTCAATCTGAGGTATTTTTTAAATAATTTTTTTAAAAATTTTCTACATAAATCTAGTGAAAATTTCAAGTTTTGAGCTCATTCTCCCTCATTATCCTTCAATGTGAAAGTTATTTTAGTTGGAAACTAAAAGATAAATAAAATTTTAATGTGATAATTAGTTTTATTCCTATTTTTGTTCATATTTATTATTTAATACTTTTTTTATTAGATAGGTTAAAACTAGGCTAAAAGGGGCACGTACCCATATAAAGGGGATATAGAAGATAAGTGTGAATAGCATTAGAACAAAAAAGAACAAAATAAGAACCCGATAGGAAAAACCCCTTGCCACCTAAAACACGATAAGATTTAATAAAAAACCTAAGATAGACTAAAGAGAACAGAAAAGTGCCTACTAATCAGATTCAGAGTAGATGACCAATTTATTGACCTTAAGACTTCACTCTTTATTTATTATTTTACCTTTGCTATGTTTCCCAATACACTGATCTTTTTCCTTGCCCTGCATCTTGCACTTCAGATTGGTAAGCTTAGGATCTTCCTCTTTTTTGGACTCCTTGTTGATATCCTCCATGTCATTTCTCTAAGAGGTGTTGTTGCCTTGGGGAGTGAGCACATCAATTCCTACATGTTCTTTGTCAAACTTCATTTCTTCCATCTTGTGAGCTAGAAGTCCTTTAAGGTTATCAACTTCATCTACAATTTCATTACAAAGTAGTTTTTGGATTAAAATTTTGGTGAATAGCTTATCAAGGGATTGCTTAATTTCTTACTTGTTATTGGGAAAATTAACCCTCCAGACTCTACTATTAATGGGAGAAACATATATAAGATTCCCCCTTTCCTTTATTCTCACTTTGGAATCCTCTTATGACAACTTAGCTCTAGCCCCTTCACTCTATTCCTTCCCATCTTTATCGAACTTGTACTCTATGAATAAATACTCATCCCTATTAGATTATTCCTATTTGTTGGGGATGTGAATCACCTCCATGATAATTTTTGACCATAATAGTTCCCACTTCTTAACCAATGACAATATCAACCCTTGGTGGATAATATATGTCGAGGGATTGCACTTGAAATTTATAACCATCACTTCTAGGGATTTCAAAAGAAAAAATGGAAGACTAATAGTATGCCCCTTAAAGTGATTAAGAAAGAGAAATTGGTGATAAAATATTACCATGTGTTTACCCTCCAATGTGATATAATGCATGATCTATAGGCAAACATCATGTTTCTCTACATTTTTGCTAATTAAATTCAGAAGAAAGAAGAAACTAAGGTTAAAGGTCAGGGGTTTGTACGTTACCCAGATTAAGTTGCACACCATATCCAAGTGTTGTAGGAGCTCCTCTTTGGCTATGGAGGAAGACACCTATAGATAAGAAAGAAACTCAAACAAGGAGAATGTTAGAGATAAATATCGTGGACTGCCAAGCTACATGCTCAATCCTAGAAGCGTTAAAACTTCCTTAAGGGATGACAGTCCACTATTTATGAAAAAGAGTGTTGTATAAAAAGAAATGGTGAAAGACTAAGAAAGAGAAATAAAGATAATGCGTACCTATTCTCTGCAATCAGTCTGTCACAGTTGCCGATGTTGGTAGTCCTACCGGGGTCAGTTGGTTAATAATGATGATGTCAATTAGGCTGCCAATGTCGGTAGGGGCAATGGGCCTTAGATAGGTTTCAGGGTTATCTCTGTGGTAGACAGAGGAGTCTAGAAGGAGTCTAGAAGTTTAAAGGTTTGTGTAGGGTTGCAGGATAGTGAATAGGGTCTGAGAAGGGGCAAAGGTAGAGGGTAGGTGTGAGAAGAGAGTAAGGATAAGGGGAAGGCTTTTCAGCCTCTCCAAGAAGAAAGTTAGGTCGGGTTGATAGTATTTAGAAATAGTAAATAGAAACTAATTACTAATGTATTCTAAATTACTAAAATGAGAGGCAAAAGAATACTTAGCTCTGCTTGATGAAGAACCAGTGGTGTAGAATGCTTATTCCTATTGTGGCTGATGTTGAGGTCCTCGTACAATGTTCCAATTCAATCTAGAGTGACTTGCATAGAGTTTTTGTAGCCAAGGGAGTGTTAGTCAAATTTTGATGATTGATCTCAGAGTGTGCGCGTCAATGTCCAAGAGTCCAGGGGGCAACTCAATGTTAGAGTTTGGGTTAAGTAACTGACATCGGTGTCAGTTGACAGTTGACCAATGTCGGTGGCTAGAGAATGGGTAAAAGGGCTATTTTTAGTCCTTTGCCTATTTCTCCATCTGCCAAGTGCATTTGCCATTGGAGAATGGTCAAAAGACTGGTTTATTAGGTACGAGAGTTAGTTAGGAGGTTAGGATGGAGTGAGAATAGGTCATGGGTGACTCATAGGGTGAGAAATGGTCTAAGGGCGAGGTGTCCAAGGTGAGGTGTCTAAGGTGAGGTGTCTAGGGTGATGTCATTAATTTAAAATAAGTAGTTTATTTTAAATTAATAAGGTGTGTAAGTGTTAGAAGGGGACCAAGGGGGAGTCGACATAATATTGGTGTCTACATTTGCCCCTTTTTGTCTTGTTGGTTGTTCTAACGAACTGTAAGACAAAAATAGGAGTAAGTTGCCCCAGGTATGGGATAAGGTGTAGGTTGTCCCAAGTAGGGGATAAGGTATTCCCCCTCAAAGTGGGAATTGAGAGAATGTAAGCTGAAATCAGTTGCCGATTTGATAGGCAATAGATGGGTATGGTGAATTTAGAGTGTGAATGCTGTAATAGTTGAGATTGCACGTATACCACTTCACATGATAGGTAGGTCAAATTGTCACAGGTAAGGTCAAGGAGTGCTAAAATCAAAGTAACCGAGCCCCAGCTTATTAGTGGTAGCTGATTGGGTTAAACGATCAAAGCTGTAGCTCTAATGGTTGAGGAGGACTAAAATCAAACTAACCGATCCCCAGCTTTTTGGTTGTAGCTGATTGGGTTAGATTGATCAAAGTGGTATCTCCAATGGTCATCATGTTCTAAGTATTTGGGCTAGGAAGTGCTCCTGGAAAACATGAAAATGTCACAAATATTGGGGATCAAATTAGTCACGATCTGACAATACATGTGAGGGGCATAATGTGGGATTCGTATAATTTGCTAACTATTCATGAGGTAACATATGCAATCAAAACAACCAAGGCAAAGTTGTCTCAAAAGTGGTCATGGTCTGAGGAGATAGTCGTGATCTCTAGGGTCATTGGTCGAGTTGGGCTAAGATATATGTGATCTCAAGTGTTGTGTGTTGTGGTTAGAGAGATGTATGTGATCTCCAATGTGCCCCATGAGAAGTCTAAGGTGACTTCTACAGTGTTAGGGCTGGTTGTTTGGTCATGATTTTGGGCTTGGTTTAGATAGTTGGTCCATCAGGTAGATGAACCAATGAATGGCTGAGCTAACCTTAGAAGACTCCATGTCAACTGAGTGCTGTCTACATAGCCCCTATTTTAAGGGCCTCAGGCCAATGTAGTTCTTCCCAAAAGGGAAGAAGAGGGTAGGTTATGGATTGGTTTTGACTAGGTTAAAGGATATGGTTGAAGGTTAGATGGTTGGTTCATTAAGTAGACGGACAAATGAATGGCCGAGCTAACCTCAGAAGACCCCATGTCAACTGAGTGTTGCCTACATAGCCCCTATTTTAAGGGCCTCAGGCCAATGTAGTTCTTCCCAAAAGGGAAGAAGAGTCAAATAGGTTGATAGGTTGTATTGGTCATGTTAGTGTTGTGAGCATTTCCCATATGTATGATCGTATATGCTTGAAATGATGAATGCATGATGATGTTACAGCCTTTTCCATATTATGTGATGGTGTATTCTATAACATTGGTGATGTAGCTTTTCATCCCTAGCAATTTTCCATATTAGTGATGGTGTATTCTAAGAATGAAATGAATAATGATGTTATAGCCTTTTCCATATTGTGTGATGGTGTATTCTATAACATTGGTTATATGGTTTTTCATCCTTAGCAATTTTCCATATTCGTGATGGTGTATGTTAAAAATGAAATGAGTTGATTTATGCTTCAGCAAGTTTCCATATTAGTGATGGTGTATGCTTGACATAAATTGTGTTTGGTTGATGGTTTCCATGTATATTGTTTTCCATAGAAACTACTGTGAATGGGCTATGATAATTTATATAACACAAATTGGTATTTGTATTAAATAAATCATGAGGTTATGTTAGTGGTTGAAAATGTTTTGGTTGTGTTGGCATGTGACGAAGGTGTGTAAGAAGTGAAAGGCGCATTGCTCTTTCATTGACAAGGACCATAATGATAGCATAGATAGGGTTGTTGCAAATAAAATCCCCATTCATGCATTACATCATTGACCATTGGTTTGTGTTAGAGAAGTACTCAAATCACTTGACATTAAGTGAGCTCAAAATCCCTTGGGTATGTTGGGGTAATAGGTGTGATTATGTGATATGTCAGCATAGGGTAACCCCTTTTTAGTAGGGATAACTTTACCCCTTTTATAGGTGACCCTGAGAACGACTATAAACAAGTCCATGACTTAATAGTTTGTCTGTCATTTTTTTTTGGGTAGACTGATCAATGCAGGAAGTCTACTTGGGGATGTGGTTTTGTTTTATGGTCATGTTGAAGCTGATCGATGTGAGAAGCTTCTGAGAGGGTGTTGTGTATGTAGCCAAAATTTAGGCATAGCCATCCTTCGAGGGAGTGGTCTATATTATGCTTTGTATATTTAGATTCTTTGAATAGCTATCCTTCAAGGGAGTAGTCTAGTAATTATAGCAATAATGCAGCTGTCCTTCAAGGGAGCAGTCTACATGTATAAGTTATGACCTTTGGTTAGGCATCCCAATTTTTATGTTGACTAAACTTTTAGTCATGGACTAGACTATAGATGTTTAAGGGTTTCCCTTTTATTAGGACAAAGCATTAATGCAAAAAGGGTTAATTAATGTTTTTAGGGAAAAAGGGTTGAAAGGAATAGGAATGAGGATGATGGGGGTTGCTCAAGGGATGAGCTCAAGTTAAACATTAAGTGAATGATTACTTGATTAAAAATAGAATGGTCACAGATGTAAGGCATTAAGGGGCTCAAGTTTTGGCCAACTTTTGAGAGAAGGTAGACAATAAGTCCCTAATCTATACTTGTGTGTTATTATGTAAGGTCTAAGTTAATTAGGAGCAAACTTGCCTCGTTTGCTTCTTTCCATATTGGTCACATGTTGGTTTTCTTTAAGGATGATATCTCTAATTTTGAAATCTCACTCTTTTAGATTTTGGTTATAGGCACATTTTGGTCAATGTTGGATGTGAAGTTGGTTGATGCTTGGTCGATGCTTGGTTGAGGTCATGATAGTTAGTACAAAGTCGAATTCCCCCAGTTACTTTTGTGACAGGGACAATGTTTGACACCCATTGCGGATAATCAATGGGTTGGATAAATGAGATGGAGAGAAGACATTGAAGCTCCTCTTTGACAAGGAGTGCGATGTGAGGATATATCCTATGAAGCTTTTGCCTGATAGGTTTAGTTTAAGAGGGCGAGATCCTGATCTTCCAGGTTGTACTCTAGAATCTCAGAATTATTGACGATGATGGAGGCAATGGTGGGTAATGTTTTGACTAAAGCAGCCAGTGGTTAGGGATCTTCAAGTTGGACCTCCACTACCTATAAAGCTTTAATCAAGGCTTGGCAATGTTGTGAAGAGCTTGAATTAGGTCATATAGAGATATCTTCATAGGGGTTTGGTGAAGTTGTTTCACCATGGAGTCATGAATTGTTTCTAAAGATGTTGATTGGGATGTGCCTAAGATAGAAATCTTGGATTTTGGTGGTGGAGAGGACTTGACAAATGGATATGTCCAAGGAATAGAAACCTTGTCTTTTCCTTTATCCTTCATGGTTTGTGACCTGGTGGCCATATTGATAGTGTTGATTTCGAACAAAGGGGGAGAAGGTGGTAGAGGGACCATAGTCTAATGATGGGATCTCGATGAAGGTGAGGAGGTTTGAGAGGCATGTGATGGTGTCGGTGATTTTTTGAAAGGGTGGTAAAGAGGATCCTTGATGAAAAGGGTGTCCTTTTTTAGGTGTTGGAAAATGACAACTTTAAGAGCACATCAATGCTTAGTGTCATGTCTAGGGGTGTGATGATATGCACAAATTTTAGTGTCATCGAACCAAGATGGTTTTGGTCTGAGAGGTTGGTATGGCTTAATGGGTGGGAGAGTGATGCTAGAAGACTACAACAATTGGTGTAATAGCAAAGCATAAGACCCCACTAATGGGTTTATGTGTTTTGTTGTAGTAGGGGTTGAAAACTTCTGTTTAGGAGTTATAGGAGGAGTTTTTCATACCATCTTTTTATTTGGTGGTGTGACCACATGTGTAGATGGCACTTTCATGGTAAAAGGTGTTGGATTTTTTAGAGGAAATATATGTTTGATGGGTAGAGGGAGTAATGGAGGTGATTTTTTTTTTTAGGTGTTGGATTTGGGAGCACTCCTATTAAAGTAGATGGATGTGGACCCAAGATAGAGGGTAATGGTGAAGGTAGGGGAGGAGTTCTCTGACGTGGTTTAGTAGCCTTCTTTAGTTTGGTACGAGGACCACTACTATGTGAGGTGAGGTTCAAATCTACCTTCAATTTTGGGTGAGTGAGGTTCGATACAGGGTGAACACTGAGAGATTTAATCTATTTCGACATGGTGGACACCTGCGAGGGTTTGGGTTCAGGTGTGGCCAGTTGAGCTTCTGAAGATTTAGAAGTAGAAGCCCAACTCTTGTTAGAGACTTGGGGGTGATTTGTCATGAAAGGGTTGGTAGTACGAGATGAAGTGGGATGTGTAAGATAAGGAGCTTTAAGTCGCTCCCATAGCGCCTCATGTTTTAGATTCCTAGAATGGAGAAATCTTAAGTTTTTTGCCAATCAAGAAAATGGTTTAGATGACATTGTGCGAGGTATCGTAGTTGGTATTTTAGAGGATTTAGGTGATTGTGAGAGTAGAAACATGTTGGATGCAGTGATATTAGGCCAAAGGTGAGAGAAAACCATCACTAAATCTTCTTTGGTCAAAGTGGGTGAAGTGACAATTTCTTCTCGTGGTGGGGAAGGGATTGGAGAATGTGGCTCTTCTAGGGGATAGAGTGCAGGGATGATCATGGCTACCACATGTGGTCAAGGAGTGGGAAAAGTATGATCCTCCATTGGTAATAAGAAGGATGAGGGTGAGGCTACCGACGTTGGTACCATCAAAGCTTCCTCCAATATAGGAGAGGTCAAAGTAGACTCTCCTGTGTGTAAAAGGGGGGTGGATGGAGGACTATCTTCCATCTGTGGAAGACAAATAGGAGAGGAAGGATCATCTAAAGGGTGAAGTAGAGGGATTATGGCTCCTTATACATGAGGGTGTGGGGTATGAATGGTAACTTCTTCCAATGGTAGAAGAAGAGGAAAGGTGGGGGCAAGAGGAACAGGTAATACGAGTTCCTCATGAGGTAAAAGAATGGGTAGAGAAGGTGTTTGATGTTGTGGGGGTGATATGGGTAAAATAGGATCTTCTACCCATGGTGGAGGAATGGGTTGACTAACCTCTTTAGACTGTGGGAGAGGTTGGTCAGGAATAAAAGGAGAAACCATGTCGATAGTTCGTATATTGCACTCTTGGAGGTCATCAGCCATGGTCTAAACATTATTTTGACTAGGGGGATGATTAGGAAATGGTTGCCTAAAGATGTCTATGTTTTGGGTAGCCGATGCATTTGGGTTATCCAGAACAAGATCCCCCTTGTCTAGCATGTCTTGGACAATGTTTTTGAAGGTTTTGCAATTGTCTGTGTCATGACCCTTGACACGATGGTAGTTACAAAAGTCATTTTCCCTATACCATGTAGGGATGGCTTTTGAGGGGTCAAATTGTGGTGGTCAAATTTGAGGGAGATTGAGGACCCCCTGCTTCACTAGTTTATCCAACACGAAAGTGTATGATTCTCCTATTGGAGTGTATTGACGCTGTATATACTGCTATTGGAATTATCTTGTAATGCTTTGTGATGTGGAAGGCTCAGTTTGGTTAGTTGTGGTAGAAGATGATGTTCTAAGTACCACAACATTTGCCGATCCTTTGGACTTGGAATGGGAAGCAAAATATTTGGAAGATAAAGGGTCATTGGATTTTATGTTGGTACACAAAGTGGATGAGATGTGCTTGGCACATGCTCTTGAAAAGAGCTCAATGAGCTTAGGTTGAGGTAAAGAAATGGAGAGTTGGTTGATTAAACCTCTCCAATGGGCAACGAAGTCAGCTATTGATTCATCATCAAATTGTCTAATAGAATATAGGTCTGTGATGGAGACCTTTTTAGTGATGTTGATTGAAAAGTTATCGAGGAATAGTTGAGTGAGTTGAGTGAAGGTAAAGAGAGAATGACTGGTAATAAAACTATACCAATCAAGGGTGGTGCCAGAAAGTGACATGGGAAATGTATGAAGTAATAACACATTATCATGCGCTATGAGGTAGCAAGCGTGTCTAAACCCTCGTAGATGTTGTTGTGGGTCCTCTTTACTCTGAAAGTGAGTAAATTTTGTGAGTTCCCACTAGCTAGGGTATGGTTGAATAGGGGCCGAAGGGTGAATAGGTTCATTGTAGATTTGTTCATATGAAAGAACACTCTTCGAACCAAAAATGGATGTCTCAAGGTTGGACATCTTATCCATCAGCATCTTAATGAGATCGGCAGATAGATTGGCATGAGGGGCACCCCCTAAGTTATAGGGTACTTGGAAAGCGTTGGAAGGGGCGTATGATGTATTAGGTTGCATTTGTGTAGATGCAACATATTGGTAGTTTGTCATAGGGACTGATATTGAGGTCAAGGGGGCTTGTGCCATGAAGCTGGAGGGCACAACTTGACTAGATGCCACCAAGGGTGGTTGAGTGGTTGCAACACTAGTAAAAGGATAGGTAGTCACTCTTGTATTTATGGGTGCAAGAGTGGGTGGGATAGAGACAATCAAGTTTTGGAAAGGTGTAGAACTTGGTTGAATTATTTGTGGTTGAGGGGGTACAGAAACCCTGATGAAGTTAGGTCCAAAAATAGAAGGAGAGGCCAAATCTTGAAAATTGGCCATGGTTAGGTTATTAGTTGAGGCAACGGTCTGAATGACCATGGTTTGGGTAGTGGATGCTGTTGGTATCATTACCGCTTCAGCCAAAGAAGTTGGCATCCCATAAATAGGATTACCTGAAGGGTCTCATGTTTAGCTTCTTGTGAGAGAGTGTTCGAGAGCCTTGACATTGAGGTCAAAGAATCTCTCAAAGTCTTGATCCCCTGCAAGAAAAATAGCCAGTTGATTTGGGGTAGGTTGGATAGGAGTATGCTCAGTGTCTGAAGTATACTCCATTAGAGGACTTGTTATGAAGGGCGAAGGTGGAAGTGGTTGTTGCCTTGCGTGGTCAACAAGAGTTTTGGCTTGACTACGTGTCAAAACCATTCAAGAAAAAATGGGTTCAGGTTCTAAAAACTATGTATTTTAGTTTCAAAAAACTAGAATGTGTGTTTAATAGTAAAAAAGTTAGGTTTTAAGCTTGATGTTTGGAAAGAAAATTTGTTGACAGTGACTGACGTTGGTTTACTAACCAATGCCAGTTATGGAATGTTGCTGAGGTCGGTGGGATAACTGATGTCGGTGAAGATGAGTTGCCGATGCTGGTGGAAAAATTGATGTTGGTTTTTGTGTATGTCCAGAAACACAGAAAATTGATTTTTTTTGAAAGAAAGAGAAATTTTGAGTTATTTTTGGACCTCAGAATGCGACGTTACTAGCTAAAAAAATTAGATAAAAAGAGCAAAATAGATTATGGCAAGCAACCTCTAAATGTTAAATTCCTAAGAATAAATTTTAGAGTCGTGGTGGCTTATGCCTTAAAAGAATGTGTTTGGGAATTGGGCTTTTAGAACGGATCCTAAAGAGGAAGTCTATAGCTGGTTTTGGGCTATGTTTTGGTGCTCAAAGATCTGTGTTAGGTTTAGTACGTGGCTTGGTGCTGGGGCTTGCTCCCTTCACTTCACGAACCCAGAGCTGAGCTGGGCCACTTAGCCAATATATACTTTGCCTATAGTTTATACTCTGCCAGAGAACAGAGTGGGTCCTCCTCTTGGTGGTGAAATCCAAGTAGGATCACCAGAAAGTGTAAGGTATCCGCTAGGTGATGAAATCCTAGACGGGCCTTGTATTAAGTATGTTTAAATGTTTAATTTGATTGTGATTGTGATCTGGTTGTGTAACATTTGTGCACTATGATTTATTCATAATGCATTTTTAATTACTAAGTGAGCTAAATATGCATTCAAGCAGGAATGAAATGCAATAGTTTTTAACCCAAATTGAAATGTTTTTTACAGATGCAAATAAGTTGAGAAAAGGTTAAGAGAATGAATTTTCACTACTCTAAGATGCAGGCAAGAAGTGACAAGAATAAAAACAAAGATGTTCTCTTTAACTTGTGTTAATGGTTTATTTTCGAAATAAAGAGATAAAAGAAAAGGATGCAAGAAGAGAATTTTTTCCTAATGCATCTATATGAAAGTTTTCTTTTTAGAAGAATGAACCCAAGGAAAATTCTAGGGTCCCACCGGGCATGCCAGAATGTTTCTCTACATTTTTGCTAATTAAATTTAGAAGAAAGAAGAAACTAAGGTTAAAGGTCAGGGGTTTGTACATTACCTAGATTAAGTTGTGCATTGTATCCAAGTGCTGTAGGAGCTCCTCTTTGGCTGTGGAGGAAGACACTTGTAGATAAGAAAGAAACTCAAATAAGGAGAATGTTAGAGATAGATATGGTGGAGTACCAAGCTACATGCTCGGTCTCGACAGCGTAAAAACTTCCATAATGGATGACAGTCCACTATTTATGAAAAAGAGTGTTGTATAAAAATAAATGGTGAAAGACTAAGAAAGAGAAATAAAGATAACACGTACCTATTCTCTGCAATCAGTCTGTCATAGTCACCAACATCGGTAGTCCTGCCGGGGTTGGTTGGTTAATAATGCCAATGTCAGTTAGGTTGCCGATGTCAGTAGGGGCAATGGGCCTTGGATGGGTTTTAGGGTTATCTTTGTGGTTGATAGAGGAGTCTGGAAGGAGTCTAGAAGTTTAATGGTTTGTGCAAGGTTGCAAGATAGTGAATAGGGTCTGAGAAAGGGCAAAGGTAGAGGGTAGGTGTGAGAAGAGAGTAAGGATAAGGGGAAGGCTTTTCAGCCTCTCCAGGAAGAAAGTTAGGTCAGGTTGATAGTATTTAGAAATAGTAAATAGAAACTAATTACTAATGTATTCTAAATTATTGAAATGAGAGGCAGAAGAATACTTAGCTCTGCTTGATGAGGAACTAGTGGTGTAGAATGCTTATTCGTATTGTGGCTGATGTCGAGGTCCTCGTACAATGTTCCAGTTCAATCTAGAGTGACTTACGTAGAGTTTTTGTAGCCAAAGGAGCATTAGTCAAATTTTGATGATTGATCTCAAAGTGTGCATGTCGATGTCCAAGAGTCTGGGGGGAAACTCAATGTTAGAGTTCGGGTTAAGTAATCAATGTTGACTATCTCGCCGGTGTCAGCGGCTAGAGAATGGGTAAAATGGCTATTTTTAGTCCTTTGCCCATTTCTCCATTTTTCAAGTGTATTTTCCATTGGAGAACGGTCAAAAGACTGGTTTAATAGGTACGAGAGCTAGTTAGGAGGTTAGGATGGAGTGAGAATAGGTCATGGGTGACTCATAGGGTGAGAAATGGTCTAAGGGCGAGGTGTCCAAGGTGAGGTGTCCAAGGTGAGGTGTTTAGGGTGATGTCATTAATTTAAAATAAGAAGTTTATTTTAAATTAATAAGGTGTGTAAGTGTTATAAGGGGATCAAGGGGGAGTCGACACAATATTGATGTCTACACATCAGGCCACCTTCTTAGTAGGTTAGTCCTGACAAACCCTTTCTAGGGTGTAACCTTGGGTTTCTTCTTCTCCATGATGAATAAAATGTTGATGAGTTCCTCCTTCCTCTTTTTTTCCTTAAAGGATTTGAATCCTAAATAGTACATGCTTATTATCTCCCCAATGGGTTCTTTGATTATCAGAATTCTTAACCCATGCATATGAACTTCCCTATCTTTCTAACCTTAGGCAAAATCCTTTGACAACCTAGTATCTTGACCTACCAACCACTCTATGAAAGTCACCAAACCTCCTTTAACCATATTGTGCCAGACATATTTGACCCCCTTAACATAATTATAGGATATGGGTTTGAATCGATCATGGTCACCACCCATATTATGTTTTTATGAGCTTTTAATACAAACTTCCCTGTTCAAACCCTTATAACTAAAACGTGTGATGGAAATGGAGCCAAATAAATTATTACTGAGGGAGGCCAATTTGAACCAAGCATGAAAAGCCCTTAGAAAGGATCAATTACTGATTTACTTGCATGTATTGACATCTGATCTCTTACATTGGATTTAAAACATCATTAATAAGACCATCATTTCAAAAAATGGGGCATCTTTTATCTAATTAGATAAATGAAATGACATCAGTGGGGATATTATTATCTTTCTAGCTAGTTAAAGAGCTTTTATGAACCTCTATATTAGCCATTTTATTTGCACTCCTATTCCCTTCTCTATACACATGCACTATTATCACCCTTTTGAATTGGGACATTAGACTTATGGCATCATTGATGATCCTAGAAATATTTTAGGATGATTGGGTCAAACCTTTTAAGTAATTTATAATATTCATTAAATCAACCTTGATTTGGAGATACTCTATGCCAAGATTTACTACAAGATCGATGCCCCATAGTATATTTTGGTCTTTAGAGATGTGATTTGTTTGAATCTCAAGAGGACTTACATAGGTAGCTCTAAGATTCCCATCAGAATCCTTGATGACACCTCCCACTCTTACTGGGCTCAAATTACTTTTCGTAGCCCATCAAAGTTCAATTTAAGCCAAGTGGGAGGAGGATGTGATGACTTGACCTTGGATCTATCGATACCCTAATTTTGAGGTTTTCTTGGGATGACAAGATTGACATGACTGAGGATATGGGAGAAATATGGGAAACTAGGTTGATCAAAGGTTGAAGCAAAAGACAACTAATTTTATTTCATAAAGGCCATAATTATCTTGAAGATAGAGGAGAGGTTGGGTTTACAATTATTAAAAATAATTGAGTTTATTTAAATCTAAATTCCCTAAGAAATATGGGGCAGGGCTAGGTCCCACCATAATTTTAGCAGGGGGAATGTCATGGTGGCTTTCATTGGGTAATCATATCCTTGATGGTTCTTAGGGTAACCCATGTGAAGTTGTAAAGGTTGAATAAATCTCTATAAATGGATGAAGAGGAAGGGTAAGAGAGAAATAAATTCTCATTATATTTAACTTCATGTTTGCAAAGCACACAATAGTTGGGGATAGGGATACCCATCCTCATTAGATTATCCACTGTTAAAATCTTAATCTAGGTCACCAACTAGAAGAAGACATTAATCTTTGGGATGAGATTTTTTATCCAAAGATCATTCTAATTCTCCTTAAGTTTTGCTTTTTCCCAAAGACAAATATATCCAAATTTAACTAAATAGAAGCCACTATAATCTTCTTTCTAGATAAGCTCATCTTCTTTTGAGAATAAGCTGATGTGAGTGTTCTAAAGAGTTAAGTTTAAATATTGTAGGAGGAAAGTTTGGTGCTGATTCAAGTCTTCTTTATACAAAAGTTTCCACCCTTTTCTACCATCAATAATCTCATAGTAATCACACACCTTGTGACCAATGGTTTCTTTGAAAAAAGTGTTCAACTCCATGTCTTGAAAGCTAGAAACTAGAGGAGTTCAGATCTAGGAGTCCTACCAAAAGTTAAATTCATTGCCTTTGCCAATGTTCCATTTAATACCTTTCCTTATAATAGCCTTACCTACTCTCAAATATTTCCAAAAAGCTAAACCATTGCCTGGGACATCATCTATTAGGAAAAAATGTCCTTCCTCAGAGTTTAAGTATTTAGCACTGATAATCTTAGTCTAAGGATTATCTTCCTTTATCACCCTCCATCCTTGTTTAGCTAGAAGGGATTGGTTTATAGATCTCATTTTTAAGTCAAAAAACAAGATTTATTTCATAAAATAAGTGGAAATATGAATCTATCTTCTGAGCCTCTCCAAATAAAATTCTTCTAAATTTGCTTGATATGGTCTTCCATTTTACCAAGGATGATGACTAAGGACATGAAATAGACTGGGATAATTTGTAATGAACTCTTTAGAAGTTGGAATTTTATAGCTTATGATAGAAAATTCCATTTCTACCTAGATAACTTCCTCTAAATCCTATCTATGAGAGGATTTCAAAATTCAATTTTCATAGGGCCAATAAAGAGAGGAATACCTATATAAGAGGAGGGAATATTATTAATGACACAACCTAGAATATTAGAGATATTTTCTTGTAGGGTAATTGGAGAGTTAATCAAAAACAATTTTTTTTTAAAGAGGTTGACATTTTGACCAAAAATAGTCTCATATATTTCCAATATTTTTCTAAAACACTTGGCCTCTAAAACTGAGGCTTATCCCATCATCAATGTATCTTCC
This sequence comes from Torreya grandis, assembly GCA_037957365.1. Classification (NCBI taxonomy): domain Eukaryota; kingdom Viridiplantae; phylum Streptophyta; class Pinopsida; order Cupressales; family Taxaceae; genus Torreya; species Torreya grandis. Next base: position 212,284 of record JARHVA010007160.1, read on the forward strand.
CAAAATTTCTAGTGAGTGATAGGTTTGGTGTTAGGGGCAACTATGATTCCTTTGATAATGTTAGAAGTTCTAGCCTTTTCAATAATTTTACTCAAATATTTAGCCATAATGATGAATAGGTAGAGGGAAAGAGGATCTCCTTATCTAAGTCCTCTTCCTATCAAGAAGAAACCCCTAGGAACACCATTAATGACAACAAAAAACATGGGGGATACTATGCATGAGGCAATCAAGTTTCTAACAACTTGATCAAATCCAAGCTTGACGAGGATTTTATCAAGAAATTACTAGGAGACATGATCATAAGCCTTATTCATATCCATCTTGAGGAACATTCCTTGTTTATAGGAATTAGTGACTAAGTGGATGGTTTCATGGGTGATTATAATTCCATATAAAATCTATCTTACAAAGATGAAGGATCATTATTGTTCTATAATCATTTTATCCAATAGTAATTGTATTTTTAAAGATAAAATTTTTGTATAGATTTTGTATAGGGTAGAGCACAAGTTGATGGGTCTGAAGTATATTAGTTGAATGGCCCCCTATTTCTTTAGGATGAGAACTAAGAAGGTGTTGTTGAAGTCTTGTAACATAGTGCTATCTTAAAATAACTCTAAAAATGCTAGACAAACTTCATTTTGAATGGAATGAAACCATCAAGTTCAGGGGCTTTATCCCCTTGTAAAGAGAAAATAATGGATTTAATATCATATGAAGGAGGAGAAAGGATGGAAGAATTGTCTTCTTGGGAAATAACCCTTCTATGAGGCTAACCACCAGATCTTCTAGTTGAGCATCCCAAGAGGGAACAAATGCTAGTAAGTTTTTAAAATAATTTACTATTTAGGTTTCAATGTCTTTTTTCTCCTTGTACAAGGTTTCATCATCCCCCTTGATTACTAAAATGAATGAATGTTGATGATTATTGGATGGTAAGGTGTGGAAGTACTTAGTATCTCTGTATCCCTCTTTTATCCAAGTCTTCCTAGATCTTTGTCACTAGTAAATTTCTTTCTTGGCTTTCAAGTTGTGGAAAAGACTTAGAAGCTCCTTTTCTTTAGCCTGTAGGGATGTGGTGAAACCAGAAGCATTGGTTTTCAATTTAGTTCTACTAAGTTCCTCCTCAATGACATGTGTTTGAAGGAAGATGTTCCCAAAGACTTCTTTATTCCAAACTTTGAGTCTATTCTTGATATGTTTGAGATTCATGAAAAAAATGTACATGGCATATCCTTGGACCAAGAAATTCTACCATTCCTTAGTAGAATATTCCAAGGTCTAATTGGAGAGGCACATTTTCTAAAATCTAGAAGGAATTATTTTAGCTTTGGACATATTTTTTCTTTGGAACAACAACATGTTGTGGTTAGAGCCAATCCTAGGGAGAGAAGAAAGTGAGCTGGTAGAGTTGAGGTTCTAGTTTAAAGAGATCAAGAACCTATCTAGTCTTACTTGGATGAGATTATTGCCCAATCTCATATTATACCACATGAAAGGATTACCCTTTAAGTCCATGTCAATTAACCCTACTTAAGTGATAAACTCACTTAGCTCTAACATATTGTCATTAAGGGAACATATTCCCCCTTTCTTTTCCCCAGGGGTCAAAGGATAATTAAAATCCACTGCCAGCATCCAACATTGATTCTTAAAAATATTTATAATACCTTTTAAATTACTCCATAATTTACTCCTATCATTTCTTGAGTTTGGAGCATACACATTGGTGAGGACCTAGTTGCTTTTGTTATGGATATCATGGAAAAAGACCATGATGTGGGAGTTGGTTTCCATAAAAGGGTTTCCAACCAAAATTGAGGGATCCCAAAACACTTCCAGGCCTCCTAAAGCACCTATGGAATTCTTACAATTACAAAATGCTTTTTCCCAAATGTTATATTTAATAGTCAAGAGTTTATCCATGGATATTTTATATTCTTTAATAAATAAAATATCAGGTTTATACTACATAATTAATTTTCTTTCTAGCCTCTATTTCTTGGGATTGTTTAACCCCCTTATATTACAAGAGAGGAATACTTAAATTGCATTATTATTTATTATGTTTTGCATAAGAAAACAAAAATAAAAAAATATTGCAAGTGACACTGTTGTTTTTCATTCAAAAAATTATGTTTGTAACATTATTATTTTCCCTCAAAAATCATTTTTGTATAAAATATAATAGAGAAAGAAAAACCCTATAGTTTTCTCCTTTCTCTTTGCTTATCAATAAAAAAATATGATTTTTTATGTTTTATGTTACATCTTATCATTAAAAAAAATAAAACCCCACACTCTCTCTCTTTTTTTTTAAACATTCTTTTATTTTTATATTACCATTTTCACTTATATTGTTATTGTTTCTCTCTCTATTGCTACTACAATTACCTTCTTCATTCTATACATTTTCCATAATTATTTATCTCGTTGATCATATTCTCTTTTGTTTAAATACATCTTTATTAAAAAAAATGTAAAATCAAATTATCTTATATTGTATATTTTTATTTTATATAATCCCTATTTGAATTTTTACCCACATGGGACTATAAAAAAGTATTATAAAAAGGTATTTGTTTGTCTTTTTGTTCACTTAAACTTATTTTTTTACTATTTATAAATAGGTATTTTAGTGTATGCTTAATTTATTTATTTTTATTAAAAATGAAATAAATTGTATTTTAAAGGTGTATGTGTATCTTATATTTTTTCAATACTTCTAAGACACTAAACAAATAATTATTCCCTATGGTATTTACTAAATTATCAACTCATTTTTCAACTAAATCCCCTTTTACCCTTTTTATATTATTGTTTTAATGGAAATAAATATGGTATTTACTAAATTCTCAACTCATTTTAAAACTAAATCCCTTTTTATCCTTTTTAGATTATTGTTTTAATGGAAATAAATCCAACACATACCTTATGAATGTAATAGGCTTAAAATAATTTTTTAAAACGAATTTTATTATTTGACATTGGCAATTTTAATTTTAATTTTTTTATTCTAATTTTATATATCTATTAACACTTATTTTTATTTTAAATTATATATGTTATTTTATTTTTATGATTTTATTAGTATTATGAGTATTTAAGATATGATGGCTCAATTATTGCTTGAATTTAAATTTACTTCTTCAAATTACCATTTATAAAAATCACGTTTGTAATACTTCTTTACCTTTAAGTATTTAGTTTAAGTTTTGGAGGATAAATAAAATATACCTGATAATGCAAACTTTGTCTAAGCTAAGGAAAAGTGGCAAGTTAAAAATGAAGAGGCCTTAGTTTAATTGGAATGAAAATCTCACTTGAACTTCATGTTCACATTGAAAATTTTGTCACTACTTCTAATTCTTTGTCAAGTCTTATTTTTTTCTATGATGTGAATGAATCCCATATATTCAATTTAGAATCAAATTTATATTTAAAGTTTGTTTATTTTAAAATTATTTTTTGAAATTTTAACTCTTTAAAATTGTAATTGAATATTTTAGATGTTAAAATTTATGATTTGTATTTAATTCATAATATTAGGAAAAAGAGTTTGCTTAAGCATTTTAAATAATTCATTTCAAATAGATACTCTCAACTAGATATTCTTTCTTTAACAACTTAGTTGAAATTTGATCTCTTTTGTAATTTCTTGCAACAAGAAGGAGAAAAATTACTTTAGTTTGATAGTCTTAAGGAAAATGAACATGTATTTATTTATAAACACCTATAAAAAAATAGTAACAATAGAGATCATTTTAAGTCCAAAAAAATTAATTTAAATTAAAATAAAACCTTGAGGGAAAATTAATTTGAGCTTATTATCATAAGGATGGTCATGATGCATGAAAGAGGATGTGGAATATAAACTAGGAGAGGCTACAGAAGAGAGACTATGAGAAGATGTGAAAGAGGGACTAGGAGTAGTTGAGGAAGATGATGAAATTTTTAGCATCAAAAGATCTCATAGAAATGTTTAATACTTGGAAAACATTTTCATGTTATGGGAAGAGTGCTTAGGATTAAATGTGGACTAGGTTTTATTATTAACCCTTTCTAATAAGAAACTGGAGATTATTTCAGCTAGATATGGATCTATAAAATAAACTTCAAAGGAAAATGTTAATAGTTGAAAACTATAACTTTGAATATTTTATTACTCAAACAAGGATAAATGAGATGGAAGAACCTAATTCTGATTCAAATTTGGATCTCCATGTTTTGGTAAGGATGGATGATAAGGATAAGGCCTCTATTTATAACAAGTATGATGTTATTGGTTTACATGAGTGGAAGATTTTTCCATGGGAGGATGATGAATATCTAGATTAAATCCATTTTTTTTTGGCTTAGCTTATATATGTGGAGTGGGATAAATATGACAATAGTATCTCAGAACATAAGAGGAATCAAATTTTGAAACAAGTGAGGGGATTCATTTGGGGTAAAGGTGTTAGTGTAGGCATTTATTTTTCCATATTTATTTATTTAGGAATATTATGTTTGCTCACATGGATTTTTCCTACATTTGGGGATATGCTTGCTTAGGTGGAGTTAGTGTGTCATAGGTTTGACCAGAAGACTAGGATGTAACTCCTTTACCACCTTTTGTGGAAGAGTTATACTTCTATTTTGGGATTTTGACCACCTTTTGTGGAGGAGTTACACTTATATTATAGGGGTATTTTACAACTATTTTTGGAGGAGTTATTCGACACTCCTATATGTACACTTCACTTAAGGAGCTTTCTCACTTAATGAATATTTGGCTTTCTCCATTTTGGTTGTCTCATGCAATATTTGTTTTCTAATTTCATTATTGCTTCAGCTCATTGTTGGTGTGCACTTGCATTTGTATCATGTGACCATTGGAACTTTTCACTCACTTTAACTAGAAATGGATCAAAATCTGATATGGTATCAGATCGACCTTGGTAATCATGTGTCTATTTTTTCATTATTGTTTAGATTTCATTGAAATCTAATTTTTTTACATATATTGTGAGGTAATTTTTTTTAGGGTTTAAAAAAATTATAGGGGTTGTTTGAAATCTCAAAAACCTTAGGATTTATTAAAAAATTTAGGGTTCTTTTTCCACTAAAATCTATTATACTATCTATGTAAGGAATATTTTTATAGATCAGGGTTCTAACAACATTATACCAAGATCTATTTTTTAGTCTTGTAAGGTCTGTTAATAGCCTTATTTTAATCCTTAAAGTCAGTGTTTTATCTTTCATGGTTGTTGTAGGTGTGAAGTGACATTTTTATGTCTTTTTATGATGTGCTTGACTTGCTTTCCCACTAAAACCATGCCTAACTAGTCTAGTTGAAATGATAATATAAGATGTACTTCTTGCTTGAGCATCTAATCCAGGATGTTGTCTTATCTCTATGGTGATTGTTATCAACCAAATTTGCACCCTTGAAAGGTATTTCATGCCTTTAAAATTTGGAATAACATAGAGATAATTCTAGGATGTGGGTGGCATAATTTTGGATTGAATCTCTAGGTTAAAGGGCTAACTCCCCTTGATGAATTGCTTAGGCCCACAACTACTCTACCAACTTGCTAGGAAAAGAGAGAGAAACTAACTCTAATGGAGGTGATGCACCAAAATGTTTGAACAATAACAACTATCTACATGTATACTTCAACCATGAGACTAACTTACAATAAACACTACTCCTAATCTACCTCTCTACATCAACATTTCCTATGGAGGTTATGAAACTTGCTTGGGTTAGGAGGATTAGTAAAGAGGTCACAAAATGGCACTAATGAAAATAAAATTAACTCAACCTTCACACCTCACTTAGACACTTCACAACACCTACAGAAAGGATTCTAAACTAAACATGAATGATAGACAAGGATAACATAGTAAGGAATAAAATCTAATTACTTGATAAGATCAAACTAGTCATACACACACATTGAAAAAATAAAAGGAGGTAAATCAATATTTTATCATTGATCAAAGGCTTGAAAATGGGTAGGGATTTTCCATACCCAAGTGGAGTATACAAACATATCCTATCAAGGTTTAATATATAAAGAAAGTGAGAAAAGAAAGAGAGAAGGGCGTAGGAGAGATAGGTTGCCAATTGTCTCTCAAGAGAGTTATAAGCAAAAAGGAATTATAAACTATCTCAATAGGTCTTTTAGGATATGTTTTCTCTCTTAAAGATGTTTTCCTATTCCAATTACGGTGGAATTCTCAAACCTTACTTGACACCTTGATTTTACCCTTAAAACTTTCCCCTTCTCTAGGATTGTGATGGATAAATGGCACACTTGATCACTAAATCCTCTTGAAATATCTCTTGACCTACTCTTTAACACTTTTAAATTGTTTATCAGTCTTCATAACTGATGCTACAATGATGATTAGAACTCCTAAGTGTCTTGAAGTCCACTTGGCCTTACTATGGCTACCTTTGATTACAAGTGTCAAATCTTGGTTTCATCTTCAACAAGGAAATATTTATCCATAAATGGTTTCTTCATATCATATCAGACTTGGAAAAAATCATTTGGAGTCATCAAACTCTATCCAAGTCTCTAATTTGTACCTTAAGCTCTCATAAGCCCTCAAATCTTTGTAGCCCTGAAAACATGTAAAGTTCCTTATGTAGAATAATGTAAAGAGGATATTGGATGAATAAATATATTTTTTATGACACATTATCCAATTACACCTCCATGCCAAATTTTAGGACCTAAAACTAAGTGAAAATACACTATTTCTACTATTCTCTCCCCTTAATTAGGCCTCAATTAGGCCTCCATGCCTAGAAATTGAGTTTTATCCCAAAATCACTCCCACAAACGTGAAATTTCCAATAAGTTTATGATTAAATTTAACCATACCATAACCATAATCCATGTAAAATTTCAAGTTCTATGACATTGTACGGATGGGTAAACCATGAAATGGTCAAAAACCCTATCCTATGTGCTTGAACATGCTTGAGAGATAGTTGGAGTGTTTGGAAATAAATTTGTAGGATATTAAGATTTAAATTGGTTTTTTTAGGCATGAAACATCATCAAGAAACTCAAAAAAATTATATTGAGGTCTCCATTTGCATTTTTAAGTCTATAAATCAGCGCCTTTGGATTGCCAAAAATTGTATTTCTCTCTTGTTAGCTAACTTGATGACTTGGATGGATCATATATCACTTTGGATGGATTTAAAAGTATTTTGAATGATCATATAAACTATTATATATCTTAAAAAATACTCTTCACTTGATCTAGATATCATTTCATACCTTGCGTACTCACACACACACACACCTACAACCATTCTTTTTGAATAATTTTATACACATGTACATTCTCACGTGTCAACTACTACTCCATCAGGGGTTGTAAGTACCAAAAAAGGTTGTAAAAATGTTTATAGGGCCATTCATGAGCATTATAATTCATAAAAAGGGCTTATTCAACCATTAATCTCTAAGGATGGGTTTTGGAGGGTTTGGAGTGTCTTATCATCTTAATGATGATTCATAGAATACAAGCCATGGATGGGAAATTTAATTCCACAAATTTATAATGAATATACCCCTCCATATCTACATAACATATATTTACACCATGCATCTTATCAAGAAATATCCAAGTAGAAGTTAGTGTCTCTCCAGTTGTAACTAGGTAGTTTGGGAGTGCTCTATAGTCTTAATGATTATTTATACAAGATGAAGACCTTGTTGGGGATCAACCAACAATGATTACACTTGTGAAAGCAATAAATGCGGAAATAAATCAGATAGATAAGCAACTAGAATGATAAATAGCACAGAACAAGAGATACAAGAAAACACCCTAAAAACTTGTATTAAAACTCTTTACAAAAGGAATACAATTGAAGAAACTTCTTTCTTCCACACCTCTCTCAGATGCACAAGATCTCTCACTAGATCTCTATTCCTTAAGAGCTCTCTCTCTCAAGTACAATCAATTCCAACAACTTGGATTGATACAACTTCTGTACTGTCCTTCAAACATTCACAATGTTCTACTCATACTCACACACTAAGCTAAGAAGATCTTTCCTACATATAGAATTAGGAAACTTGAGCATGCACTTACAACAAATAGTTAAGCCTCTTGAACAAGGGCTCTAAAAACAATCTTGCTAATAATAGAAACGCGAGCTTAAGACTACAACTCAAACTCATCATGCAAACACTCGCTTCTGTCCTCGAAAATAGCATTCTGGACACGCAGGTAACCGACGTCGATTCCTGCCTATTTGCCTGTGACCGTCGTCGGCTGATCCTTTGCCGATGCCAGCGTTCCTCCAACTGCTCCTGACCGACGTCGGTCACTCCTGACCAATGCTGGTGACTGTGTAAACTTGAACCTATTTAAGTATGCTCCTTGGTGAAGCTTTTAGCTCCACACCCTAACAATCTCCCACTTGGAGATAAACAGTTGCACCAGTACCTGTACAGCAACATCTTCTAGCTCCTCCATCTTCAACTCAATCATGAAGACAAACAGAAGTTGAATGAAGATTTAACTTCTCCTTTATAACCGGCTTGGTTAGCATATCAGCAGGATTCTTATCTGTATGGATCTTCTCCAGCTTCAACTCACCATCTTCCAATACCTGCCGTATGAAGTGGTACCTTAGTTGTATGTGCTTGGTTCTTGAGTGAAAGGCCGAATTCTTAGCCAAATGGATTGCACTCTGACTGTCACTATACAATCTGCAACTCCCATGCTCCCTTCCAAGCTCTTCCATGAACTGTGTCATCCATATCATCTCCTTGCTAGCTTCTGTGGCTGCAATATACTCTGCTTCTGTAGTTGACAAGGCAACAACCTTTTGCAACTTAGATATCCAGATAACCGCCATTCCACCTACAGTGAAAACATAACCTGTGGTGCTCCTCCTGCCATCCAAATCACCTACCATATCTGAATCTACATAACCATGTAGAGAAGTATCTGAACCTCCATAGCACAAGTGTCTACTGTTGGTTCCTCTCAGATATCTAAGGATCCACTAAACTGCTTTCCAGTGTTCCTTACCTGGATTGGCCATATACTTGCTTACAACTCCCACTGCTTGGGCAATATCCGGTCTAGTACACACCATTTCATACATCAAACTTCCTACTACGGAAGAATATGGAACCTTACTCATGTACTCTACCTCATCATGTGAATTAGGACATTGTTCTTTACTCAACTTAAAATGTCCAGCCAAAGGTGTGCTTACCGGTTTAGCATCCTGCATATTGAACCGTTTCAACACCTTGTCCACATAATCCTCTTGAGACAATATCAACCTGTGATTTTTCCTGTCTCTCTTAATGCTCATGCCAAGGATTTTCTTAGCTGCTCCCAAATCCTTCATAGCAAACGTTTGAGCTAATTTCACCTTAAGCTCAGAGATATCCTGCATGTGTGATCCTGAAACCAGCATATCATCTACATACAACAATAGAATAATATATCTACCATTATCAAATCTCTTAAAATATACACAATGGTCAGATTGATACCTACTGTAGCCATGCTCAGTCATAAACCTGTCAATTTTCAAATACCACTGTCTAGGAGCTTGTTTGAGGCCATACAAGCTTTTCTTCAACCTGCACACTAACTTCTCCTTACCCTTGACCTCAAATCCTTCAGGCTATTCCATGTATATTTCCTCATCCAAATCTCCATGAAGAAACGTTGTCTTAACATCTAGCTGCTCAAGATGCAAATCCTCAAAAGCAACCAAAGACAATACAACATGTATAGAAGTCATCTTAACAGCAGGAGAAAAAATCTCACCAAAATCAATACCTGGCTTTTGTGCAAATCCTTTCACTACCAATCTGGCCTTATATCTCATCTATCCATCCTCACCTTCCTTCAACCTGTAGGTCCACCTATTCTTCAGTGTTCTCTTACCAGCTGGCAACTCAACCAAATCCCATGTTTGGTTCTCTCTCAAGGACTCCATCTCCTCAACCATGCCACACTCCCACTGACTCTTGGACTCCACCTATAATGCTTCTTCAAAACTCTCTGGTTCTCCACTATCAGTTAGCAATAAATAGTATAAAGAAGGAGAATATATAATTGGAGGCTTACTTACCCTTTCTGACCTCTTGATGGGTGATTTAGACTCATTCTCAACATGCTGTCCACCCAAATTCTCTATTAGTGACAGACCTCGGCCACCTGTAGACCTGTTACTGGCTGACGCCAGTTCTTCCTGGCCGACGTCGGTGCCTGTTCTATCAACGTCGGTCTATGTATGACCGACATCGGTTTCTGTACTACCGACACTGGTTCCTAACCTACCGATGTTGGTCTCTGTGTTTTCCTGTAAGTGATTATTTCTTTTTCCTGTGAGCTCATTTTGGACCATAACTTCATCCAATTCACCATTGCTCTGCCCAGATTGATTCAGCTTCCTCATCTGATCACTATACATCACTTTTTCATTGAAAACAACATCACGGCTCCTAATTACCTTGTTAGTTCCTAGATTCCAAAATTTGAAACCAAAATCATCTGAGCCATAGCCAATAAACGTGCACCTCATAGACTTAACATCAAGCTTCTTTCTATTTTCCTTATCTACGTGCATAAAGGCTTCACAACCAAAAACTTTGAGATATGAGAGATCTACCTTTTTACCTGTCCATGCTTCTTCTGGAATTCCACCATCCAGAGCTGTAGAGGGTCCTCTGTTAATTAGGTACACTGCGGTGTCAACTGCTTCTGCCCAAAACTCTAAGGGCAACCCAGCATGCAATCTCATACATCTTGCATGCTCCATGATTGTTCTATTCATCCTTTTAGCAATTCCATTCTGCTGAGGTGTCCTTGGAACTGTCCTTTGCCTACGGATTCCATGTGTGTAATAATACCAGTTAAACTTAAGACTACAGAACTCACCGCCATTATCAGATCTCAAGCACTTCAATCTTCTGCCTGTTTCATTCTCAACCATAGCTTTCCAAATCTTAAAAGTCTCAAAAACATCAGATTTATTTTTAATACAGTAGATCCATACCTTTCTTGTAGCATCATCTATGAATGTAACATAGTACTGTGATCCTCCAATAGAGGCTACCTGAGCCGGTCCCCACACGTCTGTGTGAACAAGCTGCAAATTATGCCTTTTCTTAGTAGACCCAGTCTTGAGAAATCTAACCCTTTTCTGTTTTCTAAATACACAATGCTCACAAAATTCTAGATCCATACTTTTCAAATCTGAAAGCATACCTTTAGACTTAAGAATTGACATCCCCTTCTCACTCATGTGGCCAAGCCTTGAGTGCCACAATTTAGCATCCACCTCTGAAGTAGATAATACAAAAGGAGATTTGTTAGTAACACAATTACACAAATAGAGAGTACCTTCTCTCTTACCTCTAGCCATAACAAGTGCACCCTTGGTCACCTTCCAAGATTCTGCTGTGAGAGTTACTGTACAACCCTCATCCCCTAACTTTCTTGCAGAAATCAAATTTCTCTTCAAGCTAGGAACATGCATCACATCTCTCAACACCCATGTGTTGCCATTTTGCATCTTCAGCTGCACTTTACCTTTGCCAATAATCTTACAAGGCTCATCATCCCCTAAGTACACTATTCCAAAATCTCCATGGATATAGTCACTGAAATATTCTCTGTTAGGGGTAGCATGGAAAGATGCACCAGAATCTAATACCCAAGATTCTATATTATTATGCAAAGAGAAAATTAGAGCATCTTGTGCAATACCTACAACCTTTGCCTCTTCCTTTCCTTCGTACTGATTGTCCTCCTTAGGCTTTGACCAGCAATCTCTGCTTATGTGCCCCAACTTTCCACAATTCCAGCATTGTGGCCTTCTGCCATTTTTGGATTTGGATCTGCCTCTTCCCTTAGACTTAGATCTTGATCTCCTCTTTCTCCTTTCTTTTTGCCTTCCCCTGCTCTCGAGATTTAAAGAGTTCCAAGATGTCTCCTCTGTGCTTTTCTTGCAAATTTCCTCATTCAAGATAACACTAACAACATCCTCTACTTTTAAAATATTCGAAGCAGAAGTAGTATTAGAAACTACCATTACCAAGCCAAGCCAACTTTCAGGGAAAGAACATAATATTAAAAGAGATTTTATTTCATCATCAAATACAATATTGACTGAACTTAACTGATTAACAATACCATGGAAATCATTCAGGTGATTAGATATAGATCCACCTTCTTGCATATGCAAATTAAATAACTGCTTCATAAGATATACCTTATTAGAAGCGGAGGGTTTTTCATACAAATTTGCTAACGTAGTCATTAACTCTACCGTTGTTTTTGCCTGTGACAAATTGGATATCACAGTGGATGCTAGACTCAGTCTTATAGACCCCAGAGCCTTTCTGTCAAGAACTTCCCATTCTTCATCCTCCATGTCCTTGGGCTTCTTTGCAATCCCACCTAACGGTAAGTAAAGATATTTCTGATATAGATAGTCCTCTATCTGCATTATCCAATGTTGATAGTTCTTGCCATTAAACTTTTCCATTCTCAATTTACTTTCTTCTGCCATTGCTTCTCCCACTCAAATAGAAATCCCTGCAGAAACCCCTATGAGCAACATGTAATCCAAACACACTACACAGATCTGAACCACCTGTTAGTGAACCTGAGCTCTGATACCACTTATTGGGGATCAACCATGAAATGATTACACTTGTGAAAGTAATAAATGTGGAAATAAATTAGATAGATAAGCAACTAGAATGATAAATAACACAGAACAAGAGATACAAGAAAACACTTTGAAAACTTGTATTAAAACTCTTTACAAAAGGAATACAATTGAAGAAACTTCTTTCTTCCACACCTCTCTCAGATGCACAAGATCTCTCACTAGATCTCTATTCCTCAAGAGCTCTCTCTCTCTCAAGTACAATCAATTCCAACAACCTGGATTGATACAACTTCTGTACTGTCCTTTAAACATTCACAATGTTCTACTCATACTCACACACTAAGCTAAGAAGATCTTTCCTACATATAGAATTAGGAAACTTGAGCATGCACTTATAACAAAAAGTTAAGCCTCTTGAACAAGGGCTCTAAAAACAATCTTGCTAATAATAGAAACGCGAGCTTAAGAATACAACTCAAACTCATCATGTAAACACTCGCTTCTGTCCTCAGAAATAACATTCTGGACAGGCAGGTAACCGACCTCAGTTCCTGCCTATTTTCCTATGATCATCTTCGGTCGATACTTTACCGATGCCGGTGTTCCTCCAACTGCTCCTGACCGACGTCGGTCGCTCCTGACCGACGCCGGTGACTGTGTAAACCCGAACCTGTTTAAGTATGCTCCTTGGTGAAGCTTTTAGCTACACACCCTAACAGACCTAATATAAATAAAAATTAAATTATAGTGTATTATGGAGACCTATTTACCACCTATAAAAACCTTTGGACCTCATTTAGAAGGACATGGTCATATTGAGCACAAGAAAGCTTATCTCGAGTTGTAGTTTTATAGCTAGAAGGGCTCGAAGAGGTTTTTAGACCAAATTATTCATTATTTGTGTTCCTCTACTTGTGTATGTTATTATATATGGTCTATGACAATATTATTAAAATATCAACTCCTTCAGGTATTCATCCTACCCTCAACAAACCATATTTTTCTCATTGTGTACATAGGCCTGTGTATGGTCTTAGGTTCAAAGGTCTAAACAGAGCCTATCAACATTGGCCTCACTATTGTTGATTATTAGGGATATATATATAGATCATGATAACATCATAAAAAAAATTCCAATTTATTTTATTATCCCTTAGGCCTACTCTATCCTTCAAACCAATGGACATGTTCATGTAGGTAGACAAGTAGATGACAAGTTGACTGTGTCAATAGGCTAAAGTAAGCCTTGTTTAATCATGCTACCTATAATATATCTTTAGGTTTATTGGAACTTAATTAAAAAATTTAACCTTTTAATTCACTTAAGCTTCCATCCCATTATCATTGTTTTCACTCCTACCTTATTGGAAAACCAACTGCAGCGGTCCAGGTGAACATGTAGGTAGTCATTTAATGTTTGACTATATTTTTAGGGTTTAAGACCTCTATCACAACATATTGAATGTTAAATTATTTTTTATATAGTTTTTAAGACATAAATGTATTATTTTTAATCTTATAAACTTCAAAAACCCTTACATTTTCACAAACACACATTATCTTCTTACACATGTCTAATACATGGTTGTAGGTGATTATTTCTAGCCCAAAGATCTCTCTCAAGTTATCTTGATCATTCATGATAAAGTATGGTTTTTGAGGTTATATTAAACCCAAGTATTCATGATAACACTTTGGGTATGCATTAAATACCACCCTTTACACCAAACTTCATCAACATTAGGGTTCTTATGGGCTAACAATGAATCGGGACTTGTATTATGCATAGGCATAGTACTCTGCATGTCTAATTTTTTGGCTTTGGAATGGTATGGATGAATTAATTGGTCATTTATAATATCCCATACCTCATTTATGTTTTCTTTGGAATTAATTTTTTGAAAGTATCTCACACTTTGCAATAAAAACTCCCAAGACTTGTGACTCTTAATAAAACACACACCTTTCTTCTCATGATGAAACCTACGACATGATCATATGTACTAGTTGTGATATTTTAAAGGTCCCTTTAATAAATTAAATATTATTTCAATCCTTTCTCTTCCCTCATTAATATTCAAAGAGTGTTTAAAAGGAAGAAAACAAACCTGTATGCATTGATAGGTGCTTAGAGGTGCTTGTCTTGTTAACAATGATTCATAGAGCATGATAGATTTTCCAAAAAATGAATACCATGGAATTAAATATAAAAAGGAGGGCATTAAAATCCTACAAACATATATCTCATGGTGTTTCCTCTTTATGAATGATCATCCACAAATAGAGCTTTTAAGGTCTACCAATAACTTGATAGAGGATATGTCTGGGTTTTAACCTTTTTGAGCACCATATCTCTATTATAAACCTAAAATTGACCATGAGAAGATTGAGGGAAATTGTAAGAGTGATTTATGATCATTTATAGCTACCTTACACTTGTTCCTTATGTTTCTTCCTTGGATTGATCTGCACATAGTTTTGTTTCCATGAAGAAGTTATCTTCTACTACAAATTTATCATGGCAAACCTTCGAACCAAAGGATGATGGATATATCAATAAATCAAATGATGGATTTGTAATGTACAAAAATATTATATTCTCCTTATTTTTTCCTTTATATATTATATGTAGGAAAACTACCCATTTGGACAAGTGTATCTTAATGTATTCACCATCTATTTGACTTTCATCTTAGATTCACAAGCTCAAAAATGCATTAGCTTTGTAAATATGCCCTTGAAAAACTTTATTTAAATATGACATACAAAATTCACCCTCCTTAAAGGCTTCTAGTATGAAGGTTAATTTATATGACATGTTTGTAAAGCATTTGATGACCTTAGAGACTCACTTCCTTTTGAAACATTTGACAAATAGTCTACAGAAGACAACCTTGGATAAATACTAGACCTCGTGTCAAGAATCAAAAAATGACTTGGACATCCCCTACACCTGACCAAAAAATTCCCCCATAATAATTAGCTTAGAAAAGTAGAAATATAGTGAGAACAAGAAACCCTATTTTTTTCCAAATACCTTAATATCTGATAAAATACCTTAATTGTATCAAATAAGATATAGCCAATTTTAGGCTTCAAAAGACACTTTAGATCCTTCCTCTCACCCAAGAAAAACCTATATAAACCTAATACATCATCCCATGAATCATAACATACTGTCACATGATGATTCCTTAAATAACCCTTAGTGCATACAATGAGACCTTAAACAATGCTAATAAGAATTTTAAAAGGACCAATTGAAGACTATAAAGGCATGTAATGGGCTAGGAACAAAGCTATAAAGACATGAATACTCAATTTTTATCCTACAGGGGTTGATATTTTTAACTTGGGGTTAGAAATGGCAAACAAATTGGTGATTCATAGGGATAACATGCTTGCATTGCTAATTAGACCAGTAGCCTTATCCTTTCATTAGGAAATGGAGTCACTTTCACTCTACTACAGACCTGATTTGACCTTGACCTTGGATGAAAGAATCTTGAAGAATATAAGATGATTGATCTACCTCCAACACACACAAAATGAGAAAAACACACACAGAAAAACAAAGCACCAACAAGACACACAACATAATTGTGCTACAAAACACTTAAGGAACAAAATAAACATAACAAACTAATATGTACAAACTAACCTGCCAAGATTGATCCTCCAAAATAAAAAGGAAATATTTTGAGATCATCTTCATGTGATGAGAAAGGATGTGAAATAGGTTGCCTCTTGGGCCTTTGATTTGTTGAGTTCATCTACTTCTTGATTACCAATCCTCTTGGTAGACCTTCAAATGAATAATCAACATCAAATATGTTCCTAATGAATACAAATTAATCTTGATCCTCAAAACTTACCCCATACTAATGTTTCATGTTTGGATATCTCTCCAATATGACTATATCTAAAACTTCAACCTTTGATGACTCATTAAGATCATGCCTTTTAATATGTACACTTTGATCATCTCCTTCTTAAACATGTTTACTTGAAATTATAGGTCTATCATCCAAACTCAAGTAAAAAATTTCAAGTTATTACCAAAAGGTACATTCCTCTTGGTCATTTTAAAGGATGCCAATATCAACCTCATTCATGCCATTATCTTAGGCTCATGAAATGCTTCAATTAAATCCTATCTTGGATGGGTTTTAAATTCTACAGCCTCTACTACTTGGTCATGATGTTTAATAGGTATATTAACCAAAGTTTCCTCTTGAAAGATTACCTCATACTTAGTTGAAACTTCATTTGAGACCACCATGTCATCATCAACTATTTTAATATGTACCTCATGTTCCATCCTATTAGTTTTATCATCTTGATCTTCAAGAGATCCAATAATAGTTAACACATCAAACTCTCCCATGAAGTCATGGTACAACTACTTCCATGAGTTCTCTTCAACTCTTTTATCAAGGGATGTCACTACTTCATGCTTCCTTGGAATTATAGATTTATCATGTGCATCTTCTTGAAGGTTGATTCTTAATGGTTACTCTACAATCAACTCCTTCAATTCCTTTTTGATACAATAGATAGGATCATCATCTTCAAATAAGAAAGTCAATTAAAAGCAAATATTTACCTCTTCTTGATCATATGAACACTTTTTAAGATTCTCCAAGTTTTTTTCAACTGTTACAACTTTACTCATGGCTACCATGCTATCATCCACTCTATTTTCAATTTCAAAACCATGTAAAACCTATCTCATGTTTGATTTTGTATTGCAATGAAGATTAAAAATGGTAATCTTATCATCATATTTATTCATAACATCTTATTCACCTCTTTATTGATGCTCTTTTTTAGTTGTAACCTCATCCCATACCTTTAAAACCATAGGCTCTTTTTGACAAAAGGAGGGCATGGGAGGGAAAGAGAACTCCTTGGTCTACTTAAAAATTCATAAAGTACCCTTATAATTTAAGATTTTGGGTTTAGGATTCTTAGAGTATTCTTGGAGAGGCTCTTGAGTAAGGGAAAAAATTCATTGTCTTGACTTCTAACACCTTCTCTCTTTTTTGATCTTTGGTGGGCATAGGAGAAGATTCATTCACAAGGGATAACATGGTGTAACTAGGAGTCATAGTCCAAGAAGGTTTAAAAAGATGAGTGATCTTGGGTTATTAAGTAAGGGTGGGTGTAGCTTTAAAGAGGCTTGAAATCAAAGGAGGTTGAATAGAGATATGAGATGATGGTTGAGGATTCTTGGATTGGATCTTTTGATTTTCCCATCTCACTAATCTACTCTCCATGAATTGAATGATTTGTAGCCTTTTACTTATTAGGACATGTTGGTTTTCTCTTTAAAAAAATGTTCACTCCTAATTTTCAAAATCTAATGAGTATATAATATTTTTTAAGATGTTGATTGGAATAATATTTCCAAACTCAATTCTTCTATCCATCTTCCTCATCACTATTTCATTTTTTTGCATTTTCATGAGCAATTGAGTGTCTTGCTCTTTCTTGTAGACACTTAAAATTGGCCACCAATGGATTCATACCTAACTTTAGAAAAATTATTACCAACCATTTAACATCTAGCCTAAGAATTTATAAGAGTCTCAAATTTGGCTTCATAAACATGCAAATAAATCAATTTGGCTCATAAATCAATTAAATTGAATAAATGCACAAATAATTTAATTAAAAATATTGGAAATATTCAAAAGTATAAAATAAATTAATTAAACATGTAAATCCAAATCAAATACTAATTAAATTAATCCTTGAGAAATTAAATGAATTATCAAAAATGAAAATTCAAAATCAAAAGCATCTTAGAAGCTAATCATTACCTTTTGTGAGTTGTCCAAATGGAAAATATCTCAAAGCACACCTATTCATGCTAATAATGAGGTTTTGACTCCTTTTAACCCTACTAAGGTTAGTTAAGCAAAGCTAGGTTAGGATTTAACTCATTCTAAGTCATTTCAAAGCCTATAAAAGCAAGCCTAGAGCTCTTCATTACGGGAACTTGGAACATAGTATAGTTATAATGTAGGATTTGGTTTATGAAGCAAATACAGAGTGTTATAATGACAAAATTCCAATCCAATTTATTTTCAAACAATAACAAGAAAAATCCAAGCCAACCATGGTGATACGAGGAGATGGAGATAGCCAAACCCCATTGATGAAGATTCTTGAGCACAATTTGAGCAAGCTAATGAATACATCATTTAGAGCATTCAAGGAAGGTAAGGAAAATTTGTAAGTTTCTTTACATTTTAGTTGAGCTTTATCATTTGTTGTTTGTTTACCAAGCTCCCCTAATGATCTATGGATAGAGGTGTTATGCTTTGTTAGTGTGTTTTTGTCATTTTGGTTTCATTTTGAGACTAACACTTGATCTAACCTCCCTTCCAACATCAAATTTATAGCATCACAAATGGCATGCCCGATGGGACCATGAGCACCTCACATATAAAGGAAATCAATATGTAGGTCTTAATGAGAGAAATAGATGATTGAATCTTGATAAAATTTCATTTTAACCTTATTTTGGTCATATTTTAATTTCCTTTTAACTCTCGGATCTACATAGAGACCAATGATGGTTAGGTACAACCAGTGATGGTTAAGACCTAACCACCAATGATTCTACACAACCACCACTGATTCTATGATACCATCAATGGTTGGGTTATAGGGGAAAAACATATTTAAATCTTGCATTTTGATTCTCTCTATCATTTCATATTGAGTTTTCTTGGTTTCAAAGGCTTTTAAATCATTAGACTTAAGTTTACCTTGTAGATCTTCTTGATATTTGGCCTAAAAATTATCTAACCTAATGCATATGTTTTTTGAGGTTTTACTTTTGCGATCACAGGTCATCACCGATGGTCTTTATTAACCGATGATGATTCTACATGTCCATCAATGGTTATATATTAAATGATCAGTAACGATTGCCTTGAAACCATCGACAGTCATTTGTTACCATCCATAATCATTGTGTGAAATAACATCCAAACCTAAGAGCTAAATTTCAAACCTCATTTACCCAATCAATAAAGTGCTTCAAATCAGGGGGTTATTATCTAACATTTTCAAGTTGAAGGATCGATTTGAACACTAAATTTTATTATTTTGACTAACCAAACATTTCATTTTGTGATTTAAAATGAACTTACTCAAATCAAACATTTTAATTTGGGTCCTAAAATGAACATGTCAAATCTCACACATTTGGATGTTGGTGCTTAAAATAAATATAGGTTTGGTTAAGTCTTAAAAACATTTCATTTTTAGCAATTAAAATTAATCCTAAGTCTTGAACCTTTCCAATTGGTAATTTAAAACAAACTTAAGACAAATTTTGAACACTTGAAATTTGGGTTTAAAATGAACCTAGATGTTTTTACTTAATTTTGTTTTGTGTAATTCTTTCAATTTTCACACTTAGGCTAAAGGGCCTAGTAATGAATAACATCACATTTAAATTGGTGCTTAACAATCAAGCCTCACTCATAATTGCTTGTAAAACTTGTTTGTTGATTTTTTATTTCATAAAAAGGATACCGTGTGTATGCTCTCTCCCCATCCACTATAGGGAACTCATGGGATTAAAAGTTCATTTTCATTACATTTAGTGCCTAGTCCAAGGCATATAAATAAAGTTTCCTAGGCTCTCCCAAAATCTTGTATGGTATTGGGTGATCTAACAACAACCTTAAAAAAGTCTTTCTACTTGTCTTTTATTTTAATGAATCTTGGCTTCTGAAGGGGATGTCATTACATCTCCCAAGTTATTTAGGGAAGCATTGACCTATGGATTCATCTCCTAATAGTGTTTCAACCCCTCTCCATGAGAGCGTATATAAATTGGGATTGCCCTAATATGATGGTTTGAACAATTAAACCATCTTCATTAATGGTAAGCTAAGCCTAGGATGTATGATCAATATAAACATCACACTAAAAAATGATGGATGTAATGGTTGTGAAAAGGACAAGATATTTTCACAACAAGCCAATTGATGTAGACTAAATTGACATGTTATTTATCTTGTGTGTAAATGTGAAAGTTTGTACACATGGGATCAATCTAGATGGTTGTAACTTATAATTTTTATTCAACCCCACTTTACCACACCTTGATAGGATCAAAGAATATTATAATTAGTTTTGTTTTGGTCATTTATTATTTTATTGCTTGGTGTGTTATATTTAAAAATTGTTTTGTTTAAACCATGTCATGAATGAGTCTTGTGTCCAACATTACTCCATTGTTTGAGGAGGCATTATGTCATTCATTTGACAACTTCATTTAAATTAGAAAACTTTTGTGTCAAAACATTGAGTATGACACTTGATTGAGATGGGTAACATTATGCTACCCAAATCATTCCAAGTATTGTGCCTTTGAAGTATTTGAAAATAACATTATCACATCTTTTGGGAGTACTAACACCATTACACTACCTAAATTATTTCAAAAGACTTGTCTTGTCTTGTGTCTCAATTATCATTAATACAAACAATCATTTGTTCCTTTTTGGATCTTTATTTAACATAGTCATGTTATTTAAATTTAACTAGCTTGTTGGTCATCAAAACCCTAGTTTACCTTAGTTGAGTATTTTTATTAACTTTTACTAGTTTAGAGTCAAACATTGATTGATTTTTGTTTAGGCCTCGACATATATGGGCTTATACATAGATATTTCTCTTTTGAGTTGCGTAACTTAGGTTAATTGATTACTTAAATTTATAAACTTTATTTTTTGTTTCTTTTTTTAATATAATTATTCCATCTTCAAAGTGCCTTTTTTTTAGTGTTTTCCACCAATCACATCATGTTTATGTCTAGAATCAAGTGCCTAGTCTTTGCTAAATTATTCCAAGTTTGTTAGATTAATCATCATCATCCTTTATTTCAATCCTAGTTTTTGATGTCATGTTTGGCCAAAAGTCCTAGCATAACCTCTTTGAGCATATCTTTTAACTCCATGTTTGGATAAAAGACCTAGCGACTCTTTTCCCTTTCCTAGTTTAGACCTATTTGGAATATGTTTGGACATTAGAGTTTGGCATATTATTTTTAAGTCATTTTACTTGACCTTATTTATGAAAAACATTTACGTTATATATTTGAAGTTGTACTATTTTTACCAAATCTTTGCATTATAATTTTTGGAGATACAACTCCACCCCTCGACCAAGCTAGATAGAGTTGAACCCCTTTGTATTTTTAGACATAGATTTTTAGAGTTTTTAAAACTTTTGTAAAACTCTAGTCCATCTTGTTGCAAAGAATTTGTCATATATTTGACCATGGTTCACTATACACATAATGGAACTATGTAAAATCTAGGATATGGAAATGTTAGCTCACATAAAGGCTTTGTTCAAGACCCTTACAAAGATGATGTTGTTTGGGAGATGGATTCTTATCCACCATACAAAACTCAAATAGGGGAACATAGTCAAGAATAGATGATCTAATATTTGGCTAACATGCCTATGATAGCAAAAAATGTTCAACAACAACCCTATTATGTGAGCATCCCATCGGCTTATGATCCTAATAGAGACATAGATGTAGGGCATGGTAATTTACCAAATCTACTAATAGGACCTTATAACATGTGTTACAATATGAACAATGATCTAACCTCTTCTAGTAACCCTAATGCCATAGTGCCAATGCCATATCAAGATCCACATGTGATTGTCACATAAAGAGGCCTCATGGAAGACTAACTCATGAAAATTTAGACAACATACTAGGCATATCAAGACCTATCAAATAATTTTAACAATATGACCATGTCAAATGGGCCTCTTATTGATTTAGCTCCTTTAACAAGAGTTTTAATGGAATTGACTAGTAAAAAAATTAGGGTTTAAACCCACTTATGCAAAACACTTCGGTAGAGAACATGTTCAACACCCCAACTATCAAAGAAGTGTATTCTACTTATACATAAAATAGTGATCAAAATGTAGTGGATAATATGCCAGTAACATCTAATCCAAACCAAAGTGGTGTTAATGAACAAACACATAGTCAACAATAAAATATGCCTTTAACTAACACCATTAGTGGTTTGAAAACTTAGGGAGTAAGAGTTTATACATCCCAACCTCAACCAACTACCTTTAATCCTCAACTAACTACTTATTATAGTACCCACTAACAAGGATTAAGTAGTCAGCCAATGACCAATGTCATGTCACAACATAATGTGATGAATATTACTCGTCCCCAATAGGTGATGAGTAATATTCCATAATAGCAGGAACCATCCAATCAACCCATGTAATAAATGAATAACATCTTAACACCTTAACAAGGGGAAACCAATGTTCCACCTCGCCAAGTAGCAACAAAGATACCTCTTTCATCATAGACCAACATGATGATCCAAAATCAAATGATGACTAACCAATAACATGTAAATATTAGTTAGTGATAAATGTCAAATATCCAACATGTGTCTACTTCCCAATAGGTATTCACACAACCAAGAGGTCCCAATGTTCTTCAAGTACCTATTAGGCAATAGTTGCCTTTTATTTAGAACATACCACAAGTTTAGTGACAAATTATTGGTTCAAAAGTCCCTCTCAATAAACCAAGAATGATTAGTCAGTAGCATGTCACTATTCAACCTCAGTAGGCACAGTATAGCCGTATATCACCATCCCAACCTTGGTATTCCCAACATCAATCCTACATACCCAATCCCAACTAGAATATCACACAGCTTTATGTGTAATTTTAGTAATTGCACCCTAACCCATGCATGCATATTCTTGGTCCATTTCCTATCCAATCTAATAGACCCCAGTAAATACCTCCATCATACCTTAGTCAAAGTAATTCACTTTTGACTACATAGCCTCCATCTCCAGCTAATAATTATCTTGGTTTCCTTAAATAAGAGATTTAATAAATGAAGGATGTATAACCACCATCCAAACTGGGAAACAAGTTAAAATTTTCAAATTATACAATTTGTGTTGTTACCCTTTCAACATAGAGTACTTACAAATACCATTTCCTGTAGGGTACAAACCATGAAAGTTCAAAAAATACAAGGGGAAAGGTGACCCCAAGGCACATCTAATAGAATTCTTTGTTACATGCCAACTAGTGGCCTATAGTGATATTTATCTTTTATTATTGTTTTTGTTGACCAAATTTGACTTTTAGGTCAAATTTGGACCCGTATAGGTTAAAAAATTTGCTTTTTAGATGCTCTAGGGGTCTAAATCTTTGTCATAGGATATATTATGGTTAAATTAATGTTATCTAATGTGTTTATAGCCTTAGTCATGATTTCATTAGCTTATTTGTCATTTTGGGTCATTTAATGTGCTTTTAAGGGTCATAAATGCAAGTGGCATGGTTCCCAAGGTGCCTAGGTGTCCTATTTTCCTTTCAAACATCCAATAGGTTAGTTTATATATCAATAATGTTAGTTACATTAGGATATTATAGGTTGTTTAACTAAAATTGTAGAAACTAATTGAAAAAGGAGAAAATGGCACTTTTATGGCCCATGGGGAAGTGTGCCACGTGGGAAAATATCATGAAGGGTATCTTCACCATACTTACACTCATTTAAATGTTTGGGTTTGATCTAGAAGTTCCATTTTAAGGCCAAAACCATTCTTCTCCTTTCTTAGTTTCCTAGACACACACAAACAACTCAAAGGGTTTCAAGTCAAATGCTTCTAGGAGGTTGTAGTACACTTAGATACCTTCATTTCCATATAAATATTTCAAATAATGGTGTCCTGTGCTTCATGAACCATCCTCATGAAGTTGACCATACTTTTTTGCTAGTTATTTCATGCACCCTATAGGTTTTGATCAATTTTGGTCAAATTCATACGAACAAGTTGGTGATGTTGACTCTAGAGGATGTTGTATACCTCCTTAGATGGTATCCATTCTTATTTTCATGTTTCATAATGTATGGATGAGTAAGTTTATATTGTTGAAAGTTGTCACCACAGTGAGGTTTTAGCCAATTATGCTTTATTCCATAATATGGTCTTCTTCAGAGGTTTCATGTTAGTTAAATATGTTATTCCATAGGTCTCATAGTCATATAAATACCTCCTTCCATGTTTTGGTTTCACCATATCATGTTTTGGGTAGTTTAAAATCTTGTCATTCCCCATTGTCAACTCCATACCTAACTTTAGTTGTAGTCACATGTATAGGCTTGTCCATATTATTCCTAGAGTTACATTCATGGTGTATTAGTTGTCTACGCCATCAGGAGTTGAAGAGAGCTCATTGAGATGTTTGGAAAAGGTGCAAGTGTGGTCCTAAGCCTATTCACCATGCTAAAATAATCATGAGATTGAGTTGCCTTATGCTTGCTTTATTCTAGATGTGTGCAAGTGGTTTCACGTTGGAAAAGAGGAGTTGGAACTTGTTTCAAGGTGTTCCTAGTGAAAATCATGCATTTTAAGATTTTGACAATAGGTTTGATTTTCCCATGAGGCCTTTTATCCACCTTATTGTTCTTTTCCACACTCACTGTCTACACACAATGAATACATACCTACAAGAGCCATTATTGACATCATGTTGAGGGGATTAAAGCTTGACATGGTTCCAACTTCTTAGTATTTCCACAAATGTATTGGAATTTCTGATGAAAGCATACAAAGTTCATAGTCATAGATAGTCTTCATACTGCTTATATTCAACTCATGGTTTATTCACCTAATATCCACCTATAGGTGGTTGAATAGGGGACCAAAATGTTTGTTTGGAGAGAATGAAATAGTTTGACACCTCCTTGAAGTTTTGGTATGATATTCAAGCCTTGATAGACCCATATAAAGTGGAAAATGGGAAAAAAAGTACGCAACCATGTTAAGGAGACAAGGAACTGAGTTTAGGGAAGATTTCCCTAAAATATCAAAATAGAGCTCCAGAGGGTTTTTTTAGACCCCTTATGACATATTTACAAAAGGTTTTAACTTATAAAATGAGGTGAATCTTGTAGCCTCTAGTGTAGATAAGAGCTCTACCAAAGGAGGGAATCAAAAAGTCAATGCAAGGTGGAATTTGAATACCTCAAAGTTGCCCTAAAAGACATTGAAATCCTACAATAATGTCTACAATTTGAGAGCTTGAATGTTATTTGATATCCTAGAATCAAATAGGATAAAAAATCATGGTTATGATGGTTAAACTGGTTAAATGATATGAAAAATGGAATGGATACCATCAGTGTAGAGTTTATGCATGCTTTTTAAGATTTATGACAACCTATAGATGTCCACACTTAGGAATTAGGTACCTATAATAGTGACCTTAATTTGATGCCTAATTAGTGATTTAAGACTCTAAATAAGTGAATCATAGATCATGTATGTAAATTTTAACCTCAAAGGATTCAAATGAGGTTTAAGGAGAGTCTCTAATCATCATGGGCAATCATAAATAGAAGTAAGACACCTACATTAGGTCTTACAGGTAGAGTATCTCAGTATAGGTTAGTGACCCAACATTGATGCTAGAATGGTGTTTGAAGGTTTATAAAGGAGAATTATAGTTAAAAAAAGTTCCTTGTGACCATAAAAATTTCAAATAATGTATTCAAACATCATAACCCAAGTCTAAGGAGCTAGTTCACACCTACAGTAGTCTACAAACAGGGTGTCTCAGTCATAGCAAAAAAATAAACTTAGTTTTGAACTCATGGAGTATATAGGGTAAGAATAATGTATAGGAAGATATAAAATGGTTTTTTTATCATTTTTAAATGGAGATTATTTTCAAACTATTACCAATCCTCAAAGAAGCAAATGTAACCTACAAGCTTCTCTCAAAAGGTATGTGTCTCAGTCTAGTAGATAAAGACTAAATTGAGAAGCTATGGAGCATAAGAAGGGTTAAAAAGAGTTTTGACCTGATTAAATAACATGTGACATCTCAATGAAGGTTTTTTTGACTTTATAAGGACAAACAAGAGTAAAATAATCCTACACAAGTCCCCAAAACCCCTGTACACACCTACAACAGGGTACAAGCTAGTAAAGGTAGGGTAATACATAAAATTATCAAGGGAAGAAAGGAAGGTTAAAAGTAATATAAGGTGGTTAATTTTGTTTAAAAATTTATTTACATAAGCCAAATACTTTTCCAAGTTGATCATCCACCTTCCCAACTTGGTCAAAAACCATCAATCTGTATAGTTGTTCCAAGAAACCATGTTACTCAATAGGTAAGTATGAAAAATCCAAGGAAGAAGAAGGTTTTTAAGTGAATTAAAAGCTTAATAAGAATTAATTTATGATTAGTAACAGGTTTAATGAGACTATGAGTAGTGTTTTATTGTGGAGAGGCCACTCTTAGTTAGATTTGAGAAAAATATAAGAAAATAGGCTTTTTAGAGGCCTTTTTTGGGTATTTTGAGATGGTTAGGCATCTAAATAAAGGAATATAGCTAAAAAATATGGTAAAAATAATAATTATGATTTATAAAAACTCAAAAAATAATAATTTTTACTTGGGGGTGATGGATATACCTCACTATTTTGTCTCAGAGGTCAACCAATCTAGGAAAATCAAGTTTTAACAAAGCAAGCTAGTGAGTACAAAATGGGAAAAGGGATTGGTATGGATATTTGTAAAACTCAAGAAACATATAATGAGGTGTATGGAAGGAAAATAAGGAATAAAATACAATAGGTTAGGCTCATACCTCCCAAGATGACCCAAATACCCCATGCACACAGTCTAATTAAGCAAGCTTTCACTAGGCCTAGTTAGTGAATGAAAGAAAAGGAAGAAGTGGAGTGATTGAGAGGTTATGTAATGGTTTAAAAAGATTGAATGAAGAATTAATAAACATTATAAACATTTATTACCATGAAATATCATTCCAAGTAGCCAAAGCTAGTTGGATGCAGGTTAGGCCTATTAGGCCTTTAAGGGACCTAGAACCAATTTAGGGTCCATCTTCATTTCCAACTCTTTGTGGGATATATAGATGATTTTAACATGTTAAGGGGATGAAATTATAACTATTTAATATTTTTTCATGAAATTAAACCTATGGGAAATGTACTTCTAGGTTAGAGAGATTTCAAACATGCAACAAAGGCAAAAAATAGCTTGATGGGGTATCTTCAAATGTTCATATATCCTCTAAGGATTTTCATGGGAACAAAAGGAATTGGGAGGGATTATAAGGGCCCATTGGAATAAATTTTGTGGCATTTAGTGGCAGATCTAATGTTAAATATTTATGAATAAATCTTAAGACCAAAAACTGCCTAAAACCCTACTAAACCCTCAGTTAAGACCTGATGGAGAAAACAAGATTGGAAAGATATCCTAATGACATAGTTTATAAATTAAGGATATTGTAACATGTATATGACTCCCTTATGATATTTCACACCAATATTAATTTTACAAAATTGTATGAACAAGGTGAAAAATAGTGTATTTTGACCATTTTTTATGTTTTAAAGGTTTTAAGAGGTTTCAAAATATGTAATCAAGTTTGGAAGAAGGATATAGAATTTTTATAACCCCTAATTGTAATTTAATTCCTAGGAAAATCTCCTAAGTGTTCAAACAATAGTATTCATCTCAGCCAATCAAAACTGGCATAGGAGACACAAGGGTGAGAAGGGTGAAAACTCCAAATGTTAACCCTTTAAGGTGTACCTAATTAGTATATGGCCATGGATAGTATTTAAAAGTTTAATTAACTCCATCCCATGTATTTTAATGGAAAATTTATTCTATTTTTGAGGCCAAGCATGAGGGGTGATAGAAAGGAGGAGTTTTTTAGAATATAGGAAGTGATGACTTCCTCTAAAATAATTCTAGATGATTAGGAATAGAAAAAATTCATGGAGAGGAATGTCTAAAAGCCTTATCTTTCAGCATAATAATAAGACTTATCCCTAGTTAGTTTTAGGATGTTCAAATAGGTTAAAATTATGAAGGTAGCTTTTTGAGCCAAGACTGGGAGTTTTATGCCATTTTTCATAAGTTTCATTACTTGTATGGACACCTAGGTCTCTTGACATTGGATGGTTAATTCTATATCTCTTTATAATGAAATTTTAACCTCTTTTATTATATTTAAAAGTGCACAAGTGACCTTTGGACTTCCATTGTCTTGCTCTTCTCTCAAAGACTATAAATAATGACTCTTTTAGCTCTTTTTGGCAACCTCCATTGGTTGATGGTGAAAACCTACCCAATTTTGTAATTTAATGGCTCTTGAAGAAATAAAAAAATTATTTTTCCTACTTACATGCTTCATAGTTGAGTTTGGTTTCAAATCTTATTGATCTTGTTTAGTGAAAACTAATCTTTTCTAGCATGTTATCTTTGATTATCCACCAAGTATGCAAAAGAGTAATTATTATAGGTCCTTTTTAGTGTTATATTTCAAGTGTATAAGTGCATTATAAGTGTTTAATGGATTTATTCTCTCAATGAATCATTTATTTCCCTCTTAAGTATCAAAATACCTTCTTGAACCTAGCTTATGAAACACTGATGTAACAATTTGTCTTGTGAGTTTTGTGTAAGAGAAGATTTGTTTTTCTCTGAGTAGTATAAGTTTAGTCAATAGGAGGAAATAAAATATTGGTGAATCACCATTTTTAAGCTATTTTAACCCTTTTCATCTAAAGTTAATAGGCAATAAATTACTTCAAAGAGTGCATCAATGGAATTAGCCCTTCTAGAGATTCATCTCATCAAATTGTTACCCATAGAAAGAGAGATGTTTCCATTGTGCCACTTGGATGAGGAGAGATATGCATATCCTTAAGGGGTGAAAATCCAAGTGACAATAGTTTTTGTCATGCCCAGTGGGACTCTAAGTCCTAGAAGATTGTCCAAGATTTGTGTTGGTCTTAGCATAGTTGTAGCTACAAGAACATCTACATTAAATTCCTAGAGACTCTAATAAAGTTTTAAACTCTTTGGTTGTTGATCAGTCCCTAATTTCCATGCCAAAGGTGACCATTAGGTCTGCTACTAAAGGTATACCTTTTGAGTTTGTGCAATTGCCTTTTTATTCTACTAGAAGATTTAGATTTGTGAATACCCATCCTTATTCAAGAGAGTTTATGTTTAAGAAGTCCAAATTCCTACTAAGGTAAACCTCTAATACCTATAGTCTACATTATAAGAATGATAGAAAATAATATTTTATATCCTTGACTGGATCATCTCCTTTGAATATTTCTCAATATGACCAAATTCCTAGAGCAACCTTTAAGAGTGCTCCATCTTTTAGTGGAGAAAGTCCTATTACTACCATTGAACATATTATAAATATATAAACATTTTGTAACATTAATAAAATCACCCAAGAGAATGTGGCTATTAGGCTATTGGAATTATCCTTAAAAAGGAAATCTTTATATTGGTATGGGACTCTACCTAAAAATCCCATTGCCTAATGGGATGAACTAGGAGATCTATTGACTAAGAGGTTTGGAGAGAAGAGTGATAATCTATCAGTAGATAAGAAATTAACCACTATCAAAAGGGAATAATAAGATTTTATGAAATTTTTTTAACACTATATTTCAAAAAATATGGGATAGGATCCTAACCTTTATGATACCTACCCCAAATTATGCCTTTTTGTACTATCTAAAAGCATTGAATAGTGATGTAGCCATGATGATCCAATCCATGGGTGGGAATACACTACCTATTGGCTATGAGATAGCTAAAAATATTGAGAATTATCTTATTCAAGTATTGAAGATTTATCCTAGGTCATCAATGCCATTTTTTCCTGATTTACAACTTTCTAATCAAGTTGCATTACCTACCTTGGCTCATTTACCTAGTCAAGAAAAGTATACCATTTACCCCAACAATGAGATCCATGAAGTCAAGATTTTGGTTCAAAATGTTAATAATGAATTGGTTTCCCTCAAAAGGTAACAAGCTCAAATTTATAGGCCATACCAGTCCTATAATCAATTTGGGCAAACAAATAAGCCTCCTTTTCAAGGTAATAATTAAGGAAAAGATCAAATTACTCAAGATAGACCTTACCAAAGTTATAATCCTAATTCCCCATCATATTAAAAAGATATTTTTCCCACTAAAAACAATTTTTTTCAATAACAACCATGTTATCCCTCCTATGACTAATATCTGGGCTAAGTTGCATATGCCAATGAAATGCCTAGTCAAGACATGACAATGCAAGGTAATCAAGCATCTCAAGTTTCCAATTTTGATGTGCCAATGCAAAGTGGAATGAAAATTGGAATTTAAAATGTAAAATTAAAATCTGATTCTACTCTTATAAATAATTTGGATGGAGAGTTTTGTGCCATCAATCATTTGGGGAATTCAAGCAATATCAATGCTAGTGTGTTCTCTAACACTAGGTCTAAGAAGAGGGTTGTTGAAGAGACATAAAGGGATAATAAAGGACATTTTTTGACTCCTACATCATCTAAAATTGTGGTTGGGTCTAAATCAACCCCTAAGGTGAAATAAAATTAGAAGTTTCATAATGTAAGCCCTGCTCCTACACATCCACCTTCACAAGCTACACCACAAGGTACTAGTGTTTCCAAAGAGCCTTTCAAGGTAAGCAATCCTCATATAAATTTTTTGGACCAAATGAATAATTTAAATATGAATATTTATTTATGGTATTCATTTAAAATATCAGGATAAAAATATATGCTTCAAAAAGAATTACAAAGACTAGGTAAACAAGTTGGATCAACTAGAAATGAGAATGTTGTCTTAGTGAGTAGAACTTAGCCCATTGATGTAGAAGTGAAGAAGACTAATAAGAATCCTAATTTTTACATATCCTTGATTATTAGTGATTTATTAGTTCACAATTACATCATAGATAGTGGGGCTAGTACTTCATCTATGCCCAAGTGTATAGTGGATAAACTAGGCATAAATTATGAACCAATGGCTAAAGGAGTTCTATAATTGGATGGATCACCAAAAAAGACCTTGGGATTAGTCAAGGATTTGAATATGATTTTACATGATTTTCCCACTTTTTATATCCCTCATGATGTGGTTGTGGTAGATTTACCCCCATACTTTTCTCTTTTTTTGTCAAGAGAGTTTACAACTAAGATAGGTGGATACATGGCAGCTAATTGATCCTATATGGTTTTTAGGATAGAGTATGGTACTAAGGTGAAGATTGAATCAAAGCCTATCCACCATAATCACTTAGATATTTACATGACTAAAGTGGAAAATGTTAATTATTTCATTATTGATGAGAACTTCAAATAGATCAATCTCCAACATCTTCTCTTGAAGGAGGTTCTTATTTGTATTTAGATGAATGGGGAGATGAACATTATGAACATGATCCTTACAAATTCATAGAGGAATCTAATATTAAAGTGTATTTAATTCATGATGAGGACTCTTTCATGCCAAACTTGATGAAGCCAAGTGAAGACATGGAAGGTTTATGGTAGCTATTTTTTGATGGATCTAGAAGCAAAGTTGGGGCAAGTGGTGGAACAATGTTGGGTTCACCATGCAAAGAAAGGTACTAATTCCACTTTCAGATTTCACTTCTATTGTACTTGTAATGTAGTATAATATAAGGCTCTCATTCATGGCCTTGAGTGGGATAGAAAAAAAGGTATGAAAGAATTAAAAGTGTATGGTGATAGTGAGTTGATTGTGAATCAAGTACGAGGCCAAAATGTGACTAAGAACTCTTTGATTAAGTCCTATAAGCATAGAGTGTGGGATTTTGTGGAGTATTTCCAAGATTTCAACATCCAATCCATCTGAAGAGAAGACAATAAACATGTTGATAGGTTGGTAGTAATTGGAGCTTAGTTTGATGTTTTAAAGGGGATAAGAGAAGATAAGAACCAACCACATCTCAAGGTGATTGTAAAGCCCTCCATACCTAATAATATCACTAATTGGTAAGTGTTTGATAGTGATAAAAAAATAACACTTTTTATATAAAAGGAGGCTGAGTTTTCTTCCAAGAATCAATTCAAACTACAACAATATGGAGGATAGATTGTACAATTGAAAACAAAAAATCTCCATAAAGGCTTAGTCACACTTGAGAGTATCTTTAATGATGATGAACAATTGAAGAAAGAGAAGGTAAACATGTATACTAAGCAATAAAATTGTGAGAGAGTACAAATATTCAAGGATAAGTTTCTTGCACTTAGGAAGGTATGTACTAGTGAAGAGAAAAATGCTTTCATTGAATTATGCAAGGAGTTTTCTAATGTATTTGCATGGGAATATAATTCTTTTAAGGGATTTGATCCAAAATTATCTCAACATACCATAGAGCTAGATGAGGATGCTAAGCCTATTAAGTAAAGACAAAGGCCAATCAATCCTAAGATTGAGCATCTCATAAAGAAGGATCTTTTTAAGTTGATTGAGTCCAAAATCATTTTTCCTATTAAGCATTCATTTTGGTTGGCAAACTTAGTCCTTGTTAGGAAGAAAAATGGGGAGATCAGGTTATGTGTTGATTTTAGGGACTTGAATAGAGTTTCCTTGAAGGACCATTATCCTCTTCCTTCCATGGAGTACATTTTACAAGTTGTGGTAGGTAGTGAAAAGTTTTCTCTCCTTGATGGATATTCTAGGTATAATAAAATTTTAGAAAAAGAAAGTGATCAATATAAGATAGCCTTTAATACTAAATGGATTACATATGATTATAGGAAAATGCCTTTTGGATTGTCTAATATTGGAGGTACATTTCAACATGCAATGGATATGGATTTTCAAGGACTAATAAATGACATTGTGTTGGTGTATCTTGATGATATCATAGTTTTTCTAAGGATGCAGAGGATCACTTAAATCACCTTAAGATTTTTTTTGAGAGATGTAGAGAGTTTAGAATCTCTTAACCCAAATAAGTGTGTGTTTTTTGTCCATGAAGGCAAGATTTTAGGATATATTATCTCAAATAAGGGCCTATCCATAGATCCTAAAAGGGTAAGTGAAATTTTGGCATTGGCTTTGCCTAAACACAAGAAAGTTTTGCAAAGTTTCTTTGGGAAAATTGATTTCATAAAGAGGTTCATTCTTAATTTGATAATTTAGTCAAGAATTTAATCGCTATGCTAAGGAAAGATGAAGTGTTCACTTGGACAAGAAGAAACAAGGAGAGTTTTGAAGAGATTAAATAAGCCATTACCCAAGCTCCAACTCTTGCAAGTCCTAATTTCTCAAAGGATTTAAACTTGTATACCTTTAAAAATGAGGAGGTAATCTCTGCCATGATTACTCAATCAAATGAAGAAAACTTGGAGCAACCTATTTCCTTCTTTATTTAAGGTTTGGAAGGATATGAGGTAAGATACACCTATGTTGAGAAGCAAGTACTTTCAATTTTTATAAGTATAAATAATTTTAGGAATATGTTATCTAAAAACATTATTCACATATTGATACCTCATCCTAGTGTCAAATACTTCCTTTTGAGTAGAGATTTAAATGAAAAAGGGCTAGTTAGATCATAAAAGTGATGGAGTATGATGCTGAAATCAAGATAACAAAGCTAGTGAAAGGAAAGGGGTTATGTGAGAATATTGATTCAGATTTGAAAGAACAAAAAGAGGTTATTTTATCACTTCATGATGACCTTATGATAGTTGTACCTTCATCCATGAGAATTTGGACACAATATATGATCCATTTTCTTCAAACCGATGAGTGTCCACAAGGTCTAAATAGAGATAAATAAGGAACTTTAGATTACAATCTATTCCTTATGTGATTATTGATGGAATGTTATTTAGGAAGGACTTATTAGGTGTGTTATTGAGGTGTGTTGAATCAGATCAGGTTGAGAAAATATTTTTTGAGTTTCATGATGGACCAGCTGGTGGTCACTTTGCTCCAAGAACCATTACTGCCAAGATTATGAGAGCTAGATACTTTTGGCCTAGTTTGTTTAAAGACACCCATGCTTGGGTAAGGAAGTGTGAAAAATGTGCTCTCTTTTATGGTAAACAAAATCTTTCATGCTTGCCTCTTCATCCAATACAAGTAGACTAAACTTTTATGTAATGGGGTCTATATTTCATAGGCCTAATCAACCCACCTTCTAGTGCTGGTCATAAGTGGGCGTTGACTAATATAGATTACTTTACAAGATAGGTGGAGGTTGTTTCTCTCAAGGAATAAAATGAAACTTTAGTTATATATTTCTATGAAGGCATAGTGATAAGTTTTGGGGCTCCTTCAACAATAATTTTAGACAATTCATTGGCTTTCCTTATAATGAGGATAAGTGAGTGGGCTTTGAAACATGGCATGCATCTTATTACTTCCTCTAACTACTATCCACAAGGAAATGGATTAGCTGAGTCTACCAACAAGTATCTAATTAGGATCATAATGAGGAAAATGGAGGAAGACCAAAAGACTTGGCATTCCAAATTAAATACATCCCTTTGAGATGATAGGATCACTCCCAAGAGAGCAATTGGAAGCTCACCATATACACTTGTTTATGGGAGAGAAGCTAGAATAACTATTTCACTTGAGCTACCAACCTTGGATCTCACTTATCAGCTAGAGTTGATGTAAAATGAAAGCATGGAAGTCAAGTTGTGTGAGTTGATGGAGCTTAAAGAGATAAGAGATAAAGCTATGCAAACTATAAGAACTCACCAAGATCAAAAAATGAGATACATTGACAAGAAATCCATGCAAACAAGATTATAAGAGGGGGACATTATTTTAAAATGGGATGAAGATAGGGCTAAGCCTAGAAGACTCATAGAGTTTGATGCTTTATAGAGTGGCCCTTATGTTATCACCCAATGCAAGAAACATAATGTTTCCAACTCTCAAATTTGGATGGAGAGGAGCTTCATATCCTAGTCAATGGGATATATCTCAAAATTTGATACTAAGGTTTTGCTCTCCCCTTGTACATAATTTTTGTTTTCCTTGTTTTCCCTAAGTGTTTATGCACATGTGTGAGTCTTATTTGTGTCTTACTTTGTCTTGTGTTTGCTTGGTATGTTGTGGTTGTGTTGTGTATGTTTTAGGCAATTATTTGGTAGTTGTCTTCAAGAAATAATTTTATACCTTGGACCATGATAGGATAAGGCTACTGGTCCTTAATATAGCAGGCATACTACCCCTATAAGCCACCAATTTATTGACCAAATTTGACTTTTAGTTCAAATTTGGACCCCTATAGGTAAAAAAAATTGTTTTTTAGATGTTTTAAAGGTTTAAATATTTATCATAGGATATATTATGGTTAAATTGATGTTATCTAATGTATTTCTAGCCTTAGTCATGATTTCATTATCTTATTTGTCATTTTGGGTCATTTAATGTGTTTTTAAGGGTCATAAATGCAAGTGGCATGGTTCCCAAGGTGATTAGGTGTCCTATTTTCCTTGAAAACATCCAATAATTTAGTTTAGCTATCAATTATTTTAGTTACATCAGGATATTTTAGATTGTCTAATCAAAATTATAGAAACCAACTGAAAAAGGAGAAAATGGCACTTATATGACCCATAGGGAAGTGTGCCATGTGGAAAAATATCATAGAGGGACTCTTCAACTTCCTTAAACTCATTTAAATGTTTTTTTTATCTCTATAAGTTCCATTTTAAGGCCAAAACCATTCTATTCCTTTCCTTATTTCTTAGACACACAAAAGTGACCTTTAGATTTTTGATTAGTATAAATATCTCAAAGGGTTTTAAGTCAAATTATTATAGGAAGTTGTGGTAAACTTAGATACCTTCATTTATATATAAATATTTTGAATAATGGAGGCCTGTGCTTCATGAACAATCCTCATGAAGTTGAATATACTTTTATGCTAGTTATTTCATGCACCCTATAGGTTTTAATCAATTCTAGTCAAATCCATACGAATCAATTGGTGATTTTGACTCCAGAGGATGTTGGATACCTCATAATATGGTTTTAATTATTACTTTCATGTTTCATAATGTATGGATGATAATTTTAGTCTATGCTATTAGAAGGTGTGACCACTTATGAGGTTTCAATCAATTCTACTTTGTTATAGAATATGGTCTTCTTTAGAGGTTTCATGTGAGTTTAATATGGTGTTTCAAAAGTATCATGGTCATATAAATACCTCCTTACATGTTTTTGTTTCACCATATCATGTCTTGGGTAGCTTGCAATCTTGTCATTCCCCATTGTGAACTCCATACCTAACTTCAGTTGCAATCACATGTATGGGCTTGTCCATCTTATTTTTGGAGTTGTATTAATGGTGTATCAATTATCCAAGACATTAGGAATTGAACTGAGCTCATTTATATGTTTATAAAAGGTGAAAGTGTGGTCTAGAGCTTATTCACCATGCTAAAATAGTCATGAGATGCCTTATGCCCACTTTATTCCAGATGTGTGCAAGTGGTTTCATGTTGGAAAAGAGGTGTCAAAACTTGCTTCAAGGTGTTCCTAGTTGAAATCATGCATTTTAAGAGTTTGAAAATAGGTTTGAGCTACCCATGAGGCCTTTTTTCCACTTTGATGTTCTTTTTCACACTCATTATCTACACACAAGCAATACATACCTATAAGATCCATTGCTGACATCATTTTGAGGGGAGTAAAGCTTGATATGGTTATAAATTATTATGATTGAAAAAAATTTATTGGTATGTTTTAAGAAATCATAAAATTTTCATATTCATATATAGTCTTCATACTGCTTATGTTCAACTCATGGTTTATGCACCAAATATCCACCTACAGGCGGCTGAGTGGGGGACCAAAATGTTTGTATGGAGAGAGTGAAATAGTTTGACACCTTAAAGTCTTGGTATGATATTAAAGCCTTGATATACCCTGAAAAAGTGTAAAATGGGTAAAATAAGTGTGCAACCATGTTGAGGAGACAAGGAACTGACTTTAGGGAAGAAAACCCTAAAATATCAAAATAGAGCTCCAAAGGGTTTTTGTAGACCCCTTATGACATATTAATAAAAGGTTTAAAGGCATAAAATAAGGTGCATCTTATAGACTCTAGTGTACATAAGATATATACCAAAGGTGGGAATCATAAAATTCAATTCAAGGTGGAATTTGAATACCTCAAAGTTGCCCTAAAATACATTGAAATCCTACAATAATGTTTATAGCTTGATAGCTTGAATAATATTTGATATCATAGAAGCAAATAGGATAAAAACTCATGGTTAGGATGGTTAAACTAGTTAAATGATATAAAAAATGGCATGGAGACCATCATTGTAGATTTTATGCATGATTTTCAAGCTTTATGACTACCTACAAGTGTCCACACTTAGGAATTAGGCACATATAGCAGGGTGAAAATAGTGACCTTAATTTGATGCCTAATTGGTACTTTAAGACTCTAAATAAGTGAATGATAGATCATGTATGTAAATTATCACATTAAGGGATTAAAATTAGGTTCAAGGAGAGTCTTTAAGCATCATAGATAGTCATAAATATAAGTAAGACATCTACAATAGGTCGTACAGGCAAAGTATCTAAGTATAGGCCAGTGACCCAACACTGATGATAGAATGGTGTTTGTAGGTTTAAAAATGAGAATGATATTTAAAATAATTTATTTATGAACATAAAAATTTCAAATAATGTCTTCAAACATCATAACCCAAGTCTAAGGAGATAGTACACACCTATAATAGTCTTCAAATAGGGTGTCTCTATCATAGAAAAAAAGAAACTCAATTTTGAACTCAGGGATTATATAGGGTGAGCAAAATGCATAGGGAGATATAAATTTAACTTGTTATAATGTTTAAATGGATATTATTTTCACACTATGACCAAGCCTCAAGGATCAAATGTAACCTGTAGGCTTCTCTCAAAAGGCATGTGTCTCATTCTAGCAAAGAAAGACTAAATTAAGAAGCTCTAGTGCATAAGCAAGGTTATAAAGAGTTTTAACATTATGAAATAACATGTGACATATCAATTAAGTTTTTTGTGACTTCATAAGGAAAAAAAAGAGCAAAATAATCCTAAACAGGTCCCCAAAACCCCTGTATATACCTACAACAGGGTACAAGCTAGCGAAGGTAGGGTAATACATAAACTTGTCAAGGGAAGAAAGTAAGGTTTAAAGAAATATAATTTGGTTAATTATAAGTAAAAATGTATTTAAATAATCCCAATACTCTTTCAAGTTGATCATCCACCTTTCGTACTTGGTCAAAAGCGACGAGTCCCTACAGTTGCTCCAAGAAACCATGTTACTCAATAGGCAAGTATGAAAAATCCAAGGAAGAAGAAGGTTTTTAGGTGAATTAAATGATTAATAATCATGAATTTATAATGATGATCATTTTTAAGGATCCCAATATAAGTTTTTTAGTTTGGAGAGGTCACTCTTAAGTAGATTTACAAAAATACAAGAAAATAGGCTTTTTAGAGGCCCTTTTTGGGCATTTGAGTTGGTTAGGCATTTAAATCAAAGAATAAAAATAAAAAATTTGGTAAAAATAATAATTAGGACTTTTAAAAACTCAAAAAATACTCAATTTTCCTTGGGTATGAGGGCTATACCTCACTCTTTTGTCTTAGAAGTCAGCCAGTCTAGGAAAATCAGGGTTTAGCAAAGCAAGCTAGTGAGTCCAAAATGGGCAAAGGGATTGGTATGGAGATTTTAGAACATAAATAAACATATAATTCGGTGTATTTAATTAAAATAAGGTATAATAAACACTATTTTATTTATAAAACTCCCAAGATGACTCAAATACCCCCTGTACACAGTCCAACTAGGCAAACTTTCACTAGGCCTAGTTAGTGAATGAAAGAAAAGGAAGAATTGGAGTGATTGAAAGGCTATGTGATGG
This sequence comes from Torreya grandis, assembly GCA_037957365.1. NCBI lineage: Eukaryota > Viridiplantae > Streptophyta > Pinopsida > Cupressales > Taxaceae > Torreya > Torreya grandis. The sequence continues at coordinate 251,819 of JARHVA010007160.1, forward strand.
TTTAAAAATATTTAATGAATGATGAATAGGAATTATAAACAATCATAACCATGAAATATCATTCCAAGTATCCAAATCTAGTAGGGTGTAGGTTAGGCCTATTAGGCCTTCAAGGGACCTAGAACTAATTTAGGTCCATCTTCATTTACAAAACTTAGTGGGATATAAAAATTATTGGAACATGTTAAGGTAATTAAATTAGAACTAAATAATCTTTTATCATGCAAGGAAACTTGTGGGAATTCTACTTCTAGCTCAGAGACATTTCAAACATGCAAGAAAGGCAAAAAATAGCTCAATGGGGTATCTTCAGATGTTCATATCTACTCTAAGGATTTTCATGAGAAAAAAATGAATTAGAAGGGGTTATAAAGGCCACTTGGAATAAATTTTGTGTAATTTAGTGGTATATCCAATGTCAAATATTTATGAATAAATCTGAAGACCAAAAATTACCTAAAACCCTACTAAACCCTCAGTCAAGACCTGATGGAGAAAACAAGCTTGGAAAGTTATCCTAATGACATAGTTTGGAAATTAATTATATTGGAGCATGCAGAAGAATACCTCAATATATCTCCCACTAAGATGAGTTGTAAAAAATTGTATGGATAGGGTGTAAACCATGGTATTTTGACCATTTTTATATTTTGTAGGTTCTAAGAGGTTTCAGAAGATGAAATCAAGTTTTTAGGAAGGATATATACTTGTTATAAAAAATCATGGTAATTTTATTCCTAAGAAAATATTTTAATTTTTCAAATAATAGCCTTCATCTTAGCTAGTCAAAATTGGCATAGTAGACACAAAGGTGAGAAAGGTGAAAAATCTAAATGTGGGCCATTTTAAGGTGTACCTGAGTAGTCTAAGGCCATGGATAGTCTTTCCAAGTGTCATTCACTCCCTCCCATGGATTTAAATTTAAATTTTATGCTATTTTTGAGGCCAAGTGTGAGGGGTGACAACAAGGAAGAGTTTTTAAACTATAGGTAGTGACGGCTTTCTCTCAAATGATTCTAGATGATTAGGACTAAAACCAATACATAGAGAGGCATGTATGAAATATTTAAATCTCATACCAATAATAATACATATACCTAGTTAGTTGTGGGATTATCAAATAGTTTTAAATTATAAAGGTAGTTTTCTGAGTCAAGACTAGGATTTTTATGCCATTTTTGATAAGTTTCATGACTTGTATGGACACTTGGGTCTCCTGACATTACATTGTTCATTACATATATATTTATCATGCAATTTTAACCTATTTACTTATATTTACAAGTTTCCAAGTGAAATTTTAACTTCCCTTGTTTTTATTTTCTCTCAAAGTCTATAAATATATACTCTTTTGGCTCTTTTTGGTAGCCTCCATTGGTTGATGGCGAAAACCTATCCAATTTTGTTTTTGAATGAATCTTAAAGAAATAAAAAAGTGATTTTTATTACTAAAATGTTACATATTTGAGTTTGGTTAAAAATCTTATTGATCTTGTTTAGTGAAATCTAATCTTTTCTAGCATGTTGTCTTTGATTATCCACAAAGTATGAAAAAGAGTAATTATTATAGGTCTTTGTTAGCAATCTATTTCAAGTGTATAAGTGTCTTAGATGTGGTTCATGAATATATTCTCTAAAGTAATAATTCATTTCCCTCCTAAATATCAAAATACCTTCTTGAACCTAGCATATGAAACACTGATGTAATAATCTATTTTGTGTTATGAATTTTGTGTAAGAGAAGCTTTGTTTTACTTGAAGTAGTATAAGTTCAATCAATAGGAAGAAACATAATATTTGTGCATCACCTTTTTTAGATTTCTTAGTTTTTTTATTAACCCTTTTCATCCAAATTTTATAGGTAAGAAAGTACTTCAAAGAGTACATCAAGGGAACTATCCCTTGTAGAGATTCAACTCATGAAATTATTACCCATAGCAAGATAGATGTTTCCATTGTGCCACTTGGATGAGGAGAGCTAGGAATATCCTCAAGGGGTGAAAATATAAGTGACAATAGTCTCCATAGATCCTAGAAAGATAATCCTTGGAATGGTTCTTGAATTTACCCAAGAATTTAGTACCTGATTTTGATGATCTTTTAGACAAGTTTTTACAACACTCTCTTATAATATCAAGCACAATATTTCATTATTAGAATTAACACAATTAAAAAAACTAGGAGAAATATTCACAAGTTATTTTAAATTATGGAAATCCCTTTCAAGCTACTTTACCCATAGTTTACAAGACAAATGATTAGCCGTTATGTTTACCAAAAAACCACACAGTGATATCTTACTATCTGGAGTTGTAATGTGCACATATGTTCAAATAAATAATTGACAAAGGTTTGGTGATCAAAAAAGACCTTATTAACAAAGGTATCATTAAACTAACCCTATAAAATTAGAATAATGGCTAGAATCAAAACTAGAATAATGGCCAAAATCAACATCCAATCCAAGCACAAATATCACAACTGACACAGGCCAATAACAAAGATAGACCCAAGTAATTCAATTGCAACAAGAATGTTGTAGGTAATGGAGTAATAGAGTTGTAACATGTCCAAATGGTGCAATCACTATTTGCTTAGCCTATGTCACCTTTCTAACTTACTCCAAACCAACAAACTTTTTACCAACCACAACACACATACAAGTGTAATAACCTAGACCAATGTAACAAATGTAATAAATGCATCAACCAATGCCTTTTTAAAACCCTCCTCCAATAAGAAACATGCTAACTCATCATGTTTTTACTGACCTTGGTGAGCCCATAGAATCAACCTTTTGTAAGCTAATAGTAGCTAACTTGATTAGATGGCTTATTCTAAAATATCAATTTTGTGAAGGTACTAACATGATAGATTAGTACAAGCCAGAATAATTCTATGATTTTCATAGGGTCAATGGCCATAATTTAAAACATTGTGTGAAAATTATACATGTAATTTAGAATATGTTGGAAAATGGAGAGATCACATTAGATCATGGAGCTTCCACCTCCCATCAGAGCCTTGATATTTATTAGAATACTTTTCCCCAACATAACAATCAACAACAATAATAATAACAATAAAAACTAGTGAAACATCAAAAATAATAGTATCAACAACCAAGGTTGAACCAATAGACTCAACAAAACCAACAATATCAAAATAATAGACAAAAGCAAGGTCAAAACGGTAATAACCAATAGACCTACCATGTTGTCTCACATGAATACAACTCAATTGTAGTCCATATTATGAGATGTTGTGTTACCACCATTTCCATCAATCCAAGACCAAGTAACAATCAAACAAGACCGTTAATAATCATACCAAATCAACCAAACCATTCTGGTAATCCTTCCTTGACCTGGGACCATACACAGACAAACAAGGAAGCAGGGATTCCCATATTAGGACCTTATATTGATAACTCATCATTAGCTCATGACCATGAACAAGTGAATCATCAACCAAGACTTATTATATTTGGTCCCCCTCCACCATTATTTATTAGTAATAATGGTCTTATATCTAATCCCAATTATATAATCACAATTCAATGGTAAAAGATTACCATTTAAAGCCCACAATAATCTACCACTTCACCCATTATCTAACCATCCATTTAGCCTCATAATAAGCCATTTACCACTATAAAATAAAATATGTTTGAAATTGTGGAACATTACAAAATATGCCTGCACAAATATGCATTTTAGATTTGTTACGTATAATCACTATCCACAAAAACATCTTGACAAAGTACCTTAGTCAATCCATAGTTCTAAATGGCATATCCCCTGACAAATTTCAAGATTTGGTTGGACATCTAGATCTATCCCAAAAATTAACCTTCAAGTAAAGTGATATGTCATCCCTTGGCCAATTATATAATAATCCATTATACATCGAAGTTTACATAAAGAGGCGTAAAGTGAAATGTGTCCTCATAGACAATGGATCAGGTCTAAATATAGTGTCTCTAAATATTATCAAGATTCTTGGGTACACCTCAATAGATCTCCAAGTATAAAAAATCACCATCAAAGCCTAAAATAATGAATAAAAAAAATCACAAGGCACCATTAGCTTACCAATTATCATTGGGTCCTTGACCCATGATATGCTTTGTCAGGTGCTAGATCTTGATTAATCATACAATATGATTTTGGGTAGACCTTAGTTACATGATATTCATCTAGTCCCATAGATATTTCATTGGTATATTAAGTTATACCATTTGGGGATGGAGGTTAGTAGTCTAAGAGATTCACATCTATAAGAGCATTGCAAACATCTAGAGACTGAGTTCAAGAGCTACAATTACCATTTCAACATGAATCTAGTCACCAAGTAGGATAAGGGAAAATAAGTACTTATTGATTTACCAAATGAAAATTACATTGAACTTGATACTTTTGATTCACTTTCCCACATATCACCTCCTAAAATGTTTAATCATTATATCATCTCGACTAAAGGCCCAAGAAAGTATTTGACACATCACACCTTTCACATTACAAAGCTTCCACATAACCCAAAGTCATTTAAATGGCCAAAATCCAAACCACTCATGCAATGGCAAATGCCATCATCATAGTCCAAAACCCATCACATTTATACCAAATTTTGGTGAAGCACATGACCCCCTCAAAGGTGATGAATCATGGTTATAAAATGACAAATTGGTTGATTGTTACAAAAAATCTAAGTATCTAATTCCTAATCGGATAATGGCAAACCAAGACTATAGAGGAGGCCTTAGGCCAAATCAATAGGGAAAATTTGAGCCCATTTCTATGACTAAGTACAAAGGAACCTATGGACTTGGATTTAAACTACCTAGGAGTGACCCAACATATCTTTATCGAGTTCCATCTCCAATGACTAGTGATGAAAATACCGATAGTGAAGTAGAGTATGATCATAACCCATTCAATGACTTAGACTAAATCAACCTATTTGACCATAATTCCATTTATACCCTTCAATAAATCATTTTTTATAATCCAATACTATTATATTATCCCCAACTGATAGACTAGGACCGATAATAATCCAATGTTTTAATTGATGAATTTTAAAATGATGAAGCTTTTTGTGATTTTTTAGGCCTTAGGGACAATGTTCCATTAGGAGACCATAAATTAGGGTTATCAATCAAAATAGATCTTGAAGCTTATTTTGGAGATTAGGTGAACACCCTTAGCCAAAATCAAATAAATAAAACATTGAGTTCCTAAAGTGAAAACCTCTTTGAGGTGCTTTTGGACCAGGGAAAAAGTAAAGAAAAAGCCCTGTCTAGTGGTGAAAACCTATTTTAGGTGCCATTAGATGGGGGTGTTTAACCTTATTCAAATATAGACCAAGAGACCACCAATAATTAACTTATCTATGGGTCTGAGTTTAGCGTTTAAGAAGAATAGGCTTTTGATCAAATCATCTAGGATACCACCAACAATGATGAACTTGCCTATGGGTCAAAATTCAATCTTGAAGAACAATGAGCCTTTGATCACATAATCTAGGAGTTTCAAACAAAATTTTTTATGTGACCATTCCTCCCATTAGGGGATTATGATTCATCATGTCTAGGAGAATGTGAATAACTAGTCCTAACAGAGGACTCTGACATATCCAAATAGTTCAAATCTTTTCCCACTATTCTTGAAGATGATTTGACCCTTCTAGTGGAAGACACAACAAAGGTAAACATAGGGTCTCTTGATGACTGAAAGTGGATTAGATTAGGTATGTCCCTCACTAAGGAGGAGTGTGGATTATTAACATCCCTATTGAGGGAATTTGTTAACCTCACCTTAGTTGTTCACCACCTTATGGTACATCTTGATTCCAAACCAGTGAATCAAAAGTTATGAAAAATGCATCATCACATTTTTGTATTGGTAAATAAAGATTTAGAAAATCTCTTGGAAGTGATATGTATTAGGCCAATCGATTATTTTGAATGGATTTATAATGTATTACTAGTTAGTAAAAATATAAAATGAATCATAATCTGTACTAATTTTAAGGACATTAACAAAACTTTCCCTAAGGACGAGTTTCCATTACCAAACATTGACATGCATGTTGACTCCAATATGGGTTATGATATGCTTTCACTAATGGATGGATTCTCAAGCTATAATCAGATTAGAATTACAATAGAAATCCAACATAAGATAGTGTTTACCACTTCATGGGGAACATTATGTTATCAAGTTATGCCATTTGGTCTTAAGAACACATGAGCCACCTATAAAACATCCATGATAGTCATATTTCATGATATGATGCATGACATTATTAAAGACTACATCGATGACATACTAGGAAAATAAAATACTAGGGTCGATCATCTAGTAGCATTGAGGAAGATATTTCAGTGACAATGTGAATACAAAGTTAGGCTCAACCCCAAGAAATGTGTTTTTAGTGTTAATTTTGGTAAATTTATTGCCTTCATTGTGTCTCATAGGGGCATAGAATTTGATCTAGCCAAATTACAAGTCTTAACAAACATGCCACCACTAACCAATTTAAAGTAACTCCATAGTTTGTAAGGCAAGATCTAGTTAATTTGATGCTTCATATCTCAATTGGTTGATAAGTTCAATCCTTTTACACACCTACTGAATAAGGGCATCACATTTATTTGGGATGATGATTGTCAAAAAACTTTTCAACAACTAAAGGATTATCTTGTGAATATACTAGTTCTATTACCTCCTATGTTAGGGAAACCATTCCTTTTATACTTATTAGTGACAGACAAAGTCCTAGCGGCACTTCTATCTCAACATGATGAAAATGGAAAAGAGCATGTCATGTACTATCTAAGTTATACAGTGGTATCATATGAACATAATTATATGCCCATCAAAAAATCTAGTTTAGCCATGGTATTTGTAGCTCAAAAATGATGACATTCCATGTTGAATAATAAGACCATGGTCATTTCAAAAGTAGATCTACTCAAGTATCTACTATCTAAAATAGCTTTACAAGGCCACATGGCCAAATGGATCATGCTTCTTAGTGAGTTTGGAATAGAATATGTGAACTAGAAAACCATCAAGGGGTAAGTTATTATTGATTAGCTTGTTGAAGCACCCCTTGTAGATACAAATCCACTCACATTTCAATTTCTTGATGAACCCATCATAACCATAATTGAAACACCTCTTGAGGAGTAACACTAGAAGCTATATTTTTATAGATAATTTCTAACACATGGATCAGGGGTAGGCCTTTTGTTTTTCACTCCACAAGGGGATCTAATCCCTAAATCATTTAGAATAATTTTTCCTTGTACCAATAACATGGTTGAATATGAAGCACTCATGGTAGGTGTTGTCCCCCAAAAATATCACTCATTTTTGGGACAACATTTAAACTATTTTGGTCTTACAGACCAAAATTGTCTCTTCCCTTTTTGAAATTTGTCTTAATCATTCAAATTCTTCAGTTTTCAAGCTTTTCAGAAATCTACAGACTCTGCAAGCTTAAATCTACAGACTCTACAGGCTTAAATCTATGGACTCAATAGGAAGAGGAAATCTACAGACTTTGCAAGTCAAGTTTAATGAGCTTCACAGGTTGAAATCTACGGACTCTTTCAAGGTTAGATAAAACTACGGACTTGGTTTTTACGGACTCTGTAGGTAGGTTCATTTCTACAGGTTCAAAGGCTTTTGCAAGCAGGCTCAACCAAAAGAATCAGTTTCTAACACCTGGTCATTTTCAAAATTATTTCAGCACCTTGGTTCAATCAAAAATCTCCATCAGCAAACATCTAAGCACAAAAAGAGGTTTGAACCATTAAACCATTTAACCATCAAACCACTTTGGTTCAAAGGTTTAATGGGTTCAAGGTTCAACAAGTTCAACGTCAATGGCAAGAGTTAAGCGCTTCATCAAGGTTCAAAGTTCAATCACTTCAATTGGTTCATTAGCTACAAAACACTTAGCCAAATCAAGGTGGATTGAACCATTGAACCACTTTGGTTCAAAGGCTTAACAGGTTCAAGGTTCAACGGTGGGTTCAATCAAAGGAACAGTTCAATGGCTTGGTTCAACCAAGCAGTTCAACGCTTTATTTTACTTGGGTGGTTCATTCCCTTTGTTTCAATGCTTTGGTTCATCCTTTGGTTCAATCAAATGGTTCATCAATCGGTTCAAGGCTTTGTTTGAACCATTGAACCAAAACTTGGTTCAATGGTTGGTTCAACGTCTTGGTTCAACGAGGGACAATCCGCTTGGTTCAAAGGCTTGGTTCATTCAATTGAACCATCGGCTTGAACCATCAGCTTGAACCACTTTGGTTCAAAGCTTGGTTCATTACTTTGGTTCAACGAAGTGGTTCAATGGATCAGTTCAAAGCAAAGTTCAAAGAGAGCTTCTCAAAGGACAAGTACCCTTACAGAGGGCATTTGGTCAACAAAAAACACCCTTCAAAAGGGTTATTTTCAAGGAAATAGTTAAGTAAATTCCTTTAGATTTTTGTTTAAGATAGTTGAAAAATACCAAGGAAAAGAAGCAATTCCTTCAAACTTTTTATCCGAAAGAATTCCTTCGGGTAAAAAGTCTGAAGGAATTTGTGAAAAAACACTTGTAGGCAGTAAACCCAAAAACAAATTTCTAAGAGAAACAAAGATTTAGAATAATTCTATAGACTTTTTGTCTGTGGGAATTTTCCCCAGGGAAAATGTTCACGGGTAACGTCCACAAGAGGAAGCACGGGAGAAATCCCAGGGAAATGCCACATGGAAATTGTCCACAGAAACTACCAAGGAAAAGGCCGCTGAAGGACCCCAAAGGGAAAGTGCCATTGAGGGGGATTCTCAGCTGCCAATTTGAAGGGAACTTCCTGAAACTGAAGGGTCACCTTCCCTTAGAGAAAGATGTAAAACAAAAATCCTAAAGGCCATTCAGGGATTATTTCTCACGGCCTAAAAGGGAAAGACCAATTTGGAAAAGTGCTAAGCAGAAAGCCAAAAGAAGACCAAGGGGTGACGCACTTGAAGACATCAAATTCAACACAATGAACTAGCCATTGAAAACATAGTGATGGGCATGTGAATGTTAAATTCAAGACAACAAAATAACTGTTGATCCTTTGAACCTATAGACTTCAAGGCCAAGACCAACAAAAAACAAGGAAGGAACAGAACAACAAATTGAATCCATGACCAGATTCAATAATCTAGAAAAGGAGGAATGATGAAGGTAAGATCAGATTGCCAGGTGGACATTGAAAAAATCAAGTGGGTAAAAATGCCCCTAAGTTCCAACCTGTCCTCTTAACAGATTCCAATGCAACATGATGTGTTACTATTCCTGAGTCCTTCTTGAAATGGCTATATAAGGGACTCTCTTCTATTTTAAAAGCATCTCTTTTTGACAATCAGAATGAAACTCTCCCCAAATTGAAAGGCACTTCTGAGACTTTGAGCTCAATTTGTTTATCATATTTTGTTATTGGAATAAGAAAGCAAATAGTTTTTCAGACTTTGTGTTGTAATATCTTTGTTGTTGAGGAAACTATTCTTATGTCTTTTTCTTCAATATATCTTCTGTTCCTTTAATTCAACAAGTAGAATTAGTGACAACAATCAAGAAGGTGTCCTGAAGAGTCATCTTTGGAGAGACTTTGTACTCCCATAATTTCCTTTAGTGTGTTTTCTTTTCATTTCTGTGTAAAGGACTTTGGGATGACTTTGTGCCCTCATTGTCCTTCGTATCTTACTATTGAGAAATTCAGGTGGAGACTTTGTGCCACATCTCGATTTGATGGTTATTACATCCTTTGCTACATTTTGCTATTACTACCAGGAGTATTCTTGTGGTTTGCTGAATAGTACTTCTGAAAGAAGAGGAGTGTTGTCTGTCATTTCGTTTGAGTTTTTCCTTTGATTTGCACACATCATCTCTGAAGAAAGAGAGATGGATGGTTTTTCCTACCCTTGAGTATTATTTTCTATATATATATATATATATAGCCTACCTATGGGGAACCTCCCCTTGATGAGAAGAGAGATCAGTCCCCTTCTAATGTCGTAAAACTACACATTTGGATGACTAATCTTCTTACTTTGGTTGATCAAACGCATTTTGTTTATTAGTACGCTGATTGACAAAATATTCAACCAAAAGTCTTTGGTGACTCTGCTAGGGATATACATAATTCTATGCAATTTAAAACCTCAAGTTTCAGATTGAAACATCACCTATGTCTTACCCATTATCATTATAACCTTTATCCATTACAAACTATAGCAACTCCATTTCATGTCTTACCCATTATACATTTATAGCCTTACCATTTTCATCCATTACCATCTTCCTTTACCTCTATTATTTTATCTGGTCTGCAAAACTAGAGCTGCTGGGAAAGAGTGTGTAGTTTGAAGCCTCAAGCCTCAAGTTGAAGCTGAGCTAGTCCTTTTCCATTTTTGTTTTGTAATATGGCCACTCCATTAAGATTTGTTATCTTAGTTTTTCTTAAGTTAAATCATGGCAGTTCGAGGCCCCTGGGGTAACTCTTTTGGCCCACTCAACTTGACTGCACCTCTGCATGAACTCCCACGTAGTTCAAGAAAGAATTTCTCCAAATTCTTTGGTGATGGGATAGTTCACCCTGATGAACACATTACAGCCTTTAGCATAGCCTGTAGTGTTATTGGAGTAGAATTTGAAGACGTGGTAGTTAGGCTTTTTGTGGAGACACTACAAGGCACTACTGCCGACTGGTTTTACCATCTGTAAGCTGGATCAGTGACTGACTGGGATACACTTAAAGCCAAGTTTGAAGTAAGATTCAATCCCATAAAAGATGCACATGCCTTGCAGGCCTAGCTCACTCAGATGAAGAAAGAGCCTCATGAACCTATGAGGGATTTCATAGCCAAATTTGACAAATTGAGGAACAAAATTCCTGTAATTGCTCGACCTACAGCTGAGAATCTCAAATGCTTCTTCATTAATTCTCAATTATCTAAAATAAGTTTTATTTTGAGATGTGTTGGTCAAATAGATCTTGTTGTAGCTCAACTTTTGGCCACTGAGGTAGAAGATGATCTCATCTTAGCAGGGAAGATAAGAAGAGATTCAAACAAAAATAGATCCTCATCATCTTCTGAATATGCATCTACAGGCACCATAGATCTAATGGTGTAGAAATTAGCAAATGAGTTGCTTGCTCTCAAAAAGCAAATGGCTCAAGAAATGTCTTCTACTCCTTCATATAGAAGGACATTCTGAAATTAGTCATATCAGGGTAATGCTACCAGGAATCAAGGGCAATAGAATCGCCTTCCTCCCCCATAAGGGAAACTTGCCTTGCAATCTCCTCCAACTAATTCAGTAATGGGATATCTTGAAGTAGAATCAAAATTTTCTTTCCAGCCTAAAATGAATCAATAAAATGATGCTGATATCTTTGAAGACAATCAAGAAGAATCAACTGAAAATTCCCACATTGGTTTCCTAAACTACCAGGATGAACCCAAAAGCAAATGAGAAGATTTTGATGGATCATATGTAGTGTTTACCAAGTCCAAGAATCAATCAGTCCAACAAGCTGATAAAGGGAAGATAGAAGAGCAACTGCAGCTAGCAGTCATGATTGTTAAGTGTGGAACTCCTCTTCCTTTTCAGTCAAAGGATCTGATGACCACTCAAAATGTAAGTACATTAATTTCACCTTCACCTTTTACTCCCATTTCACAAATCAGCCCTCCTCCCATCCCTCCTAAAACCCAAAAGGTTGAAATGCTTTCCTCTGTACCTATTCCAATTCAGCCATTTGACATAATTGATCATGTCAAAAAGACTAAAATACAAATGTCTGAATTTGAATACTTGCAGTCCAATCCTAATCAATTGGATAAGTTGGTCCAATGTATCAAGAACCAAACCATTCCTGCAGGGCAAAAATCTAAAAAGATAATTCTTGATTCCCCAAAGAACATGCCCATTCCAAATAATCTTGTCTTTACTCCTCCAGCTGCCCCTGGGAAAATAGAACCTTTCTATGTTTCCCTATTAATAAATGGTTATCAGCTCAACAATTGCATCATTGATTCTAGGGCATTTGACAATGTCATGCCTACTAAAGTAGCTAAGTCTCTTGGTCTGACATTGACCAAAACCTTTGGGAGATGTTTCTCCATGGAGAATAAGCAAGTACCATTGCTGGGGCAAATTAAAAAATGCCCAATTTGCATTGGCAGCCTTTCCAGATAAGAGAATCAAGATGACTATTTTGGTGGCTAACGTCCTAGCATCCTATGGCATTTTGCTTGGATGAAATTTATACAAGGATGTGGGAGGAGAACTAAGCATGGACCTGTCTAAATCTAGGATCCCTATCCAAGGCATGATGAAGAGATTGCTCCCTAAAAAGGAAGCAAAATACATGGTCATCCAAACATCAGCCCCTGTAACACAAATTCTATTTGAGCCTTTAAGCAGGGGTAATTATTTATTTACCATAGAGGATGTTCATGTTTCTATAGATGAAAGTCCTATAGCTGACAATCCAAGAATTGATCCAAACAAGACTTCAAGAGAATTGGTAGAACACAGTATAAACAAGGAAGGATCTTCCATCTCTAATGAAGAGAAATCTGATAGGAGATCAGCTTTTGATGATGATAGAAATTCTTTCACCAATGATGAATTTGGGACTATGTTGATATCTCCTCAATGAGATATTCTTCCTTCATGCAATTTGTAAGTCAGCAACACCAACAACACAACTGGATGTGAATCTTTATTGCTCAGATTGAAGATTGCTCAAGATGAAGAAGTCAAACTCCTTTACATCAAAGGAGATGCTAAGCTGATAGTTTTTCAGGAGTTTGATGTGAACAATCCAATCATGTGCTGGACTAAACTAGAAGAACAACCAATTATGGTAATTGACCATGCTACTGTAAATCAAAATCAGGCAAAAGAATCCTTCACCAAGAGAGCAAGGAGTTATGGTTTCTGGTTTGAAGACCACATCCTACCTTGGAACAACAAGAAGAAAAGGCCAAGAAGAAGACACAGAAAATTGGTTTCCTAGTGGAGAGCTCCATTCACCTATCACTATTTCTGGGGGCAAAATGTCTTCTTGCTAGTTTATCAAAATAGAACACTATTTTCACTGTCTCCCAAGAAGCAACATCTAAAATACTTCAATTCTTGAAGTATCAGATCATTCCATCTGTACATATGTATATTTGTATAGTTTTTAATTCTATTTTGCTTTGTTTGTTTCCTTTTTTTATGCCTTTTATTTTTGGGTAGCATGACTCTATAACCCAATGGTACACATGAAGACACTGGAGATTCTGGATTCTACTCCTTTCAATTCTTTTTGCAATTGATAGAAGTTCCCCAACTAGAGCCAGCTATTATCCCCCAAAAATATCACTCATTTTTGGGACAACATTTGAAATATTTTGGTCATACAGACCAAACTTGACTCTTCCCTTTCTAAAATTTGTCTTAGTCATTCAAATTCTTCAATTTTCAAGCTTTTCAAAAATCTACGGACTCTGCAGGCTTAAATCTATAGACTCTACAGGCTTAAATCTATGAACTCGGCAGGAAGAGGAAATATATAGACTTTATAGGTCAAGTTCAATGAGATTTATAGGTTGAAATCTATGGAATATTTCAAGGTTAGAGAAAACTAAAGACTTGGTTTCTATGGACTCTGTAGGCAGGTTTATTTCTACAGGTTCAAAGGCTTCTGCAGGTGGGCTCAACCAAAAGAATTAGTTTCTAACACTTGGTCATTTTCAGAATTGTTTCAACACCTTAGTTCAATCGAAAATCTCCATCGGCAAACATCTAAGCACAAAAAGAGGCTTGAACCATTGAACCATTGAACCATCAAACCACTTTGGTTCAAAGGTTCAACGGGTTTAAGGTTCAACAGGTTCAACGTCATTGGCAAGAGTTAAACACTTCATCAAGGTTCAAAGTTCAATCACTTCAATTGGTTCATCAGCTACAAAACACTTAGCCAAATCAAGGTGGCTTGAACCATTGAACCACTTTGGTTCAAAGGTTTAATGGGTTCAAGGTTCAACGATAGGTTCAATCAAAGGAATGGTTCAATGGCTTGGTTCAACCAAGCGGTTCAATGCTTTATTTTACTTGGGTGGTTCATTCCCTTTGTTTCAATGCTTTGGTTCATCCTTTGGTTCAATCAAATGGTTCATCAATTGGTTCAAGGCTTTCTTTGAACCGTTGAACCAAAACTTGGTTCAACGGTTGGTTCAACGTCTTGGTTCAATGAGGGACAATCCGCTTGGTTCATTCAATTGAACCATCGGCTTGAACCATTTTGGTTCATTGCCATGGTTTAATGAAGTGGTTCAAAGCAAAGTTTAAAGAGAGCTTCTCAAAGGACAAGTGCCCTTGTGGAGGGCATTTGGTCAACAAAAAACACCCTTTGGAAGGGTTACTTTCAAGGAAACAGTTAAGTAAATTCCTTCAAATTTTTGTTTAAGACAGTTGAAAAAGACCAAGGCAAAGAAGTAATTCCTTTAGACTTTTTGTCTGAAGGAATTCCTTTGGGAAAAAGGTCTAAAGGAATTCGGGAAAAAAAACTTGCAGGCAAAAAACCCGAAAACAAATTTCTAAGAGAAACAAAGCTTTAGAATAATTTCGTGAACTTTTTGTCCACGAGAATTTTCCTTGGAATTTTTGTCTATAGGAATTTTCCCTAGGGAAAATGTCTGTAGGAAACATCCATGGGAGGAAGTGCAGGAGAAAGCCCAGGGAAATGCTGTGGGGAAATTGTCCACAGAAACTACCAAGGCAAATGCCACCGAAGGACCCTAAAGGGCAAGTGCCCTTGTGGGGGACTCTCAGCTACCAATTTAAAGGGTACTTCCTGAAGCTGAAGGGTCACCTTCCCTTTGGGAAGGATGCAAAACAAAAATCCCAAAGGCCATTCAGGGATTATTTCTCAAGGCCCGAAAGGGCAAGACCAATCCAACAAAGTGCTAAGCAGAAAGCTGAAAGAAGACCAAGGGGTGACGCACCCAAAGACGTCAAATTCAACACAATGAACTAGCCATTGAAAACATAGTGATGGATGTGTGAACGTCAAATTTAAGACAACAAAATAATTGTTGATCCTTTGAACCTACAGACTAGAATGCATTATAGAATAACAAACTGAATCTAGGACCCAATTCAATTAACCAAAATAGGAGGAACAATGAAGGTAAGATCAGATCGCCAGGTGGACATTGAAAAAATCAAATGGGTAAAAATGCCCCTAAGTTCTAGCCTATCCTCTTAACAGATTCCAATGCAACATGATGTGTTACTATTCTGGAGTCCTTCTTGAAATGGCTATATAAGGGACTCTCTTCTATTATAAAAGCATCTATTTTTGATAATCAGAATGAAACTTTGCCCAAATTGAAAGGCACTTCTGAGACTTTGAGCTCAGTTTGTTTATCATATTTTGTTATTGGAATAAGAAAGCAAATGGTTTTTCAGACTTTGTGCTGTAATATCTTTGTTGTTGAGGAAACTGTTCTTATGTCTTTTTCTTCAATATATCTTTTGTTCCTTTAATTCAACAAGCAGAATTAGTGACAACAATCAAGAAGGTATCTTGAAAAGTCATCTATGGAGAGACTTTGTGCTCCCATAATTGCCTTTAGTGTGTTTTCTTTTTATTTCTGTGTAAAGGACTTTGGGATGACTTTGTGCCCTCATTGTCCTTCGTATCTTACTCTTGAGCAATTTAGGTGGAGACTTTGTGTTGCATCTTGATTTGTTGGTTATTACATCCTTTGCTACATTTTGTTGTTACTACCAGGAGTATTCTTGTGGTTTGCTGAATAGTACTTCTGAAAGAAGAGGAGTGCTGTCTATCGTTTCCCTTGAGTCTTTCCTTTGATTTTCACACATCATCTCTGAAGAAAGAGAGATGGATGGTTTGTCCTACCCTTGATTATTATTTTCTATTTATATATATAGCCTACCTATAGGGAACCTCCCCTTGATGAGAGGAGAGATCAGTCCCCTTCTAATGTGGTAAAAATACACATTTGGATGACTAATCTTCCTACTTTGGCTGATCAGACCTATTTTGTTTATTAGTACGCTGATTGACAAAATATTCAACCAATAATAGGGATTCAATAGGAATTAAAATTAAACATACATCATCTAAATGTTTATGGTAATTCATAATTAATCATCAATTAGGTTACAGACCACTTTTAGACCAAAGATAAAATGTCGATTCCCTACAAGGCCATGGTCAACACTTTGAAGCATCAAATTGTCAACATCTAGTTTGAACATATACCAAGGACAAACAAACAAATAATAGATGTAATGGGCACCATTGGGTCACTCATACAACATATATACATGGAAAAATACTACCAATTTCTTGTTGAAAATCTAACAGCTCCATCTCATGAACCATCAACCATCATAATGATTTATGATAATTTTGGTCCCATCTCTACTTGGTATTCATACCTATATACCTATTTACATGACCATGTTTTACCACCAAAATTATCCTAAAAATAAACCAAAACCTTCATCCATAGTGACCAATGGTATATCTTACTCAAACCAACCCTATACTACCATAGTTTTGATGGAACATTATTTCATTATTTACCTTCAGTAGAATATATACTAGTATTATGGGAGGTCCACAAAGGAGTATGTGGAGCCAAAATTGGTGGGGTAGTATTTTCCAAAAATCTCTTGCATACTAGGTATTATTGGCCAATGATGGATGCATATACAATTGCATAAATGAAAAGATTTGATAAATGTCAATGACATGCTAATCTGATTCATGCCCTAGATAAGACTCTAAAACCAATGTTGACACCATGGCCATTTGCTACATGGGGCCTTGACCTCATTAATAATATAAAACCCACCTCATCAAATATCCATAAACACATCCTCACCACCATAGAATATTTCACTAAGTGGGTTGAAGCTATACCCCTCACTCACATGACTGGAAAGAAAACTTACAAATTCATCTTCAACCACTTCATCTATCACTATGATATCTCGTATGATATTATATCTGATAATGGAGGATCATTCAAGAACAAAGATGTAAAAAAACTATGTGTCAATTACAACATCACCCAACATTTCTCCATGGAATATTACCCTCAATATAATGGCCAGGTTGAAGCATCAAATAAAATAATGATCAACATTCTCAAAAAGATTATCAATGATGCTGGTCATGATTAGCACCTTTAGATATTTTATGCCCTCTAGGCATACTGTACCAATCACCACACTCCCATCGGAGCCACTCCATACTCACTTGTTTATGGCACTAAAGCTATTCTTCCCATTGAAGTTGAGTTACCATCATTATGCATGTCTTTGAAGCATGTCCTAGATGATGATGGCTACCGAGTAGCTCACTTGCAAGAGCTCAAGTTAATTAATGAGAAATGCATTGACATAATGAACAATCTACAAGCATATCAAAACAACCTCTATGACCAATACAATAGATGCATGAAACATAGACAATTTGAGCTTGATGATCTTGTTCTTAAATAGAACCAAAAGAATACCATGGCTAAAAAGAAGCATAAAGGCAAGTTCAAACCCAACTGGGTTGGTCCTTTCATCATTATTGTAGATTATGACATAGGAGCATATAGGATCACCACAATAGAAGGGGATAAACTTGATGATCCTATGAACATTATACACCTCAAGTGGTACTACGCTTGAGTGACTTGGTGTATTGTCTACAAGGACCATTTCAAGTTATATCATATTATCAATATCCATCTTTGTACTATACTATATTATCATTCTATCATTCTAACATCCTATCATTCTACTAGCCTATCATTATCCTATCACTTATCCATTATGCCATTTCATTCTATCAACCAAAACATGTTTTGCATCACATCCTATCCTATCCCATTGACCTTGGTTCATCCATTGGTTTTACATTTTTAGCACAAAGAAGCGGATTAGTTTTAGTAATTATTTTAAGTATTCTAGATAGACGTAATATTTTGGAGTAGTAAGATAGAAGTTTTGGTAGTTTCATCCTTCATTTATTGTCTATTCTAATCATGTTTGTTTATGTGAGCTTGATTATATCTACCTACATGGGCAAATCAGTGTTTCACCTATTTTGTTACTAATTATAACTGCTTATGGGAAAATTAGTATCATTGACTTGATTAGTTGTATCCTATCTATAATTGCCCATGGGAAAACTAATGGTAACATTTTTTTATTGTGGCTTAATGTACCAACTAGACATTCCTATGTTGTACTATGCCATCATATCAACTATGCCTATTTTGTTTGAATTAACTACTACACTAATCAGATTCCTCCATTGTAAGGTGGAATTAATGTGAACTAAGGCCATTTCAGGACTATGTGGGTCTTTGTTTATTCACATTGAAGTTATTTTAGTCCCCCTTTCCACTAAAATCTTTTTTTTTTATGATTTTGGAATGTTTAATGTCTCGTCATTCTCAATTGAGTTAAGATACTTCAAAAAATCCAAAAGCATTTGAAAATCATTTAGAAAAAACAAAACATTGACCACTTCTTTGCCTTAAGGATTTTGGGAGCCCTTACTAAGTCACAAGAAATCAATGTCACTTAGTTTTCCCATCCTTTTTGGTGTTATTCCATGCTCTCACCATTTTGTGAGTTCATTCCTATTCTTCTATCACATTCATCATGTTTTATTTTTCATCAATTATCATTTTATTCTCATTTCTTGTGAAAACTACATTTGACCTAAAGTTTTTATTGGATATATCATCTATTGAATTGTGTAGGTAGTGACCACTTGCCTAGTTCATATGGAGATACCTTGTCCACCCCTTTTATTTTATTTTATTCCGCTATCTTATTTATTTGTTAAGTTATTGCATATTTTCTAGGGGCAATGTTTGTAGCATTATTTGTGTCATGTTATTTGTACTAACATTATGACTAACCTCTATTTTTGTGCACCTATTTATTTTATTTAAATACTTTTACCTTAATTAAAGTATATGTGCATTCATTGGGTAATTCCTTGTGCACTTATTATTAAATCCATCAAATTCATATGTCAACATTATCATCATGATTTTTATCATTGGTGCATTGTTTTATCTTGAGTATTAGACTAGGAGTCGATCCTTATGCATATTGTGTCCAAGTCATAATGATGTTCTATCATTATTCCAACCTTTAAATGATATAGTAATCCTAATCAGCTTTAAGAGGTCTACATAACAATGGCAATATCAAAATCTCCTCGACACTAGTACCAATAGTAATCTTGATTTAATCCCAATTATATCCCAAATAGAGTAATTAAATAATGAAAGAATTTTAACCTCTATTAGTTTGGATGAGCATCTCACTACTATCAAGTTATACCAATTCATATTTATCCTTTGTATCAATTTATCATCATCATGTTTTCAATCATCAATTATCAATCATGTTTGCCATAATCAGGGTCCAATGAATATAACCACCTATGGGCAAATCATTATACACCATCCCACTTGTATTCTCAGTGATTATAATTGCCTCTAGGTAAATCATTATGTTATCACTAATTCTAAAACATTTAATTTCTTTTGCCTATCTAGGGCATGTTTTTATCCTATTTATATGTCCTAACTAGGGTAGTTCCATCTTCTCAATGATTATAACCACCTTTGGGAAAATCATTATGTTATCATACCGTGCTGCCACTATCAGGGTATAATGTTTATAACTGCCTTTGGGGAAACCATTGTACAACATCCCACCTACATTCTCAGTGATTTTGACCAACTTTGGACAAATCATTATGTTATCACCCCATAATTTTCATTTGTTTGGTCCCCTCATTTCCTTCTTTTGGGGGACCATTTAACTTCTCCTTTTTCCAATTGCTCCCTCGAGGGGTTAGATATAGTTCATCCATCACCATTGAATTCATAAGCACATAAAAAAAATTATTCTTTGAGAAGATATTACTATGCTTATAGATTGCAACATCTTCCCAAATAAGGGAAAACTATAGACACCTAAAACTAGCCACCAATGGATTCATACGTGACTTTATAATAATTCTTGCCAACCATTAAACATCTAGCCTAAGAATTTCTAAGAGTCTCAAATTTGGCTTCATAACCATGCAAATAAATTAATTAAATTGAACAAATGCAAAAATCATTTAATTCAAAATCTTAAAAATATTCAAAATCCTAAAACGGATTAATTAAACTTGAAAAACCTAATAAAATATTTAATTGAATTCATCCTTGAGAAATTAAATGAATTATCAAAAAGGAAAATTCAAAATCAAAAGCATCTTAGAAGCTAATCATTATATTTTGTGAGTTGTCCAAATGGAAAATATCTCAAAGAACACTTATTCATGCTAATCATGAGGTTTAGACACCTTTTAAGCCTACTAGGGTTAGTTAATCAAACCTAGGTTAGGCTTTAACTCATTCTAAGTCATTTAAAATCCTATAAAATCAAGCCTAGAGCTCTTTATTAAGAGAGCTTGGAACATAGTAACATTATAATGTTGGATTTGGTTTATGAAGCAAACACATAGTGTTATAATGCCAAAATTCCAAGCTAAGCCATTTTCAAGCAACATCAAACAAAATCCAAGCTAACCATGCTAATAAGAGGAGATGGAGATATCCAAACCCCATTTATGAAGACTTATTGAGTATAATCCAAGAAAGCCAATGAACACATAATTTGGACCATTCAAGAAAGGTAAGGAAAATTTGTAAGTTTCTTTACATTTTAGTTGAGCTTTGTCATTTGTTGTTCATTTACCAAGCTCCCTCTATGATCTAGGCATGGAGGTGTTATGCTTTGTTAGTGTGTTTTTGACATTTTTATTTAATTTTGAGACTAACACTTGATCTAACCTCCCCTTCATCGACAAAATTTTAACATCAAATTTCCTATCTTTAATTTTCCCAGCTCTAGATTCTTCCTCAAAATTCAACTCTTACAAATAGAGAAAATTATAATATTGAATCTCTTCTTTTTTCTTATGGTATTCCCTCATTCTATGATTCTATTCCATTTGCTTCTCAAAATCAAGAATTAGATTTTTAACACCTTGTTTAGGTTGATTAGGAAGATAATGACCTTGTCAAGGTTGATTGAAAGTATGCATGGGAAGAGGAGGAAAATAAGTGATACAATAAGACATATATGTTATTAGAGGGATACTTGAGGAGAAGCCATGAACATCATTAATTTGATATGAATAATATGTAGGTATGAGATATGCATTTTCACCAAATGGAAATTGAGAATAAATACCAATTTTTAATTTTTGAGGTACTTGGACTACTTATGCTAGCTATAGTTTGTTTAGAGTCACCATGGATGTTTTTTAAATGCCTAAAAAGTCTAATATATCAAATGAAAACATGAAAAATACTTCAAATTATTTAGACCTTAGTCCCATTGAGCATGTCAAAACTATTATCAACCAAATTTGTACCCTTAGAAAGTAGTTCAAGCATTCCAAATTTGGAATAAAATGGAGAAAATCCTAGGCTATAGGTGACCTAATATTAGATTTAATCTCTAGGTTAAAGGGATATATCCCCTTGATGAATCACTTAAGCTCACAAATACTCTACCAAATTTCTATAAAGAGATATAAACCTCATCTAATGAAGGTGATGGGCCAAAATGTTTGACCACTACCAACCAGCTACATGTACACTTCAACCATGAGACTAACCTACAACAAACACTACTCCTAATCTACCTCTCTACATCAACATTTCCTATGGAGGGTGTGAAACATGATTGGGATAGGATGAATAGTCAAGAGGTCATGAAATGATAGTAATGAAAAAAAATTATCTCAAACTTCACACCTCACTTAGACACTTTAAAAGACCTAAAAAAAGGATTCCAAACTAAACATGAATGCTAGACAAGGATAACATAGAAAATAAGAAAATATAATCACTTGATAAGATCAAACTAGACATACACACATTGAAATTAATCAAATGAGGAGGTAAAATAATGGTTTATCATTGATTAAAGGCTTGAAAATGGGAATTGCTTCACCATACTAAGGTGGAGGATATAAACATAGCCTATCAAGGATAAATATATAAAGAAACTGAGAGAAGAAAGAGAGAAGGGTGTAGGAGAGAGAGAGGTTGTTAAATGTCTCTAAAGAGAGTTAAAAAAAAAGGAGTTATAAACTCACTCAATAAGTATTGGAGGACATGTGTGCTCTTTTAAATATTTGTTCCTATTAGAAGTGGTGTGGAAGTCTCAAACCTTGCTTGACACCTTGATCTTACTCTTAAAAATTGCCCCTTCTCTTGGCTTGTGATAGACAAAGGACAAATTTGATCACTAAATCCTATTTAACTGTATCTTGACTTGATCTTTGACAATTTTCACTTGTTTAAGAGTCTTCATAATTGATTCTACAATGATGATTAAAAATCCTAAGTGTTTTGAAGCGCACTTGGCATTGCTACACCTACCTTTGCTTACAAGTGTTAAATATTGGTTTCATCTTCACCAAGGTAATATTTCTCCATGTATGTATTATTCATATCATATCAGAACTAGAATAACTCATTTTGATTCATCAAACTCTCTCCAAGACTCTAACTTATACCTTAAGCTCTCAAAAGTCCTCAAATCATTATAACCCTAAAAACATGTAAATATCCTTATGTATAAGAATGTACTAATTATATTGAAAGAGTATACATATTTTTAAGGACCCAATATCCCCTTACATCTCCATGCCAAATTTTGGGACCTAAAACTAAGTGGAAATACACTTTTTGATCTATTCTTTCTCCTCAATTAGGCCTACATGCCTAAATATTGAGTTTTGGCCCAAAATCACTCCCACACATGTGAAATTTACAAGAAGTGTGTGATTCACTTTCCCATCCCCTAACCATTCTCCATGTCAAATTTCAAGTTCTAAGACCTCATACAGATGGGTAAACCATGAAATGGTCAAAATTCCTAGCTTAGGTGCTTGAACAAGCTTCAGATATAGTTGAAATGTTTGGAAATAAATTTGTAGGATTTTAAGCTTTTGATTAGTTTGTTTAGGCCTAAAAATCACTAGTAAACTCAACACTTTGAGAGTGAGGTCTCCATTTTCATTTCTAGGTCTGTACATAAGCTCATTTGGCTTACAAAATAGTGTATTTATCCCTTCTTAGCCAACTTGATGACTTGGATAGCTCATATATCATTTTGGAGGGATTGAAAAGTATTTTTAGTGATCATGGAACCTATTATCTAGGTTACAAATCCTCTAAACTTGATCTGGAGATCATTTCATGCCTTGCATACTCACACCCACCCACAACCATGATTTTTGTGCAATTTCATACACTTATGCCTTCCCATGTGCCAAAAACTAATCCATAAGGTGTTATAAGGACCTAAAAATGTTGTAAAATTTTTTCTAGGTCCATTTATGAGAATTATAAGTCATAAGAAGGGCTTATTCAATCATTGAGCTCTAAGGAGGGGTTTTAGAGGGTTTAGAGTGTCTTATCATCTTAACGATGATTCATAGAATAAAGGATCTAGATGGGAAATTTAATGCCCAAAAATTATAGTAAATAAATCCCTCCATCTCTCCCTAATAACTCTTTCCACCATGTATCTTGTCAAGGAAGATCCAAATAGAAGTTGGTGTCTCTTGGGTTGTAACTAGGCAGTCTGGGAGTGCTATGTGGTCTTAATGATTATTTATACCATAAAAATACCTAATACAACTCTTAATTATACTCAAGTGTAGTATGGATACATATTTACCACCTCTAAAAACCTTTGGACATCATGCACAAGGACATGGTCATACTAAGCACAAGAAAACTTGTCTCAAGTTGTAATTTTGTAGCTAGAAGGGCTCAAAGAGGTTTTTAGACCAAATTGGTAATTATTTATCTTCATTTTATTATAGATGTCCTTATAGGGTATATGGAAATATTATTCAATTCTCAGATCCTTCAATTCTTCATCCTACCCTCAACAAACCACCTTTCTCTCACTATGTACATAGGCCTATGTATGGTCTTAGGTTCAAAGGTCTAAATAGAGCCTATCAACATCAGCATCACTATTTGTTATTATGAGGTATATATAGATATCATGATAAAATCATAAAAACACTTCCAAATTATTTTATTCTCCCTCATACCTACCCTATCCTTCAAACCAATGAGACATATTCATGTAGGTAGACAGGTAGATGACAAGTTGACTATGTCTACAAGCTAAAGTAAGCCTTGCTTAATTATCTTCACTCTAATCTCTCTTTAGGTTTATTGGACATAAATTAAAATTTTGAAATTGTTCATTCAATTAACCTTCCACCATATTTTTTTTTTCACTTTGCCCTTTTTAAATTGGCAAACCTATGGTAGTTATCTAGGTGAACCTATAGGTAGTCACTTAATGTTTGATTGTATTTTTGGGGTTTAATACCTCTATCAAAAACTCTTGAACATGAAATGATTTTTTATACATTTTTGATGACATCAATGTCCTTTTTTAAATATTCTCAACTTCCAAAAACCTTACATTTTCACAAACACACACTATCTTCTTACACATGTCTAATACATGGTTGTAGGTGTTTATTTCTACCTAGGTCTCTCTATCAAGTTATCTTGATAATTCATGCTAAATTAGTGTTTTTTAGGTTACATTATAGCCAAGTATTCATGATAACACTTTTGGTATGCATTAAATACACCCTTTACACCAAATTTCATCAACATTAGGGTTCTTAAGGGATAGCAATGAATCAAAACATCCATTATACATAGTCATAGTACTCCGCATCTATAAATTTTTGGATTAGGAATGGTTTGGATGAATTAATTGGTCCTTTATAATATACCATGCCTCATTGATGTCTTATTTGTCCTTAATTTTGTGAAAGTATCTCACACTTTGCAAGAAAAACTCCCAAGGCTTGTGACTCTTAACAAAACACACACCATTCCTATCATGATCAAACCTGCACCATGATCATATGAACGGGTTATGATATTTATAAGGTCCCTTAGATCCATGAGAGAGTATTTCAATCCTTTCTCATCCCTCATCGAGCTTCAAAGTGTGTTCAAAAGGAAGAAAATGAACCTGCAAATGTTAATAGGTGTTTGGAGGTGCTTGTCTTATTAACAATGATTCATAGAGCATGAGAAATTTTACAAAAAATAAATACCATGGACTTAAAGATAAAAATGAGTTACTTAAACTCTAACAAACATATATCTCAGGGTGTTTCCTTCATTATGAATGATCATCCACAAATAGAGCTTCTCAGGTCTGTTAAGAACCTGATAGATGATCTGTCTGGGTTTTAACCTTTTTGAGCATTGTATCTCCATTATAAACCTAAAAATAACCATGAGAGGATTTATGGAATTTGTATGAGTGATGTATGATCATTTATAACTACCTTACATCTGTTCCTTATGTATCTTCCTTGGATTGCTTTACACATAGTTCAATTTTCATGAAGAATTTACCTTCTACTATAAAGTTATCCTACCAAACCTTAAAACCAAAGGATGATTTATCTCTAAATGACTCAAAATATGGATTTTTAATGTACAAAAATCTTATATTATCCTTATTTTTTTCTTTTCGAGACTGTATGCAAGAGATCTGCCCATTTGGACAAGTGTACCTCAACATATTCACAATCTATTTGACTTTCATCTTGGCTTCACAAGTTAAAAAATGCATTAGATTTTTTAATATTCCATTGAAAACCTTTATTTAAATATTACATAAAAAATACACCCTACTCAAAGGCTTCTAGTATGAAGGTTAACTTATATGACACATTTGTAAGGCATTTGATGACCTTATAGACTCACTTTTTTTTGAAACATTTGACAAATAGTCTACAAAATATGACCTTAGATAAATAATAGACCTCATTTAAAGACTCAAAAAATGACTTGGGCATCCCATAAAACTTTCCAAAAATTTTCCCCCACAAGAATTAGCTAAGACAAGCAGAAATACAATGAGAATAAGAAACCTTATTTTTTCCAAATACCTTAATATCTGATAAAATACCTTAGCTTCATAAAATAAGATATGGATATTTTTAGGCCTAAAAAGACACTTTATACCCTTCTTCTCACCCAAGGACAACATATGGAAACCTAATGCATCATCCCATGACTCATAACATGTTATCACACGATGATTCCTTAAACAACCCTTAGTGCATATAACGAAACCTTAAATAATGTTAATAAGAATTTTGAAAGGACCAATTTAATAATATCAAGGAATGTAATGGGATAAGAACAAATATAATAAGAAATGAGAACTTAATTTTTAACCAATAGGGGTTGACCTTTTTGACTTGGGGTCAAAATGGTCAACAATGATCATGTAGTGCCTCAACATCCTGATTAGATTAGACATTTACATGAAGATCTCCATGGCCTTTAAAAGTAAGGATTTAAACTATTGAGAATGGCCCATGGATTTACCAAAAATGACAATTGATGCACCACTCATATCTCCTAAACTGTCACCCAATGGACATTAATTATCTTATAATATATTTTTTCCTTACATCCATCCCTCCACTGTAAAAAATGTAAAACTATTTTTTTAATAAAAACACCATTCATAATAAATTCATGGTACTGTCTAGTTTTAAAGTGTCTTTGTTTTTTATTTGAGTAGGAAAGCTTTCTTGAAAAGTCAAAACACTTTCATAAGGTGGATTTTTAAAAAAGGGTATGGGGGAGTTTTTATAAAAGTTGTCCTTACTTTTTTTAATATATTATTTGGGGGACCTTTAATGTGGATATATTTAAAAGGGTGCATTTCAAGACTTTTAAAACTTTGATTTATATCTGAGGTGGGGGTTAATACAAGGGAGGATATTTTGGAGTGAGATTTTTTTAATTGTTTTTTATATACAAAAACAACACATTGTGAGCCTCTTTTTAAAAGATAGGAAATAGTTTTTTTAAAAAAATTCTTCATATACTCTCTAGACAAAGACCAAAGGATGATGCCTAGTTGGGTAGGTGGCCAAACCCCCTTGCATCAAAAACATTAAATTTCTCTCTCTTGCTCACAGTGTGTATTAGTCTTCTCTTGGATGCATTATCAATGAATCATGACGTCCTCTTTTGTCTATAAATATCATCTTTCTAACACTCACACTAATTGATCCAGATGCATTATCAACTGAGTTGAACATATTTTGAGCATGCTTTTAAAAAATTTATGGGGGGGGGGGTTACCATTTCATAGTTTTGGGGGGTGTACTTTTTCTATCACTCTTTCATTTCTACAAAAAACTACAACTTGCACTACTACTACAACTCAACTCAGCACTAATGGATTCAATTTCAATAAACCCACTAACTCTTTTTAACTATCATGAATGTAAAATCAAGATGAAAATCATTCTAAAGAGTAAGGGTTTGTATAGGATAACCATGGGTGATGAAAATAAACCTAGAATAGATGTAAATATAGTTAAGTGGTATAACTATAGTGATGAAGCCTATGGGATATTATATTTTTCCATAGCACTTGATCTCTTATTTCACTTAGAGCCTACCAAATCACCTCATGATGTATGTACCATTATGGGTAAACTATTTGGCGAGCAAGATGTGATGATAGGTCACAAGCTTGAGAATGAACTCATTAGCCTAAGTCCTTAAAACTTTGACACCCTTCATGAGCTATTCACTAAGTTCAAATCCTTGATATTGGAGTTGAAATAATGTGTAATAAAGAAAGAATATGACCAGCTTATTCTTTATAAAATCTCTAAACTAGGTCCTAACTATTCAATCTTTGTCTCCACTTTCCATGCCACTAAAAATGCTTGGATCACTGCATGGAAAAGTCCCTCTTTAGATGTTTTCATTATTGACTTAACCAGATCAAAAGATAAGTTTATTTAGATGGGCACATTAAATTCCATAAAACCTCAATCCCTAATTTTTGGGAATGGGAAAGTAAAGACTTCAAACAAAGAGAATAAGAATAAGAATGAGGATCAAAAGAAGAAGGAGGAATCAATCTCTACAAAAACCGTCACTAAATCCTCCTCTTCCAATGGAAAACCTAAGAGAGATAAGATTAAATGTGCCTACTATAATACAAATGGGCATGATGAAAACAAGTGCATGAAGAAGCAAATAAATCACCTAACTCATCTCCTAGATAAGAACAACATAGGTGTTCCTGAATCTATCAAGTAGAATTCATCAATCCAAGATTATTCTAAGGCAAAGGACAAGGGGAAAGAAAAAGAAAAGGTCAAGGCTCTTGTAGCTATTTTAGCCTCAACATATTCATGGGTTATTAACTCAGATGCTTCTTACCACATGGGCTCTTCACTATTTTAATTTTCTTCTTTAGAGCCTTGTAGCATGTCTTCTATTAGTTTGGATGATGATACTTATGTACCCATTTCAGGGAGAGGGTCTATTGAAATAAAAGGAGGAACATTCAATAATGTTCTAAGTGTCCCTTCTATTGTAACAAATCTCCTATCATTATATCAAATCACTCATATCAACAAAGGCATAAGGGTTGAGTTTGTGCAAGATTCAATTTCATCATGGAGTTGTATAGTGATTCTATAGTGGTAGTGGGTAGTGAAGATCACCAAGCCCAATTATAAACCTCACATTTTTCACCTGATTATTCTCTAAAAACATTACTAACTCATTCAAATGGAGTTATCAAATTATGGCATGAGTTGTTTGGCCACCTTAACTACCACTACCTTGAACAAATTATCAAAAATTACATGGTCATAGGGTTGCCTCAAGTCAAATTCTCTAAGGGACTTTGTGAGGGTTGCTCTCTTGGAAAGCATATTGAAGTAAAATTTGACAAAGGAAAAGATTGGAGGTCTACACAAGCATTGGATTTAGTACGTAGTGATGTATCTGAGCCTTTTTCCAATGTATATTTTACAAGGGCTAAGTATATTCTCACTTTCATTGATGGTTTCTCAAGATATACATGGGTCTAGTTTCTTAAGCAAAATTCTGAAGTGTTTAAATATTTTTTAGACTTCAAGGCAATTTTTGAGAAGAAATATGATAAATCCATCTAGGTTATTCGAATTGACAATGGATATGAATATGTCAAAAATAGATTTGAGAAATTTTACACCACAAAGGGGATTTATTTGTAGCAAATAATTACTTATAGTCCTTCATAGAATAGAGTTGTAAAACAAATGAACATTTCCTCGAAAGAGATGGCTACCTATATGATTCACTCTAAGTCCTTGGCACCTTAGTATTGGATCAAAGATTAATTGTTCTTATTATATTTAGAACAAGGTTCCATACAAATCTTTGAAAGGCAGAACACCCTTTGAATATTGGAATGGAAGGAAACCTAGAGTCGAGCACTTTAGGGTTTTTAGATCTCTAGATATGGCATGTATACCAAAGATGATATGCGAAACTATGTAACCTCAATCCAAGCCTTACATTTTTTTAGCTTATTTAGATGGTGCCAAGGGGTACCACCATATACATCTAACCACACATGAGTTGTTCATAGAGAGAATTATTCACTTTCAAGAGAGTCCTAAAGAATCAACACTTGACACTTCTTATCTTTCATTGGATTCACTTAGACTTGATGATTCTTCTTTTGATTTAGATCATCCAAAGAAGGTTCTTAAGATAGGGTCTTATTTTTTTTTCTTCCATTTCTAAAAAAGGGTAGTTATGGGGAGTCTTTTACATCCACCTCTAGTCATGTTTTAAAGGATGAGGATTCAACACCTGACTCACCCTCATATGGGCCCTTTTAGGCTAGTTAAATAGATTGAAGGCACTAGGTAGGTGATCCAACAGATGACATATGTACTTGGGAAGATTATCAGAGTGGTCCACATGCTTTCTTTGATTAATTTTAGATCCATAAACATTATAAGCAGCTTCAAGCATACCTAAGTGGTATATTTCTATGTAGGAAGAGTATTCTTCTTTGATCAAAAACACACTTGAGATTGGAATTCACTTCCTAAAGGAAGGAAGATGTTTTAATGTAGGTGGATATATCAGACCAAGTTTTTTATAGACAGGTTAGTCGATAAGTATAAGGTGTGATTGGTCACCAAGATTTTTTCACATGTATCTAACATTGACTACTCAAAGACCTTTGCACCTATTGCAAAGATGACTTTTATATAACTCACACTATTTATATTTATAACACATGGTTGGGATGTGCACTAGATGGATGTGAAGAGTTCCTTTCTTCATAGAGACCTTAAGGAGGAGATCTACATGGATTATCCACATGGTTTTGTTTAGGATTCATCATTAGTTTACAAACTTAGGAAATCCATCTATGACCTCAAATAGGCCCTTCAGGCTTGGTACAACAAAATGGATTTCTTCCTCATTACTTTAGGTTTTATCAGGTGTCATTTAGATGTCAATGTATACTTATTAAAATAGGTTTATTATTTATTGATATTGGTCCTTTATGTTGATGAAATTTTGATCATCAAGAGTTCCTTGTCATCTATTGCAATGGTGAAGATATTTCTACTAGATAAATTTGACGTGATATACTTTGGTCTTTTGCATTACTTCCTTGGCATTGAGATTTCACAATATGATTCAAGGTTTTCACTTGCACAACCCAAGTATGCTCTTGATATTTTGGATTGGTTTCACATGGTTGATTGTAATCCATAACTGACTCCCTTTCTATCAAGAGTCAAAATTGAGGATAACTATTCTATACCTTTGGTTGATGACACTTGATATCAATAGTTTATTGGTATCCTCATTTATCTAACTCATACTAGGCCTAATATTTCAAATATAGTAGGCATTATTTCATGATTCTTATAAGATCCTCATGAGCTACACTAGAAAGTATCCACACAGATACTCCACTACATTCAAATCTATTATAGATTTAAGATTTAATATAGATTTGGCATAAAGGTTGACATAGTTTTTTAAATTTAGATTAGGTTGGTGATACACAAAATTATAAGTCTAATTTAGTATATAGTTTTTCTTTGGGTTTAGTCCTATTAGTTGGTATAGAAAGAAGTAAAATATTATTTATATATCATTCATAGAGGTACATTAAAAGGGAGTTGTTAATGCCACTACTAAGGCTATTTAGATTTAGGGGATTCCATCTAAGTTTGAAATTCCTTTTAGCAAGCCCACCATCATATATTGTGATAACCATAGTACCATACATATATGCAAGAATCTAGTTCAACACCAGTGGACCAAACACATTAAGATTAACATACATTTTATCTGGGAGCTTATTCATGGTCAGGTCATCAACTTGAGATTTTGTTAGTATTTAGAGCAAGTTGTAGATACCCTTACCAAACCCTTCACTAAGAGTGATTTCATTCATCTATGAGATCTTCTTGGGGCACACTCTACATCATTAGAAACATCATATTTAAGGGGGACCTTCTAACCTCTTCACATCTATGTCTCTCTTTTGGGGGGGAGTTTTTTCCTACAGGTTTTCTCCTTTTCTATGATTTATGACATATTGCTTTGTACATGGGTACCTAATTAGGCCTAGTTGTTGGGAACCATTTTTATTTTACACTACTTACCTAAGCTATGTTTATGAGGGGGTGTTAGTGTAGGTATTTATTTTCTTGAATTTATTTATTTGGGAATATCATATTTTCTCACATGGAGTTTTCCTAAATTTAGGGATATGCTTGTTTAGGTGGAGTTAGTGTGTCATAGGTGTCATACATTTGATTTGAAGACTAGGATGTAACTCATTATACCACCTTTTATGGAGGAGTTACATTTATATTCTAGGCTCCTTTGACCATCTTTTGTGGAGGAGTTACACTTATATACTATGGGGTATTTGATAACCATTTTTGGAGGAGTTACTCAACACTCTTATATGTACGCTTCACTTGAGGAGATTTTTCACTTAATAGAGATTTGGCTTTATCTATTTTGTTTGTCTCATGAAATATTTATTTTCTAATTTCATTATTGCTCTAGTTTATTATTGGTGTACACTCATGTTTGTCTCGTGTGACCATTAGGCCTTTTCACTCACTTTAACCAAACTTGAATCAAACTCTAATAAAATGATGTGGAATAATGGTTTGAATTTATCATGGTCTAGGGAGGAAATGACTATTCTTCTTCAAATGGTGATGATTGGATATTGTTGGGTGATGATGATTGGTTATGGAAGTTAAACATGAAATGGTTATGAAAGGTGGATCTTGGACCTTAAATTAGTTTGAGAGACTATTTAATGATGGATAAGATTGATTTGGACTACTTAAAATCTATATTAAAACCTTGTTTGGAAGAAGAATGGTTACAATTATGGGGGATATATAAGAATATGTATGGGAAAGAGTTTACACCATATCTTATGGCTTTATTACCAAAGGATTATACTCATAATTTGATAAATATGTTTCCTAAGTAATGGGAGAATTTAATAAACAAAAATGTTGGGGTTGATCATGAAGATATTTAGGTGAAGAATTCAGGTTATGAGGTTCCAATTGAAAATATATTATCCATAAAAGAGGATTGATCTAGTAGAGAGTCTAAGGATCTATCTAAAGGGAAGGATTTGGGTTCTCCTAATTTGAGTTTGGATAATGAGGATGCTTCTCATTATTCTCTCAAGGAGGAATTAGGTGGATCTTAAGAAAGCTTCTAGCATGATCAATCTCTAGACATGTTTTCAATCATGGATAATTTGATAGAGAATTTAGATCACAAAGAGGTAGGGTATGTATTTGGGGAATTTATAACTTATTCAAAGGCAATATCCAAGATCACTCTACCTTCCTTGAAGATGAATATTTTAAATCTTTAGATAAATTATCTAACATTACTTGAATTGGATTTATTAAAAGAGATATATGGAAAGGTTTTAGGTTTCAAAATTGTATAAATAATAACTAATTCGGGGTGAATATTGATACTCTACATGTTCCCACTAAAGATAGTTTTTTAATGAGATGAAAATTTTGAGCATAAGAATAAGAAACAAGGGAGGGTTCATATAAGGCTTTATGACCTTCGAGGGGATTTTTGGAATATGAAGTATTTTAAATCTATAGGGAATGTATTGGGTCATTTTTCTTGGGTAGACTCTAGATCTCTATGATTCTTATCTAAAATGTATGTAATAATGAAGATTGAAATATCTTCTTTGGATCCAATTCTTTCATCTATATCTTTAGTAAAGAATGGGAAGATATATTGTCCAAATATTATCATTGAACATTATACTTCTAAGAGATGTTTATTATGCTTTAAATTTCATCTAGATAGGAATTATACACTTTTTCATCCTAATTTTAAGAATAAAAACATATTTTATTTTCAAGTGTGGAAAAAAATAAAAGCAGACACACATCTTGGTGGATCTGTAGATGGAAGGTTTTCATAAGAAGATATATTGGGACTATAAAATGTTCCTTTATCAGAACCATTATGGATGGATAAAGTATTCAAGGAAGGGGGACCTAAGTTTTGGCTCCAAATTCTTGATCCATATTTTGGGTTTAACATTTTATTTTCTTTTTTTATATCTATGGATAATTTGAAGTTTTAAAATATGACTTTTCCTAACTCAAATCTTAGAAATATTAATGATGATTTTTATGGATCTTTTATGATTTGGGGAATGTCCCCTTCACCTTTTCCTTCATAAATTATCCTATGGAATTCCATCCTAAGGAATTCAAAGACCCAAGATGGGTTTTAGGTGGGGTTTTCCTCCTCAATTCTATCTATAATTGTTCCAAGATTTTTCTTCAAGTTGTATGGTTGAAATCTTTATTAAGGTTTTATGGTCATGATGAATTTATTGATATAAAATTTGATAAAGGTTAGAAATAAAAAAACACCATTATAAGATTATATTTTTTTTTCATGAAAGAGATTTTGTCAAGAGTTAGGTGTATAACATTGAAGGGGGATGATGTTACATTAAGAATCAAAATGATTCTCATTACAAATAAGATTTTTTCCTAACATGGGAGAAAGTTACAAACATGGGCCTTGGCTATGAAGTATTTCGCTCTTTGGTTGTAGATGATTTTTGATAGTTTAATGTGTCTAAGGATTGTAAAAAGATATATGTATAATTTTTAATCAGGTATCAAAATATTTGGACAACTTTGGAGTTGATCAAATTCCACTTTTTTTGGATTTTAACAACACCCGTGATGAATGGCAAGGCCTTTCACTAATCTTAATATCATATTTTTTAGGATAGAGGTATCATACCTTGATTTTGGAAGATTTATTTGATTTGTTGATGAAAATGGTTCTAGTTGTATTATTCCATGTATCCAAAGTCCTTTGTTTTTTGTTGTAAAAGATGTTGAGGACCTTGCTTGTGGATGTTTTTTACCCTTTGTTGCAAAAGATTCAATTGGTTTGTGGAAGTCCTTAGCCTTTAGCTAAAAAACATATCTAAATTTGGTTATGAATGATGTTATTTTGTTTTGCCTCTCCTTTTTGGATCTATCATTTGCTAATGGAAGCTTTCTAATATCCTAAGCCCTTGGTTACCAAACCTATTGTATTTTGACATTGCTATTTTTTATGGGTATTTTCTTATTCTTGGCTATTTAAAATCATTAAAACTATAGGAGTTTTGTATCCAAGAATGTACATGAAACTAAATTCAAATTATTTTCATCATTTTTGTGATGGATACTATAGATATTTATCTTTTGTGGCCTAACTATAAGGTTTTAGTAAGGGTTATGGAATATTTGAGGTAGATTCATCAAGGCTATGGAAAATTCATGAATTGGTTGTAGAACATGATGAGGTTGTATCATAATTTTAACTATGATAGGTTTTACCAACATTTTTCATATATATATATTTTAAGTGTATTTTCTATTTGCGGAGTCATTCTTTGAGTTGAGGATGCTTTGTTCTATAGTATTTTAATTGAAATAACTTTTTATTTAAATTAATGAAATGGGTGATGGACCCCTAAAAACTCCTTTACCAATAAAAAATTATGATCATTATGAATTTTATTAATTTTAGAAACAAATGGAAATTAAAAATGGTTTGAAAAATGAAAACATTGATGCTAGTGCTAGTTTTAAAACTAAAAACAACACTAATCTAATATTAGGGCTGTATTATTTTTTCTTTATGTCTTATTTTAATTTTTAATGAATTTTTGATTATGGTGATACTCAACATATTATGTATAATATTGATTCATTTATATATTTATAACCATATCTTTTTAATAATCATTTATCTCTTACAAATCATGCTTCATGCAATCTAGAAGCAATTGGTATGTTGAATTACAATAAGTTTTACTTGTGCTTGATTTGACATTAAATATACATTATGCTCCTCTTTTATGAAAACAATATTACAAAGTAGATTATTTTTACAATACTTGTTGTGTTCAATGAACCAATCAAAATTATAAATTTATTGTTATATTTTTTTAGATAATGATGATTTGTTTTAATTTACAATATCCTCTTCTTCTAATTATATTCATGTTTTAGTTTTCTCTATTGATGATATATTATGGCATTAAATATTAGGTCATACGAATCACCAAAGCATTGAAATTATAAATAAATTAGTCATGCACATGGTTTGCCTAAAATTCCTTCTACTAATTATGTTTATAGTGTATGTATAACTAGTAATATTCTTAGAGAATCTTTTCCTAAAGGAAAACCCTAACATGCAACTAAAAAAATCATCTTATTCATAGTGTTATTTTAGGTGAAATGCAAGCTCAATTTATTAATGGTGATAAATATGCTCTAAATTTTTTATATTATTGCACTATGAATTTTTGGATTTATTCATTGAAATATAAATATTAATATTTAGACATTTTCAATTAATTTCATGTCTTTATTAAAAAATAATCTGGTTATTATTTACATATTTTGTGTATTGATAATGATATTGAACATGTCAATTCATATTATATTTCATATTTTAATAAACATGGTATTATTCATAAAAATATTATTTATTACATACCTGAGTAAAATGATGTTCTCGAATGTAAACATACGACTATTACTAAAATGTCTAGGTGTATGTTGCACGGTAAAATTATGCATTATGATTTTTAGGTTGAAGCTATGCATTGTGATCCTTATTTAATTCATATGAATCCCATTAAATATGTTTTAAATAATAATATTGGAGAAGCTTTGAGTGGTAGAAAACCTAATCAAAAGCATTTATGTGTATCTAGTTGTGATGCATTTTTTCATATTCATCAAATAAAATCATAAGAAATTAGATTATAAATAAAACACACATATATTTGATTGTTATAATGATAAATATAAGGATTATATATTTTATGATCCTCAAACTAATAAAATCAAGATTAAAGCAGATGTTAGAATTGTTGAAAATGGTGTGGTTGATTTTTTTGTTACTTCAGATTCTCTTTATATTGATTCTTATTCTTTTATTTTTATTCAAGTGATGATAAAACTTATTTTGTGCATGGTAGTTTTGAGACTCCTAGTTTTTCTACTCCATATTCTAATCTTGCTCCACATAAGCCTATGCCTAAGTAGGAAAGAACTATACAAACATCTAGATTTGATGTAGATGTTGATGATTCTCATAGACCTATGAGTCAATTTTGAAACTATGATTTGATATCTAAAATTATGAACAAAAATGATCTTGAAACACTTGAGAAAGATAAAGGTCACCTTAATTGGAAAAAATCTATGCATAATGCAGACAAATCTTTCCTATCTAATCAAACTTAGGACTTAGTCCCTCTTCTTAAAGGTCAAATTTTGGTTAGTTGTAAGTGGTTATTCAAAAATAAGTTTGCTCCTAATAATAGCTAGAGTTTTTTTCTAATGTTTAAGGAATTGATTATAATGAAGTTTTTAATATTGTTACTAATATGTCCATAATTATAGTTGTTTTTATCTCTGAGACTCATATGCATTGGCATGTTTACCAAATGCATATTAAGAGTTATTTTTTTTTAATGGTAATTTTCATGAAGAAATTTTTATGACCGAACCACCTAGTTTCATTAAGGAATAAAAAAAATATATTGTATGAAAATTAAATAAATCTATTTAAGTTTTTAAGCAATCATATTGAGAATGGCATACCAAAATACAATATTTTTTTATAAATCAAAGTTTTAATCATAGTTACAATGTTCATTATCTTTTTATCAAGAATATTGATGATTTATCATATATTTTTTTATCAATAAAAAGAGGATTGAGTTTACCCACTCCCATTATTAGATCATAAAACTTGTTGAAAAATAGATTTGATTAACTCATAATTTCATACATGATGATCAATCTTCCCACCCAATAAGATTGATTCGAGGCTCATGAGAAGACCCAATAGAAAACCAACTTAAATGGATTTAAGATTTTTATGAATGGAATATAATTATGAATGATAGAGGATATGAAGGTATAATGTGTTAAATAATAATAAATTAAAATAAGATGATGATAACTAATGTATAATTGTAATAGAAAAGTTTTATTATGCTATATTTTGTACAATATTTAAGAGATTGGATGTGTGGTGTTTATGTGTTCCATAAATTCATTATTTTCTACCTAAATAACTATAAAAAAATATAACTATAGATTAATATACAATGAAGGGGATGAAGCATTAATTGAAAAGATACAAGAATTGGTAACAACTACTTCATAATCGATCAATCTTATGACACCACTGACTACCATTACTATTGAGCTATGGTCTATAGTACTAACATAGTAGGAGCTGTATGCAATCAAAAACACATCATGTATATAAATCAATACTATCTTTGAGAAGATAGAGCATACTTACACTTCTACTTGGGGATTTATTTGTTAGACGAGGGTATGACCAATATGGGGATTTGCTAGATCCGATTAGGGGATCACTTGTCAAAATATACCATGCTAGGAAGGGTTCTAAAGCCTATAGTCTAACACAATCATGCAACAAACCTAAAAGAGTCCTAGGCTTAATGTTTAGTATATTATAATAATAAGAAATTAAATATAATCCATTACACAAAAAATCTTGTGACACAAAGTGAGGGTTAGAAATAAAACAAACTAAACTAAGCATGCATAGAAGACATATACTTATGTTAGTGTATATGAAATAATAATACATGGAAGAAAGAATCACAAATACATTATGAAGTTAGGAATACTTACCTTGAAGACTAACCTATCGAGCCTCAATCTCTCCCTTGGCTAAGGTGCTTCGCAAGAGATTGTTGTGGTATGTAAGGACAACAAAGACAAATCATACTTTCTTTGGAGATAAGACAAGACTCATATCTCCAAAGAAAGTATGGAACCCTAATATTTATTTCTCAAGTAGAATGGTCAATAAGCATATGTTTATTCATACGTATTCTTGTTTTCTTCTCTTTTTACAAATGGTTGGAAATGAACTTGTATATATACGCAGATCTTATCCTAAATCCTCTTAATTTTTTTGGTTGTATAGGGTCTAAATAGAAAACCTAGTATGTTTTTGGGGACAATTCACTAGGTCTAAGCTAGGTCAATCAAAAGGCTAACAAATCCAAAAAGTGAAAAATACCCTTAGGCTATACAGGGTTGACCTAGTTGACCTAGTACAACTAACTCTTGAAAAGGGAATTAAGGAAAGAAAATGAGGATGGAAAGAGGAAAATGACTATAATGGATAAGGCTAAGAAGAATAATCTTAGGGTTAATGTTTTTAGGAGATGAGTGTATAGATGGTATGTGGTAAAAGGGACAACAATCTTACGAAGCACCAATGGTTTGTCCACCCCTTTCTCGGTTCACCCCTTAAGGAATACACTTATAAATATTGAGACTCTATGGGTTCTTATAAGATACAAAGTGTTAGTAATCAATAAAATTTAAAAATATTATGTGTATATATATGCCCCACTCAAAGCTCATCACGTGTCACATAAGTGCAACATAGGATGGTGCTTTAGGAAATAAAACATGATAAAACATAATGTTGATGCTAAATAAAGTGTAGTAAGTAGAAAATAATATAAAGGAAAGGACATAATTGAAAAATGTATACCTTTACTTACCTTAGTGTTGTAGATAAAGAAGTAGACTACAAGAGATGTGAAGGCATCCAATGTGAAGAACACTAGGTGAACATATAGAAGTTAGTGCAAAAAATAGCCAAAAAAAAAATGGAATATAGGAATATGATAGTGTAAAATATTATCTACATCATCATGAGTCCAACACATTTTATGGTTTTGAAAATGGATGAGTAAAAATAAAGATATATATAAAATAAGGAATTTGGAAAAAAAGTAGTGGAAGAATTTAAATTTTGAAAAGTGTTTTTAAATAGGGGCAAGACAAGTCATTTTGTTATTTTGACTTGTGAAAGAGAGAAAAAGGATACCAAATGAGATAGGATGGTGAGGATATGACATGCTATATAGGGAGGGCCTTTAAGAGCAACAATAGGTTCATTACAAGTATGCAACTATGAATCTTAGCCAATTTTTGAGTATTTTGTTGAATTTAGTGAAAATTTTATTTTTTAACATTTCTAGATGTCATTATGAAACAAAATTAGATTCTATAGGTATCACATAGAAAAACAAGAAATGGGTTTAGAGGGTTTAGGAAGAAAATGATTGAAAGGCAATTTTTTAAGAAAATGTAAGGGGTCAGTAGCCAAAAACAACTGGGTTGACCCAGTCACCCAGTAGGCTAAAAATAGTAAAAATCCACACTACCAACCCAGTAGGTGTATGTTGAACCAATAAATTTTGTAAACTGTTGATTAGTATAATTTTCTAACTGATCTAAAAACTCTGGAATGACAACCCAATATTAGGGAGAGGAAAATAAGAGGGTTAACTTAGGTTTTTAAGTCAACCAAGCTAAAAATAGGGAAATTTTGATCAAAATAGGTTGACTAAAGAACTAAAATTATACATAAATACATGTAAAAGGTTGAAACAAGGCTAGAATGGCATGAAATGACCAAATAAGGGCAAAAAGGATTGAATAGGCTAAAGATAGGTAAAAGTGAATGAATTAAAGTAGTTTAGGCTTGTTTTTTATTAAATTTGTATAAAGAATGTATGTTGACTATACATGACATGGAGGATCTAATACATCTTTTGTTGTTTCTTGGTTGTAGGGATGACCCCAATTTTTGAGATTGGTGGATGTATTTTTGCTACTAAATTTATTGGAGCATCTGACCATAGGTGATAGAGATAGGCTAATAGTTGTAGAATTAAGAAGGATAGATGACATGTGTATGATTCCCTTGAGCTCAAATATATTAGTCATGTTCTTTGGATATTAGGAATGATTGACTAATACCTTTAGATGGGATGTGGTAGATATAGCTATCATGCTAGAGGATGTGCATTCCATCGTAGGGCTACTGGTGATAGGAACACTAGTGACTGTAGGCATACCAAATAACCTGGAGGAGAGGAGAGCCTTAGCCATATGGGCCAAGGCTCAAATATGATATTAGGAGGCAGGGGAGTTAACATGTTTGATTTTTATGCATCATAGATTATAGATATATAAAAGGCTATAATAGGACTTGTGATAAAATAAGTGCCATGTCACAAGTCAAATAATAAGGTACTATTATTCATGATAGCCTTGAGTAGGAAGATTATAGAGGAGGGAATACTATATGATCTAGGTTCTATCATCTAGGTATATATTGTACATGATATATATGAGGTGATGGTTAGAGGGAAAAAATCTATAAGACTGATCATATTGTTGACATCTTGGATCTATGATAGGTTTCACATGTATCAGCTGGTTGGGTTGCCCCATGTGGTCTATGATAGGTCACCTCAAGTGTGGAGATGGAAAGAAGAATAGGTAGCATAGGTCATTTCCCATATACTAGTGCTACAAATTGTGATATGTGTAGACATAGTGTGGCATCCATATTGAGACATAATGACTATATGGTTGAGTTGGTACATATTTTCACTAGTTACATTGATGATAAAGGTTATTAGACACTATACTTAGTAGAGAGAGCCACATATAATATCATGGGTGCTAGGATAGATGGGATTATCTCATCTATTAGCATCGATATTGATGCCAAAGTAGTTGGCTTAGTATGTGAGAGATCCATAGGGGAGGAAGGGACTAGGGCCACTAGTGATGAGGCTAATGCTTAGACTACATTGTGAACAACCATGCACTAGGTGATCAAGATAGGGAGCACATCAAGAGGAAAGGGATGTAGATGCAATAGAACTAAATATACCACCACTATATCTATAATGAGATGAGATATGACCATTGAGGACATGGTGTCATTAGAGGCAGGATGAACAAGAGAGAGTGGAGACTATCACCATTTTTAAAGACCTGGTAGGTGATCTAGAAGAGAGCTAGATGATAGAGAGACCACCTAGGCACATGATGAGGTAGACATGATCTATGACAACCAAATTTGAGATAATGAGGTGACTTGTAGAGTAGGTGTTAGGAGGATGCATAGATGAAGATACTATGTTAGGCGATCACGTGGATGGTGAGATCATAGTGGCCAAGATATAGATAGGTAAAAGATGATTAAATTATTTATTAAGTTTTAATTTTTAAATATAAAATATAGGTAGATAGATATCATGAGATATGTTAGTGATTTAATATATATTTGAGTGTGATTTTATAGGCATTACTGAGGATAAAGAGGAGAGATGGGGCTCCTTTGTGAGGGGAGTACTCCATGATGTCCTAGATGAGACTCTATAGCCTATGACCCTACTACATTAGAGTACCCTAATGTACCATCTACCCCAACTCAGGTGAGCTAGTTTAGATTAGCAAGGGAGGTAATGAGGCAAATGTGATCATAGATAGAGATGATGCATCCACTATTAGAAATGGGTGAAGGTGAGATATGGTCATGGTAGGCCCTAGAAGAGGAGAGAGATGTGCATCTAACTATAGTGATGTAGATGACATAGGCACATATGGTGATATAAACCTAGTTGATGCAGGCTCATACAATAACCTAAACTAAGTTGGTGTAGGTGTAGACACTAGAAAACCAAACACAACAGTTCTAGATGTCAAGATGCCTTGGGACCCCCTAGGGACAACCTAACCCTTCTTGAACCACTAACCCACCCATCAGACCCTGAGTCTAGTTAACTACTTAGCTTAATAAACTCATTA
Organism: Torreya grandis; assembly: GCA_037957365.1. Taxonomy (NCBI): domain Eukaryota; kingdom Viridiplantae; phylum Streptophyta; class Pinopsida; order Cupressales; family Taxaceae; genus Torreya; species Torreya grandis. The sequence goes on from JARHVA010007160.1 coordinate 294,120, forward strand.
ACTTAACCATTACCCACCCCTTTTTATCTCATTCTCCTCTAAACCCTTGACCACTGATGATTATCTTGATCATTTAAAGTTAGGTTGATCATCGACGCTCAGGTATTCCTCATTCTAACATAAATACTAGATATGTGAAAGATGGTATGGCACAATTAAATATTTCCACCTTTCTTGTTGCTAATAAACTCCCAAGCATCAAAATTAGTAAGCCAACCCCTTAGGGAACCTTCTATCCTCCATCTCTCTTTGCCTATAAAAAGAGAGGAGTATGAGGTGGAATGGATGCATCAATCACAAGAGTTTTATAACACATAGGTATTTAAGATTTCTAGCTACTCCTCCTTCTAGAAATTTAACAACTAAAATAGAGATCTGAAATTCTATCAAAATTAATTTTGAGTCAAAGTACTGTTACTCTACCAAAATTGCTTCAACGATCAACCATTTAGCAAGAAATATGTATAGTTTATATTTCAGCTTTGTTTGCTTAGTTTCTGAATTCTAGGCCTAAATCAGACCTCCTACACCTATATTCTAAATTCCCTACCCATAACCAGACCCTTAACAAACCCTTACCTGATCATTATCCAATTTTTCAACTCTTTTTTGAGTACCTTCAAAATCCACAGGCAACTACTAATGGTCAGCATAACTGCCAATGGTCACCTCCAATCGTTGACAATTACCCAACCATTGATAGATTAACCACTGATGGTCACCCTGACAACTAAAAATCATTATGGTAAGAAATAATATTAGGTTATTTCTAACCCCTTACCCCCAACCAAATCCAAATTTCTATGTCCCTGCTTGTTCATAGACCCCTGCTTGATTTTCTGAACCTGACCTAATCTATTTTATCACTAGTATTGACATGATATTATTATATTTAGTTATTTTTTCTAATAATCATTCATTTTTTATTGTATTTCATTTTAGTTCTTTTTTGTTATTTGATGTAATTAGTTTACTTTTATCTCTTTCAACTTAATTTTTATCAAAGAGTGGATTGACAACATCTTAGCAAGCTCACGCTTCTTGGATCTAGCTCACTCTAGGCAGTCTACCTTACTATCTTTCTAAAAACCCATTTTTTTAGTAATTTATTATCTATACGTCATCCTTCCAAGACAAAAAGTGGCTCTCCACACTCATTTGGATCATGTGTGCACAACAACCAAGTTTTTCTACCACACCCTGATTACTAGTTTTCTACCTTCTTCATTAAAAAATGAGCAAAAATTAAGAGAAACATTTTGGCATGCCTGGTGGGACCTATCATCATCTAGGTTCCCCTTTTCTTCCTTTCTTCTATGATCATTCAACAAAATCTGAAATTTATTTTGGGATTAAAATAAACCTTACATACATTGATTACTTGCTTGTTTTAGTTCATCTAGTTAACTTAAAGGCAAAAATAATCAATCATAGTTCACTCTTGTTATCACACACTTTACCAAACCATATAATAAATCAACACATCAAAACATATGACATAAGCCCCAACTAATATTTCATCACTTAGTGGTACACCTTACCCTTTGGCTATCTTACTTCAAGGTCATTACTAAGAAGAAAAACCAAAACTCAGCTCTCTGGTTGAGTCTAAACTCTGAAATTCATTATATCTTGATTAAGCACCTAACACCCTTATCTATACAATGTGTGAAGTGAGGGGGTAGGCCAAAATATCAAGCCATGTACTAAATTTCAATACATTTTTTTGAGAGCCTTTAATACCTAAAACCAACCTTAGACTTCCTCTCTAGTACCTGATCTACAAACTAAATTTATTCTTCACACTTTCTAAGGCATAAGCCAAAATCAATTTAAAAATAATCCTAAGTTTTAAATTCACTTTAGTGTATGTTTTTATTGCCTCAAGATCTTTTCTTTTTTCTTTCTTTGTGTTTGAGTTGTAAGATTTTTGTCATTTCTTTTCTATTCCTCACATGGTCTTTACTAGAAAATAGTTGAGGAACCAAACCAACCAAGAACTATCTTCCTCTTCCTCTTCCTCTTTTTCCATGGAGTATACTTATGAAGTTAATAGTTTTCCTCATCTTTTTCCCCCTCCTACCATGTTTTGGATAGTTATCAAGGGCGATGCACTTTTTTATACCTTCCTTAATAACAACCCCATAGCCCTTCAACATGACCTCAACATCTTATCTCACCACACCCTTATTGCTTCAATTCCTCTTATGAATCCACCTTATGGTATGCCTCCCCATATTATGGTTGGTTCTACCTCTACCCAACTTATGATCACCCAATCATGTTCTTCCATCAATATCCCATCCACTACCACCACCTAAATTCAATCCAACATCTCAAACAATAACTAAACACCCCCTACACCAACCAATACCTCCAACATAGGGGAAACCTCACCTTTTCTTACCCATACCTCATCCACTATGGGGTATCTTCTACCCCTATTTATACCATTCCCCTTATCAATACCAACCCACCAATTTCCACCCCACTTCAAAATTTGGTACTTTTCATACCTCCTACACTTCCACCTAGTAACACGAGTTACCACTCAACCCCAACCAAATATAAACCCATTCATACCTCCAAATCAACCCATATTAATCCTTCAACAAGTAATCATGACATCGTACCAATATGTTATTAATCCAAAAAGATACATATCACCTTCTACACAACCTTTTGTGCCCATTAACCCTTATGTGGCATCATCCCAACATTCAATGACCATATACCAACATGTGGTATCTTCTCAACCTTATATCACTTATCCATATATTGTTTCCACCCAACATCAACCAAACTTACCACACAATTATGGAGCTTCCCAACCTCAAACAGATTTGGTCAAAATGGTAATGGATAAAATGACCAACCTAGAGTCATCTATTTCTAGGGCTCATAACCTCTTATCTTATGATCAAATCTATAATGAACCTATTCACCCATCCATCCCTATCTGATCTTATCCTCCTTAATGGGAACTACCCAAATTTTCCAAGTTTCAAAGCAAGGAGGATGCCCAACAACACTCAAGAGCATTTTGACATTCTTACTACTTGATTGCATATGATGATGATCTTCTCCTTCACACCTTTCCCATGTCTTTATCTAGACCAGCATTATATTAGTAGTTATTTGACCAAGTACTCCATATTTTCATTTTCCCAAATTTCCCAAATATTTTTATATCATTTCTTAGTCAATATATCTAAAAATGTCTCTATTATTGACCTCTACTCCATTAGGCAATTTGATGATGAATAAATTACTGATTTTGTAGCTAGATGGAGAGGTCTTATCAACCAACACTCTTTCTCTTCATCATAACCTAAGTTGATTGAAATCTTTTATTGGTGTTGGGCCAAACATATTTCCCCTACTCTTTAGGTTCAAACTTTTAGAACCTTTGATGAGGCTTTCACCATGGCACAAAATTATAAATTAGAGCCATTGATGAGGGGAAATTGAAACTGAGAAATAAAATTTATAGCTTTGAATCCAATGATCCTTCCTCATCCAAAACTACCAATAAATCTAACCATACTAACACCAAACCAAAGACATCCAAAAACTTGGTTGTCCTTAAAACCGCTCCACCACCAACTGTTAACCAACCCAACCCAACCAACTCTTCTAACTCTTTCAACCAACATAACCAAAATTAAAACTGAGCTACCCCAAAACAATACACTCCAATAGGGGAGTCTTATGCTTTATTTTTGGATGAATTTCTCAAATACAATATCATACAAATTCCTCCCATAAAACCTCCCCAACAATTTGATGCTTCTCACCCTACACCTAGTTGGTACAATGAGAATGATCTATTTGCTTTTCATCGTGTCATTGGACATGATGTTAGTAGGTGTAACACCTTTGAAACTATTGTTTAAAACTTTATTGATAAGGGAGAACTTGTATTTGATAATCCCAATGTACCCCTAAATTAGTCCTTTGACATATCTCATAAACCTTTCCCCAATCATGCCCCTTCTATCAACTATGGTGATAATAAACTAGAAACATCTCATGCTCGTGAGGTTCATATGGTCAATGTCATTATCAATGAACCTATCATTGAGGAGACCATTGCCTCAACTACCTCTTCCTCTATTCCACTCATTGGAGTGGTGGACTCACCCTTTATTCCTTTGGAGACCCAAACAGAGGAACTGACAACTCATATTTCCTTACTTGATGAGACCATGGACCTATTCACATCTCCTTTGATAGAAATACCAAAGGAGGAAACCATTGCTTCAACTACCTCTTCCCCCACTCCAATTATCAAAGTGGTGGAATTACCCACCATTACTTTGGATGCCTAAACAAAGGAAACAACCATCTTTGTTCCTTCATTTGAGGCCATCACACCTTCTTCCCCTATCATAGAACCACACATTCTCTCTTTGGAAACCATCCCAAAAAGAAGAGATTACCTTGTCTACTCCTTTCATGGAAGATACATCCTCCCAAATCTTAGAACCTTCCATCAAGAACAAAGGTGAAGAAATTATTCCCTCACCTCAACCCATGGGATTAATCTTTGAAACCAATGACCAAGGGATCAAACCCATTTACAAGACTTTTCATATATTGGTTCAAAGTCTATAGTTCACTTCTCAGCCCAATCTAGATAGAGAAAACTTTTGTCATCATCTTGGGATCCCCTATCAAAACAAACATGAGCCTTAAACCTCACTTACATCCACCCTTAAACCTATCATCACCTCAATCCCTTCATCAAACACTTCTCCCTCCAAAACCGTAGGGGAACCATCCAAACCACCTCCATCTAAAATTGTCATATCACCTTACTCTTCTCTAACCAAACCTATCAAGAATCTAGGAATACTTCCTACACCTAGCCTTGCTCACCCATATTTTAAGTTGGACTTAACCCCATCTAGTCCACCAAATAAAACCCCAACCAAACCAACTAAGAAGGTGGAACCACCTAAACTCCCACCTCAAACTAGAGCCATACCACCCCTTCACACTTACCTTAAATCTTAACACCCCATCCTTATACCATCCTAGGATCCAATCTTTCTATCAAGAAGGTGAGCCCTCCCACAACTAAACCTTCTTTCATTCTACCTTTACCTACCCCCACTAAATCATCAAACTCCCCATCATTATTAACTCACCTATCTACCTCTACCTTCCCACCTATCACCAAACCTTCACCATCCACCTCTAAATATTCCACCTCAAAACCAACCATAACCAAACAATCCCAACCAAAACTACCTACCAAAACCATTCCACCACCTACAACTTTCATGGTGAATCCTACTCCTAAGAAGGCTCCCACTCCTAAAACCAAAAACCCAACACCCTCAACACCTTTGATTGAATCTTATTCAACCATTCTACAAAGGTTGTTTCAAACTTCCTCCTTAAGCCTAACACCTATCAAAACTTTTGAACCTTCAAGTCCTAAACCATCTTGGTTCAATGATAGTTTAATCTTCTCATACCATAGGACACTTGGACACAACACAAAGAACTATAAATCTCTCCAATCACTTATCCATAACTTATGGGATGAGGATGATCTGTTATCATATAAAACTCCATTGAGCCCATTACCAACCCAACCACCAAATAAACCAATCCAATAATTACCTACTCCTCCACTCTCATCTAAAATTAAGGAGGAACTGAAGTAGCCTTCTATCCCAACACCTCCCCTAATCCACACTATCCATATGGTTACCCAATCTAGGGCCCAATAAAAGGATAAGGGAAAAGCTAAAGTGTTTATACCATGGACATATCTTTTCACCCCTCAACCTTCCAACCAAACACAAGCACCCTCACATTTACCTTCACCTTCACCAAAACCAAAAATATCCATTTTGGGTGCCTCTCCCTCCAACCCTTCTACCTTTATATTTCTACCACTGACTATTCCTTAGGGGCAATGCTCCCTCATCATGATGAACAAAACAAAGAGAAAGTTGTATTCTATATAAATCAAACACTTATAGAGTATGAGACTCAGTACACCCATTTTGAGAAGTTTTACCTTGCCCTAGTTTTTGTGGCTTCCAAAATTTGTCATTACCTTCTCAATCACAAAACTTTCATCATCACTAACATTGACCCACATGAGTACATGCACTCTAAACCATACCAAAAATAGTGTATATCTAAGTGGCTCATGATTTTAGCTGAGTTTGACCTTGAGTTCCTATAGTAGAAGTCAATTAAAGGGAAAGTCATTATTGATCAATTGGCCAAAGCTCCTCTACAAGATAACTAACCACTTCCTTTTACATTCCTAGATGAGTCCATCATGACTCTTTCTTTGGAGGACCCCAACTACCAAATGACCATGTTATTCGATGGATCTAAATGCTAGTGAAGTGGAGGTGTTGAACTTATTCTCATTACCCTCAATGGTGAACCTCTTCCCCTTTCCTTTAAACTTGATTTTGAGTGCACCAATAATGTAGCTGAGTATGAAACCCTAGTAATAGGTATCCAAACCACTCTAACCTTGGGAGTTAAGAAGATCAATGTCTTTGGTGATTCCTAACTTGTGGCTAACCAGGTTAATGGATCTTACCAATGTAAGAATGATGTCTTATAAAAGTACAAATAGCTAGTATATGTGCTCTTAGTATCATTTGATCATTACCTTATCTAGTCTATTTTACAATCTACCAACAAGTTCATAGATACAATGGTTTCCCTTGCTTCCAAAATCCCATCTTCACCTAATGATTCTGAATTCTTTATTACCATCCACCATTTTATCACACCCTCTTATATCCATTCCAACCTCCCTACCATTTGTAGTGTGGAAGCATCTCCATCAGACATATAGTATGAGAAAACCTTTAACTACCTCAACCTCAGCATTGTTCCTCCCAACCTCTCTAAGAATAAGTGAAGGGCCTTTGTTCATATTACCTCTCATTTTACCATAATATAAATTACTTGTTTAGAGTATAAATTAAAGGAATTCTTTACAAGTACAGTTTTGATGGCCTCCTTCTCCATTATCTACATAGTCATGAAGCTTCCCATACTATTAGGGAAATTCATGATGGAATTTATGGGGGGCACTTTAGTGGTTTATCTATTTCTAAATAGATCCTTTTCCTTGGATACTATTGGCCCACCCTCAACCAAGACTATTGTGATTATGTAAAGAAGTGTGTTAAATTATAATAACATGCCAATTTACATCATGCACCTACCCATGGCCTTTAAGTATCCAAATATATTTGGCCCTTCTAAAAATGGGGACTTGATCTAATTGGGGAAATAAATCCTCATTCTTCACAATTACACCAATCCATCATCATTTCCATTGAGTATTTCACCAAATGGGTGGAGGTTATTCCTCTCATCTAGACCAAAGCTAATAAGATAGTTAACTTCATTAATCATCATATCATCTATCATTTCAGTGTTCCCCATAATATCATCACTGATAATGGTAAATATTTCAAAAAAAATAAAGTCCAAGGTCTTTGTAATGTATTTGGCATCAATTTAAGCTTTTCCTTGCCTTATCATCCACAAGAAAATGGATAGGGAGAAGCCTCTAATAAAACCCTCAATAAAATGTTAACCAAAGTAATTAGTGATTTAGGTCAGGATTGGCACTTGCATATCCCTTTCACTTTATGGGCCTATCGCACTATCATTCAAACCTCTATGTGTGTTACCCCTTTCTCTCTAGTCTTTAGAGCAAAGGCAGTCTTATCACTTGAAGTCTAGATTTTTTATCTTCACATATCCTTGTAAGACATCATTTCTAAGAGTAACTATCATTAATAACATCTAGCACGACTTGAGATACTTGATAAGCATTTCCTAATAGTGCTTAACCATCTTCATGTATACCAAGAGTGAATCAAGTCCACCTATAACAAACACCTACAAGAATGAGAATTCGATATTGGAGGCCTCATCCTTAAGGAAAACCAACATGTAACTAATATGGATAAAATCAAAAGAGGCAAGTTTGATTTCAATTGGCTTGGAACCTACATCATAACCCATAAGTATGGATTAGGAGCTTATCATTTATCCTCTCTCAAATGAAAACTAGAACCTAATCCTCTCAATGCTTCACATTTGTGTCCTTTCTTTTGTTAAACAAGGATCAAATTCACCTTCTTGTCTAACATAAGCTCATCCCTTTTTTTGATATTTTCACCTTCACTTACCTATCCCTATCCCTTTGAGGATAATCGATTACATCATAGAACCATCTAATTAACTATCATAATTATGGCCTAATCATAAATATGGGTATCCTAGCTCTACCCATAGCATGGTTCTCATGGATACTTTTCATCTCTAATCAGACAGAATCCCATGGTGATTGTCTGTAAAAACTACCCCTTTCACCTATCATTAACCTTTTGTGCTAAAGTTTTTCCCTCATAAAGGTAAACCTTTAAGCTTATATATAATTGTCCATGTCTAAACCTAATGTCAAAACAATTTGGGATACCAAAATATTACTTGGGTCACATTTCTATGGCATTGTAGACTACTCCCTTGAAGGATAGCTTCCCAAAACTAAATTCCTTAAAAGATAGACTACTCTCTTGAAAAACAACTACCAAATATACAAACCCAAACTTAGACCACTCCATTGAAGGATGGCTAAGTCAAATTTGTCAAAATCAATCATTTGAAGCTTCTCACATTGATCAGCTTCACAAAATTATCAAAACAATAACAATAACAAAAGACCCTATATCAAAATCAAAATAAGCTATCCCAAGGAAGTTGTAATTAACTTTTCATACATGACAATAGTAGACTTCTTGCATCAATTTGTCTACACCTTGCATGAAGACATAGACTTATCTATTATGGTTCTTAGGTCACCTATAAAAGGAGTAAACTAACCCACATAAGGTTACTTTACCTATCACCCATTTACCCTTCAGATACCACCTACCTACCCTTTATACCATTTAAAAATTAAGGGATTATGATCTTACTTGACACAATGTGATCAAGACACCTTTTTATCAACCAAAGCATGCTAATGAGAAGAATTTGAAAGGCTTGTGTCCCCTAAGCCAATCTAGCTTAAATTTTTTTATCCTTACCAATGAAAAGATATTATGTTTTTATCTTATCCTCTCATCATTGGTTCATGTAGACATATGTCTCATGATTCTTATCTCTTTTCCCACATCTAGTTTGTTATCTAACTTACTTTATATGCTTTCATAAACATCATATCATAAACCATCAATAACCATAATCAAACCACATCAATAGCCATAACCAAACCACACATCATCATAAACATCATAATCATCTATCATAAAACATAATCCATAATCATCACATGCGTAAGCTACTGAGTCCACATCTTATCAAGAATATGCATAAAAAATCAAAACATGTACACCATGAACCATGAAGCATCCATTATATATATATATATATATATATATATATATATATATATATATATATATATATATATATCACATCTATATATCATCATGAACATCACAAACATCATATACATCATGTAATAAAAATAAATAATACATGTTTGTATATATATATATATATCAAAATATGTACATCTCACTACATCAACATGTAGGTTGATATCAAAATCATGTACATCTATATCCATACATCTCATCATATCATATCATGCCCCTGGGGTACCACTACCACTAGACCTACCTGCCTGCCACTACCATCTAGTGTTAGTCCTCTGAGTATGCCTACTTGTCCACCCACCAAAGTGGCCCACTAACCTGGAGTAGCCAAAACTACCCCACATACTAAGCTATCTCTATAATCACCTCATCAGAGCTACTCAAGACATTGTGTCAACACTATAACCTCATAATACCTTAACTCATTCACTATGGCCAAGTATTATGCCATAAAGATAATACTTGGTAGTCTTATTACTATTATTTCTACTCTTCCCCTCTATCTCAAGGTGTCCCTCTCTTAGGTCACCAAGCCTAGTGAGGTCTTGGCCTGATCCCTCTCACCTATCATGGTGGAAACTTGACCCTATAATGTCACAATCTGGCCCTATAATGTGTCCACCTATCCTTATAAAACTAAAATCTATGCCTAAAAAGTAGTCAATACTACTCCTACCTATCCATCAAGACCAGCTCCTTATACATGTACCTATGGACCCCCACTAGCTAGATCCACATCCATGGCATGTCGGCCCCCATCATCCCACCTAAAATCATCCACTACATAAAGGGCCTAGTACCATGTTGCATGGCCATCAACAAAACTAACTTCATCAACCCATACTCTAATAAGTAGCTCTTCATGATCTAGGACCACCTCCTCTAACTATGGATTAGGTAGAAAATTTTGAACATCCTCCCCTTATATTTCAAAAATGGACCTAGAATCCCCTGAACTAGGTCAAACTACCTCCAAACTCTATCAAATGGGATAAGATTAGTCTCACCCTCTATCCTCCTATAGATCCATCTCCATATCTACAATGATAATGTATGATAGCTATAGAGGTCCCACCTTAGAAATCCAACATATGGCCTCCAAACCATATCTCCCATAACCAAGCTATCTAATGCATCCTTAAACCAATCAATATACCTTGCACCTTCTCTAGTTCCTATGAGTGCATAGTCACCCCTCCATCATATGAATCTCACTCTAAAATAAATTTGTGTGTATCCCTCCCATCATAGCCCCAATGACCTCAGAACCCTAATATGCTCATAGGCCCAATAATGGAGCACAAACCCCATGTTGATCCCATATATCGTATGAGCTTAAAAACCCCACAACTCCTTATATATCTAAACTAACAAAATTGGTACCCACCAAACACTATCCTACCAAGAAACATCTCCACTAACAAAACCAATAGTAGATAAGAAAATTACCCACTACTTAAATTAGGTAATGAAAAATAGGAGATTACCATCATCATCATCGTCAAATACCTCTCATCTTGATCTCTCTAGTATAATGGCCTATAGATGAAGCCATCATCATGCTAACTAGCAAGGGCCTTATCCTCACCATATAAAATCTCCATCTTCTCATCCCTTTCCTCACTCTTAATATGTTATATTGACTCCCCTCAAATGGGTAAAAATGTAATCCTATGAATATCCTCTAGTAGGATGGTCATCTCTCCTATCAATAAAAGGAAAATGTTTGTGTCTAGATCCCATCTCTTGATGAGGGTCAAGATCATCACTACATCTCGTGGCATGTATTGATAGTGTCTCAGAGCTCTAAGGTTGACCTCTTCCATATGTTTTTAGTCATCCCTAGTAATCCCTCCATGGATCTCAATAAAGATCTGAGGAACTTGATCCATCATTTGGATATGATCTCATTCTTGTAAAGTTAGCACACATACTTAGTTTACCATTTCCATTACTCATGTTCATTCACTTCATTCATTCTACCCAAATCCACCTCGTTATCAACCTAAACCCACATAAATCAACCTATTCCAATACTAACCCACAACCATTACCTCTACAACATTACCTCTAGCACTTGGAAGAAACCCTCACCCCCAAAAATTTTAACACCTACCCTAACCTATCAAACCAACACCTAAATCTTGTTTCAAAAAACACCTATTCTAACCTACAACCATTTTAACACATCCTATCCTAGCCTACACTTAGAATTTTAACTACTAAAACATTTTAAAACCCATTTTTCCTAATTCTTTTATCAACCTACCTTCACCAATCACTTAACCGTCAATGGTCACTATGACCACTAACAGTCATGTGACCTTTTAGCTTTGGTAATTGACCATTGATTATCAAGCCTGACCATTGATGGTTAGGTAGAACTGACAATGGTCATTGTGTGTGACTGTAGGTGGAAAATACCCAAAACAACAAATTCAATAAATAAACTACCCATTCCTACCCTCTACCCTACCCCCAATCTAACTACTCCCTCAATTTTGAGTTTCACTTGCTAATTTTACCAATCAACCCAGAACCTATAATTAGGGAAAAACCCCACCAAGAAAAACATAAAATAACCAACTTAAACTTCGAAATAACCTAATCAACTAATCTAAAAATTTAAAAATACCACCTACATCATTATTTGACCACTATCAAGGATAAATCTTGTGTCTCATTACCTAACCACATCTTCATCCACCCTACATCATCAATCCAATAGTCAGGTCTTCTTAACCATCTAGTCAATCCCACCTCTAATCAATGATTACTAAGTCAACACCTTGACCCCACCTCGTTAGTATTTTTATTTATAAAATGCCAAATCACTAAATACATGGACGTCACAGAAGTTAAATAAAAAAAAGTGAAAATGAATTTTCAGTTCACTTTTTATGTTTCATGGTTTTAGGGTTTCCCCTTGACCATCAATGGTTAGGGTAACTATCAATTATTGAGTTTGGGACCCCTAACCATTGATGGTTAGGAAACCCACATTTTAAATTTTTTAGGCACCAACACCTTAGTGCCTCATTTTTGGAGATGACCTTCTCCACCTAACTAAAACCAACCTATAGGATATTACCCTTCTTCTACCAACCACCCAATCACATCTACCTCAATGTTAGCCATTATTTGGCCCAAACTATCACATATTTTTGTGATAACCTTACCTTGGTCATTTTTTACCACACTAACTAACCTTTCCATGTTGAACATTTGAATTTGCACCACCGAGTGCACACCAGACCATTTGTGTTTTTCAAAGGAGCACTTTCTCCTCAAATACCTATTAATACACTAACCCTATCTATGAGACTTGATAGGAATGACCTGATCATCTATGCCTAATATTATGGCCTAGTTATCCCATCACCAGTCCTTCTAGAATTGACCTTATTTTTACTAACATTAGTAACCTTAGTCTTTGCATGATCTTAGATATCACATTTAATCTCATTTTATGCACATGTTTACATTTCAAATGTCCAACCACCCTTTTCATCAACTTTATGACTCACCATAAACCAATTATCAAACCCTAACTCAATTTTAGTTTCACCTCATTGAATTCTAGTTTTAGGGGGAACACCTCCTCTCATACTCAGGGTAATTAGACCTTTAATTAGCAATCCATTTTTGTTTTGCAGCTTGAAAATTTAAAGTTGTATAAAAAAAAGGAGAAAAATATAGACACTAGAAAACCACACACAATGGTTCTAGATGTCAAAATGCCTCAAGACCCCATAAGGACCACCTAACCCTTCTTGACCCACTAACCAACCCATCAAACCATGAGTCTAGTTAGCTACTTAGCTAAATAAACTCACTAAATCACTAACTTAAATATTACCCACCCCTTTTTTAACTCATTTTAATCTAAACCCTTGATCATCAATGATCAGGTTGACTACTAATAGTTAGGATGACTATCAATGATTAGGTCTTCCTCATTCTTACATAAATACTAGCTATGTGAAATCTAGAACAACATAATTAAATATGTTTTCCATGCTCATTTCTAATGAACTCCCAACCATTGAAATAAACAAGCCAAACCCCTAAGGAACCTTTTATCCTCCATATATCTTTTCCTATAAAAAGAGAGGAGTAGGAGGTGAAATGGATCTATCAATCACACGCATTTTCTAGTATATAGGTATTCAAGCTTTTTAGCCAATCTTCCTTCCAACAATTTAATAAATAAAATAAAGATACAAGCCTATATCAAAATTAATTTTGAGGAAAATTAATATTACTCTATCAAAATTACTCTAACCATTAGCCATCACTCATTCAACAAGCAACATGTATAGTTTGTATTTTAACTTTTTTTGCTTGGTTTCTGACTTCTAGGCATAAATTAGACCTTCTACACCTATCTTCTAACTTCTTTTCCCCTAACCAAACCCTTAAAAAACCCTTGATTTATAATTAACCCATTCTATAAATATTTTCTACGTACCTTTAAAATCCATAAGCAACTACAGATGGTCAGCATAACTATCGATGATCACCTCCAACCATCGACAATTACCCAACCATTGACAGTCAACTTAATCACTGATGGTCACCCTAACCACTGATAGTCACTATGGTAAGAAATAACAACAAATTATTTCTTACCCCTTACCCCCAACCAAATCCAACTTTCTATGTCTTTACCTATTCACAAACCCCTACTTGATTTTTTGAACCTGACTTGATCTATTTTAGCATTAGTATACACCTGCTATTGCTATATTTAGTTATTTTCTCTAACAAGCATTCATTTCTTCATGTATTTCATTTTAGTTCTTTTTTGTTATTTGATGAAAGTAGTTTACTTTTATCTCTTTCAATTTAATTGTTATCAAAGAGTGGATTGAAAACCTCCTAACAAGCTCACACTTTTTGGATCTAGATCACACTAGGCAATTTACCTTACTATCTTTTTAACAACCCTTTTTGTTAGTAATTTATTATCTATAGGCCATCCTTCCAAGACAAAAAGGATCTCTCCACACTCATTTAGATCACACGTGTACAACAACCAGGTTCTTCTACCACACCCTTATTACTAGTTTTTTACCTTCTTTCTTAATTAAGAAATGAGTAGAAATTAAGAGAAATAGCAAGCACAAGTGTAGATAGTGCATCTACAAGATAGGTAGAGGGATTGAGATCTTAGATCACCTTTTTATACCATATTATTTATAGGAGTTAGATTGAGGCCTCCATAATTAGCATGGCTAGGCCATGAGATATATAGGATGGGGCCCAACTATAGAGCTACAGAATTGTATATAGTTGTATTTTAAAAATCATGAGATGTATATATGATATATCATTTTGGAATATATTTTTGGTTGTGTATGTTGTCATTATTATGGTTGTGGTTATGGATGATTTGGATATGTTTCATTTTAAAACATGTATTTATATTTTGTTATATATGTTATAGGAAATATATGAGATGTGGTTTCTTTTCTAGCATTATGAAAAACACATGCATGGTTAAAAAGAAATAGGCAAAAAGACTTGATAAAATATAATCAATTAAAAATGTACTACACACTATTTTAAGTTGGGAAATGTGTAATAGAAAGAAAATGACTAAGTATAAAGAACCAAGGGATGGTAAAACAATATGGTAAAAAGGAATTTGTTTTAATCCAAATTGAAATATTTTTGCACCAAATTAAAATAAGTAAAATCATACTAAATCACATTGGGAAATATGAAAACAATGTAATAAAATAGAAATTATGTAAAAGGGAACACATGGTATAAAACCAAACTAATTAAGTCAATCAATTATACTAAATCACATTGGGAAGTGTAAGAGAAAAACAAAATTAGTAAAATATTGGTCTTAAATTTATCACAATAATTCAAGCTGAGAAGTATGAAAAATTTAAGAAATGGTTATATTCTTAAATGCACTCAGAAAATAAGAAAATAAAAGAAAAATAGAAATGAAGAATAAAACATACTAAATCAATATGGGAAGCATGTCAATGATGTGTAACTTTATAATCAATCACATCTTATCTTATATTTGACACATGTAATTTTGTTTGTGACTTGTATTATTAGAAAATTTTATGAGGAATGTTGGGTCATATATGCAGTCTTAAACTACAACTCACAAAGAGAACACCACTAGGGTGGAAAAATTAGGGTAATTGGGTAATAAAATATGTGGGTAATAGGAAGGAAAAATGTGGTAATTTGTGAGGATGGTCAAGTCCTATCCATGATCTTACAATGCAACTCACAAATGAAATCCCAAGGGGAGTGATCAGTAGACAAAATAATATTTATAAAGAGGAAATATGAGGGGAAAAGGGAATGGAAAAGGGAGTGTAAAAATTAATCCGTAGGCATCTTATGTTCAGACATTAGGAGGCAAGAGGCATACAAGGACATGAGAAGACACTAAGTGACTAGTGACCATCAATGTACAAAAGAAACATGTTCACTATAGACACAAAGCTTTGTAGGTAGATAATAATGCAACTAAGATCAAATCATGAATGTATATTGGTACAAGAAAAGTAAAATGGACATACCTTCCCATGATATGTTCCCCAATATTTAGGACCCCTTACAGAGTTGTCGATCTACTGCAAAGATTGGTTACTTACATGAGAAATTAGGTAGCATTAAAATATTTTTTATTCTCCTTTTCCAATCTACTAGCCTACCGCACCCCAAAGGACCTAGGCTCTACTGTGAGGTCAATTGTGGAGTTTGAGAATTGACTAGAAGAAGGAGATGTGCTTTGAATCATGTCTTTTAGTGTGATTTAACTTTTAAGAATATTTTTTCCTTTTATATCATTACCTTTTGTAAAATGTTTAGATTTTAAAATTTTATGGATTTTGAAGACTCCTCCTCCATATGGATTTGAAATGGCTAATCATGAGAGATGTAGTGATACACACGAATGAGATTTAGGATAAGGCTAAAGAAAGTTAAGTAACCAAAGACAAAGATTGACTAGGATACTTAGGATTAATTATGAACTAACATGTGATCTAAAGTCTCAACCACATATATGATTAGTTTGTAAGAAAATAAGAAGGGAAAAAGGAGATCCAAAGGTGGACCGGTGAAAGTAAAGTATAATGAGATGCATTGTTTGCTAACTGATCACATGGTAATAGAAGACAAGGAGCAAACGGAACATGGTTAGTATAACCAAGTCATAATTGTAATTATCTATGAAAAATAGAGATAAGAAAGAAAATAGTCATGAAAGCACAAGCAAAGAGTTTTGAGAAAAACTCAAGAAAGCAAGGGGAATCAATGGTAAATCAAGATAATCATATGCGAATATAAATGACAATATAAGCAAGATATAGTACCAAATAGTAAAGAATCACCATATAAGAAAAAATTGACACAATGTCAAATGATATAATAGATAGATAAGAATGTTATTAGATCACACATAAAATCAAAATAAAAATGTAAAGGCATCATGCATGTGCTCATGGATAATGATACATTTTCCCACACACATTATCTAAGACATCATATAAGTCTCTATGAAGCTAAATACAAACTGCTACTAATGTCTCATCAATCTTTGCTAAAAATTAGGAAAAGACTTCTCATCTAATATCCTCAATATAAAAAGTAGGAATGCTTGAAGGATCATGCTAAGGAAGGAAGTCAGGCAAGGGATGATTGAGAAAATTTATGAGAATGAAATCTATGGGAGATGCAAGAATCACCAATGGAGAGGGATCCACGAGTGAGGGGCTCATGAGTGGAGAAGAATCCATAGGCGGAGTCATAGGTGTAGGGATAGAAGGTGATGAAGGGACCATAAGAGGGGATGTATCCATTAGAGGTGGAGTAATGGGAGAAGAAGGAGTCTTCCTATAGGAATGACCTATGGGAGGAATAGAAAAAGGCCTAAGAATAGCTATAAAGTGATCCTTCAGGTGTTGTTGAAGGATGTGGCAATGATCAATGTGATGGGTACCACATTGGTACCATAGATAATAAACCTCACCAAACTTAGGTATATATTCAGGTAGAACCTTCGATGGGGGCATGGATTTATTTAAGGAAAGAGAGGAAGGATGTAAAATATCAATATATTATTACAACTTGTTATAATGGGTAGAAGAATGATTATCTATCCCATGGAAGTAATAGATACACTTGTGAGTAGTCTTAGGAGAAGCACTCATAGAAAGAGGTATAATAGGAGTGGAAGAAGTTGGGGAACACTCATCGAACCATTTGGTGGGCTAAGGAGCCATCTGAGGTAAGGGAAGCAAACCATCACCAAGAGAAGGTGGTGATGGAGGAGGAATGGAACTAGGCTTAATAGAAGGAGAAATGGGATGAAAAGTATGGGTAAGATCAGTAATAGTATGAACAAGAATAGGATCAACTATAGTAGGAGTGGGAAGAGGCTCAACTATAGTAGGAGTAGGAATGGGCTCTGATAAGGGCTCTATTAAGGGAGGGGTGGGATCTACATAAGGTCTAAGAAGGGTTTCACTAATCTTAGGAGTAAAATAACTACAGTGATCAAGAAATCTAGAAAAATGGTAAGGCTCAATCATAGAATGATCCATAATCATACTCTTATAAGGCTCCTCAATAGCTGAAGGTGTTAGTGCCATCTTTACCCTATGATAAAGAGGAAACATACTAATATTAGGAACTATAAATGAAGGAAGATAGGAATATACATGAAAATACTCAAGTAAATAAGAATGATAATGGATAAATTTGGCATCATATTCCTAGACAATATCACCTAAGATTGGATCATCTAAGGGATAACCATCATCATAATCTAGGGTGTGAAGATTGATGACATGAGTAGGGATGACTTTGTCATCTAAGGAAGTATGGTGAATAAAATGCTGAGTCTTGGTTAAGACTATGGGAATATTGTCACAAGGAGGATTGCAAGAATGAGGCTGTAAGGAAGCAAGAAGTTATGAAATGAGATGAGGTGAGAGATAAAAAAGTTTTGATATTTAGGTTAATCTCATTGGGCTCATCATCATCAAGATCTAAGAGGTTAGGAGGAATGTTCCCAATGAGTTTGGGATGCCCATTAT
This sequence comes from Torreya grandis, assembly GCA_037957365.1. NCBI lineage: Eukaryota > Viridiplantae > Streptophyta > Pinopsida > Cupressales > Taxaceae > Torreya > Torreya grandis. Next base: position 312,652 of record JARHVA010007160.1, read on the forward strand.
AACCTTAGGTTGAATTAATAGGAAAATTAAGATGTTGAGACTCACAGAATGGAACATTGGGCAAAGGTTCAAGAGTAGGAATCTTGAAGACACCCTAGTCTTGGAATTGTTTAAAATTCTAAGGGCTAGTGTCACCTTGAATCCTATAAATAGATCCATTATGAGGGAATTTAATGCATTGGTAGGAAAACCAAGTAACAACTTTCATACAATGAGTCCATGACCTACCAAAAAAGATATTATAAGAAAGGGGAAAGTGAAATATCATCACCTTCATGCAAATGGTGATAGGTGGGATGGTAATGGGAAGCCACACACAACCTAGAGGAGGTATTTGCCTTATTTTATATCCTTGGTAAGTGTTGTGTGTAGACTTGAGATTGTATTCTAAATATCCAAGGGTCTTAATGAAGTAAAGAGAGGTAATGTAGGTTTCAAAACCCTCATCAGTAAATTCACACTTAACTTGGATATCACCTATTTGAACACTAATGAATAAGGTAGGATAATCCACATGAAGCAAAATTTTATCGAGAATCATAGAAGCTATGGGAAATTTTAAGGAAAGAAAAGTGTATATATTTTCATCAACATTGATAGACATATCTTAAAATTATTGTAATATACTCTCCTTAGATATAGATAAGGCTGCCTCCCATCCTACTGGGAGAGGACAAAGGACATTCATCTTGAATAATAGTTTCATAAGATAGTTTTTATCATGAGAAGAAGTCCTCATAAGCTCAAGAAAAAAAATTTGGGATGGGAGATTAGTGAGATCCACAATGGGATCCCACTCATCATAACCCATAATAAGGTTGTTAGATATAGGTGCATAATGATTAAGGAGGTCCTTAGAAGGAGGAGTCAAAGTACATTGGAATTGTTGTTGATAGGAAGAAGAAGATTTAGAATAAGGTTGTGAATCATGTTGAGATGATGAAGTAGTTAGTTCAAGATGATTTTGAGAATTAGTAAAAGTTTTAGTAGAAATTTTATTATCATTAGTGTTAGAAGATAACAAAAGAGTGGTAGAAATAGAAAAGGAAGTGTTACCTAAGGGATAATCAGAAATAAATCATCAAAATAAATAAGGTCATCTTGCCCTAACTCATTTAAATGAGTTGGAGAAGAATCCTAGATAACATGATATGTTCTAGATGAAGGAGGAATGTAGATAGGTTTAGAATCAATAAAAGTAATTGCCCTTCACATATTAGTCATGCTACTACATTATATTCAAAATTTGGTTCAACAAGAATTTCTACATTATTGGTGGAATGGGTGGCTTTGTCTTGATTGTCTTGAATAGGTTGATGATTAGGAAGAGGGTCTTTGTAGATAGCTAAATGAGCATTGGCTTGAATTTTATCATGTGATTTATAATACTTAAAAGTAATTTCATAAGATTATTGACACTTTTTAGTGATTAAATTATGATCAAAATTATGACCAAGGATAAAATCCATATCTAAATTAAGAAGTTGTCTATAGGTCTCATGAGAATGACCCCAACTAGCATGAAACCAATAAAAATTGTTAGGATCATACCATCATTTTATAGGTTGGGTAGGGTCAATATATTGTGAAAGAGGCCTAGGTAAATGCTTAAAAAATTCAACTAAGAAAAGAGGTTTATGAAAATTAATGTTGTTTGGTGAAGATAAGTGAGGATTGGTATAATGTTGAGAAGGGGGAGTTGGTTTCAAAGAAGGGGTAGGAATGATAGCTTGTACATTGTGAATGGTGTCATAAGAATTTATAACACCATCATTGGTAACACTATGATTTTTTTTATTAAGTAAGAGATGAGGACCCATAGAAGGTTTGGGTGGTTTGAATTAATTCATAAGGAAATATTATTATTTAGTTTGGTCAATAGCCTCCTCCAAGGTATGTGGAGAGAGAGTACAAACTTGAATTAAATTTTAGGAAAAAGGGCATTGGTAAATAGATGGAAAATATTATCATTAGCCATGTTATGTTCACATTTATTTGACAAGGGTTTCTACCTTTTAACGAAGGCTTGAGAAGCAATTTCAAGTTTTACAATTTATGAAGTGGGCCAAAATGTTTTCAGGAAAATCACTAGTTTGGAACTCTTGAACTAAAGCATTCACTAAATCCTCCAAACTAGTAATGGAATGAGTTTTAAGTTGGTTATACCAATCCAAGGAATCACTTATGAGGGTTTTTTCTAAGATTTTGGTAGTGGAAAAGGTGTTCAATTTGACCCAATACTTATAAAGATTTCTAAATGTTTTAAGATGAAGGGTGTGATCTATTGATTCATTATAATAAATTATATGTGTGATACCTCCAATATCAATGTTAGTAATTTAAGTAGTGAGAGGTTGATTTTGGAGATACTTAATTATTTTGTTGACCAAATGAGGTTGAGGAATGATATTGCCTTGAGAATATTTAGGAGGAGGAGGGGGAACACTCTAGTTATGTGTGCCCCAAGCCATTGATTGAGGATGATATTGAAGATGAAGAAGGTGCTTTTACATTCTCATCATTTGATTTATGTTATGATCTTGAAAGATATTCATTTTATTAAGTGTTTGTAACAATAGTTGATGTTTTTTATTAGAATTTTTAGAAGCATTAGAGTTGGCATTAGTGGCTTGGGTACCACTATTAGTGTTGATAGGAGATTGAGAGGAATTATGAGAATATGAGACACTATTGGTAAAATTTGCTTGTGTAGAAAAATATGGACTAGTGAGTGGTTGAGAAGAAGAAGCACTAGTAACATGATTACAATGGGTAGCAAATGATGCACTAGTAGAAGGATTAAGGATAGTGTATCTTATGATAGCACCACTAGATGTAGAACCTACCATGTTAGTGGACATACTAGGCATGTATGTGGAAAAAATAAGATAAGAAGAGGTCATGGTATGAGAAGGGGTCATAATCAAAGGAAGAGACTGAGAGTCAAAGAAAGTATTACCCCCAAATATAGTTGAAAATTCAGGAGTAGGTGAGTGAGGCTCTTCAAATTGACCACTATTCATAAGATTGTAAATGGTAGAAGGATCATTTCCTTGATGTTTAGGAAATTTAGAGATAAAGAAGAGCATTTTGGGAGTATACTCTAATTATGGTTGGTCTTCTAATGAGAAAAAAGGATTATGTTATGAATAAGTATTAGGATGGGCCCCATAGTTCATTGTGCAAGTTGTAATATGAACATTACTAGCATCTAAGAGAGAATCCCTACTTTGTCTATGGGAGACCCTATGAGAATTGGTAAGATTCATCATGTTTTATGAGTACAACTCAAAATTGTCATCAAACAAAAATCCCATGATGAAAGGTAAGAAATAAAGATGAGAAAGTAAGAAAATAGGGAATGAAAAAAATAGTACAGGGTCGACTGAGTCAACCTTGCACAAAAAAGGGTCTACAAACTATACAAGTTTGACTAGGTTGATCTAGTACAATGAACATGGATTAGAAAAAGATAAAACAAGGTCTATAAACTATACAGGGTCAACTAGGTTGATCCATTATAGTGAACATAGGCTAGAAAAAGGTACAAGGTCGATTGGGTTGACCTAGTACAGTAGAAAGGGAAATTTAGAAACTGATGGCATATTTGTGGACTAAAATAATACAACTTTTACAAGTAATTTGAAAAGAAATAGTTGAAAGGAAACAAACAATCAATTAGATTAATGTTGGTCAATCCAATTGAATCATAACACAAAACCTTACACCAACACTAGTTAATGCAAGTTTTTGCAATACAAAATACAATTGAGCAAAGAGAAAGAAATTAACTTGTAAATTAAAGAGCTAACTAATTGGTCAACCTGAATGTTTGTAAGCTTATTAGAATATGATTTTTAAATGTGATAGGGAAGTTGGCTATAAGTAAGGAACTAGAATAGAAATCTAAGGATGGTTTTAGGTAGTTTAGGCTGAAAGGGACTGTAGTGGATGTGATCTAACAATTTGACTCAAGAGAGGATGGTTAGTATGGGGTTATTTCCAAAATGAAAACAAAATGAAAGAAACACACTAACTAGCATGACATTTCTAGGCCTAGACACTAAGGAGAGCTTAGTTAATAAACATGAATAAAACACACAACTAAAATGTAAAAGAAACCTCTTCTACCTTCCTTGGATACTCAAAAATGATTGTTGTAGTGGCTTGCTCAGCTTGTGCTTATGAAGTCCTTGGAAATGGAAGCTTGACTACCTTCATCTCTCTTTGACACCTTTGGTTTGTGGCTTGTCTTGGCTTGGAATCAATTTGACATGGTAACACTAATTATCAATACTTTAAAGATATTTGAGAATAATAAATTTGCACCAAAATAGCTTAGAAATGATGTTCATGGCCTCTCTATTTATAGATTTTTACAAATGTCTAGAATCAACCTAAACAGTCCATCTCAAGATTGAGATGTGTGGTTGAGGATTAATTAAATTTTTGGAATTAAGTTTATAATTATCCTCATAATGAAATTGTAAGAAGGGGTAATTAAGAGGCATGGAGGGCATCATGGAAGGCATTGATAAGGCATGGGAGGCATGAATCCTTATATTTGTGGCATTTATGGCCTAGGGATGTCTTCCCAAGAAATGAGGTCACTTGATGATGCAGATATTCAATTTTCATTTCTAAAAACAAGTATTCAACAAGTTTCCATAGAATTATTAATTATGCCTTAATTTTGGTTAATTATCTCTTAAGCATGTTTAAGCACTTTGTGCACAAATTACTCAAATTGATCAAAATGCCTTGTTATTGGTCCAAAATTTGACTAGATTAGAATTGGAAGTCCATGTTAGATGCATTGGATCCATTATCCCATTTAGGATGTTATCAACAAAAATAACAAAGGCACATGTCTCATGTAAGAGGTTTGATAGGAAAGATTAATCTAGAGCACCTAGGTGCAAAATTAATGTTTTGACTCAAAATGATCTGATCAAAGTTAGCTATCCCACAAATTGCATTGCCCCATTTAGTGATACCTTGGCCAAAATTGGCACTTGAATATGTTAATTTCACATCATTTATCATGCTTTAGTTTTTTTAGGCCAAATTGTGTATTTTGGGTGGAAATTGGCCAAAAGCTTGACTAGAGGTTATTGGTGGCCAGATTTAGGTGTCTACAGTGGAAATGATATAGGCTTGGTATTGGGGCCTACCCCCTCACTTCACACACTGTAGTGATAAGGGTGTCAGGTGCTTAGCTAGAATATACTATTAACCATGCTTTATACTTGATCAGAGTATCAAGTTAGATTCCCCATTGATGATGAAATCCAAGTAGGTTGGCCTTGGGTAGACAAATGTTAAAATGCTTGTTTAGATTAATTTATTTGGTTGTGTGTGTGTAAAATAGAAAATAGTGAACTAAATGATTAATTAAAAAACCACCTAATTAAACTATGTGATCTATTCTAAGAATTCAATAAACAAGAAAATAAAGTATGAATTAATTACTAGCATATAAGGTTGATTCCAACTTTGAAACAAGGTACAATGTTGATATAGTCAATAATATATGCAAAAAATATAGAACAAGTTGACAAGGTCAAACCTATACTATGGAAGCAAGGTCTAAAAATGAACAGGTTTTGTAGAGTCAACCCAGTTATCTAAATAGCACATAGAACACAAAAATGGGTTGACAGTGTTGATTCAGTTGACTATGAAGGGTAGTTTTGAAGACTAAAAACTATAAAAGGAAAGATTGTAAATAAATAAATAAAGAGATAGCAAAGAACCTTGATGGATTAGAGATGTAGAGAATGAAGATTATTATTCAAGAACCTTGATATATGCTTGTAAATTCTACTAACTAGGTCATTTGGGTTGATCAAGATTTACAAAAACTTGATGCTAAGTGCCTAAAATGTACAGGGTTGACTGGGTTGACCTAGTATGATGAACAAGATGTCTAAAAATATACAAGGCTAACTGGGTCAACCTAGTAGTCTAGACTGGATATATGAAAATATAAAAAACTATACCAGGTTGATAGGATTGATCCAGTATCCTATACCTAAAAACTTACACTTAGAAGTTAATTAATGGGTTAATAGAGTCGATCCAATATGGAAAATATATTATGAAAATAATGATGAAAGAATGAAAGAAATGAAATAAGATGAACAAATATTATAAGGGTTAGTTCACTTTGGGTTTACCAGATTGTATACAATAAAAAATGCATCATGTTTATAAATCAATCCTGGCTTAGAGAAGATAGAGCATACCTACACTTTTGATTAGGGATACATTTGTTAAGTGGGGGCATGACCAATATGGGGATCTGCTAGACCTGACTAGGGGATAACTTGTCATAATACACTATTCTAGGAAGGGCTTCAAAGCCTACAATCTAACATAATCATGTAATAACCCTAAAAGAGTCCTAGGTTTAATGTTCAATCTATTCTAATAATAAGAAAGTGAATCTAATCTATTTCATACCAAAGTTTGTGGCACAAAGTGGGGGTTAGAAAAAAAACTAAACTAAGCATGCATATAAGACATATACTCACTTTAATATATACAGAATCCTAATACATGGAATAAATAAGCACAACTATATTATCTATCTACTCTTACAAAGGAGAAATAAAGTTAGGAATACTTACCTTGAAGATGAACCTATCGAGCTTTAATTTATCCCTTGGCCAAGGTGCTTTGCAAGAGATTATTGTGGTATATAAGGATAAAAAAGACAAATCAGCTCTAGGCTACACAACCTATCTATGCATCCAAAAGACTTATCCATAAGACAAGATTCGTATCTCCAAAAAAACTATGGAACCCTAAGCTTTAATCCTCAAGTATAATGGTCAATAAGCAGATGTTCATTCACATTTATTCTTCTTCACTTCTCTTCTTACAAATGTTTGGAAATGAATTTATATATATATGTGGATCTTTCCCTAAATCCTCTCAAAAACATTAGTTGTATAGGATCAACCCAATTGACCCTATATGTTTTTAGGGATAATTCACTATGTCTGAGTTAGGTCAGTCGAAAGGCTAATAAACCCAAAAAGTGAAAAATACCCCTAGACTATGTAAGGTTAACCTAGTACAACCAACTATCCAAAAGGGAATTAACGCTAGAAAAGGAGGATGGAAAGAGGAAAATGACTAGAATGGTTAAGGCTGAGAAGAATAAGCTTAGGTTTAATGTTTTTAGGAGATGAGTGTGTAGATGGAAAGTAGCAAAAGGGACAACAATATTATGAAGCATCAATGGTCTACCCACCCCTTTCTTGGTGCACCCCTTAAGGCATGCACTCAAAGAGATTGAGACTCGATGGGTTTCTAAAAGATACAAAGTGTCAGTAATCAATAAAATTTAAAAATATTATGTGTATATAGGATCCATGTGATAACACATAAGTGGAATTAGATCCTTAAAATTTACATGTAAGTGTCAAACCCAATTTTAATTTTTTTGAAATTAGAATAGGGTTGGGCATGCAACATTAGTAAACTATGGTAAGATATAATATCCTATATACTCCTAGATCAATCAACCCTCCTTGAAGCTAACTGATCTCCATTGCATGAATTTTTGATAATATATGTGGAAAAACTCATAGATTATAATTATGTAAACCATTTTCATTAAGAAGGCATTTGACCTACTTTGATAATTCTAAAAAGATTGATCTCTTGTCTACATGAATTTTTTACTTAAACATTAATGACTTGATTTGAGTTTTTAGAATACTACAATATGGATTGTTTTCTATCTACCAATGAGTCTACACAACATATAAGGTATCCATTAGAGGTGTAAAATAATGGTGCAATAATTTTGCATTGAAGACTTAATGCATCCTAAGATAAGTATGTAGATTAAGCTTGAAAATTTTGTCTCCTACTTGTTTGGTGATGGTATAGGTCCCTTACTAAGGTGTAAAAATATTGTGATGTGATATTATCAATATTTCCTTTTGTAGGTGTAGCTAGGATCAATTGCCAACTTGGAAGGTGTGTAATGTGCGATGTTTATCATGGAACTACTTATTATTAGCATTTTCTTGTTGAAAAATTATTTTCACTTCTTGATTGTGTTGAATGTGCTTAATGAATCTAATAGATTTGTCAACTTCCTTTTGAGTTGAGGGAATTTATATTAATGATGGTGGAATAGGATAATCTAAGTTGATTGGTGTTAAAGGTTAGAAACCCAAGTAGACCTAAAAATAATTGTGTGTGGTAGATTTATGTAGAGCTATGTTATATTTGTGTTGAGTGAAAGGTAGGATTTAGACACAATTTTATTGATAATTTTAATTTTATATTCTTATAATGTGAACTATATCATATTTAACACTTTTGTCAATCCATTAGTCTATGTATGAAAGGCAATTTTTTTTTAATTTTGTGTCAAACATAGATAAAAAAACTTTCTAGAAATCAGTCAATAACCTTGTATCCCTATCACATAGGATGGTTTATATCATTCCAAAGTGAATTTAAATATGTAAAAATTATGGTTGATCTATTTACAAAGTTGATATTGGTTTCATGCATGGTATGAGAATTTACATCTTTGAGAATCTATCAACTACTACATAAATGTAATAATTATCATGCTTGGTATTAGGTTATCATGAGAGAAAATACTTAGAAATAGATTCCCATAATTGAGTTAGAATAATTAGAGGTAAAAAATCATGTAAATTTCACATGTGGTACATGATTTGATGTATTTTGATACATCAAACCTAAGATGTGTCTAGACAAAGTACTTATGTAACACTACAAGAGTATTTTCAACTCTAAAATTTCCTGAACTTTTTAAAATTAGCCTCCCATATTTATTTTTATCTCTCTATTTCATGTAAAATATATAAGTGCCCAAGGTGATATAGGAGTCCATCTTACAAGTAGAAATTTAGAACTAACTTATCCCAAAGAAAAAAACTCTAGATATCTAAAATATATATTTTAGATGGATACAATTATAACCATGAAATTTGGCTTCATGTTTATGCACATCAAGTACAAAAAGAAGATCTTGATCTAGTGGAAGACTTAGATAATTTGTGACTAGATTGACACTTCTCTTCTATGTTTGTTGTTTATATAGAACTACTAAAGATAAGAATACCATTTATGATTTTTATCTCATTTTAACTTATACTAAGTCTACAATAACTAAAGTTCCTTATGATTTATATGTATCAAAACATGATTTCCATAGATATGATGCTCATAATGCTTACATGCCTAAATAATAACATAAATATAATGATTATAGGTTGGTAGTTTTTTACCAGTGTGTTGAAAGTTTCCATGTGGTAAGAAATGAGGTTAACATATTGAGTGAGGACTACTTCAAGTGAAAACTTAGGGGCATTTGTCTCAAGCTCAAATGGTTACTGAAGATATGGTAATGCAAGTATTAATGTGAAATAAAGTCTACATTTTAATTCATTGAATGATATCTTTTGTATGGCTTCCTAAATGAAATTTGCTTTAGCACCACCTTTGGTAACTCGGTTCAGAGGCCAAGTCACATGAGAAAAACCAAGTTCAAATCTACTATATAAATATTCTAATCCCAAAACACTATAGAGCTCTATGAGATTATTTAGTTGTGGCCATTCTTGGATGACTTGAATCTTGGATAGGATTGGATGTTCTCCTTCTATATCTACTATTTATTGTAGATATTATATCTATTTCATAGAAAAAGGATTTTTACCCATGTTTTAAAACATATTATGTTTCCTCAAATTTCAAAAACTTTATCTATATGGTGCAAATGTTCATCCCATGTTTTATTGAATATTAAAATGTCATCCAGGTAGACTATAAAAAATGTAGTGAATGGCCTAAGTATGTCATTCATCATTTGTGTGCATGTTTCTAGTGTGTTTTTCAAGCTAAATGTAATGACTAACCATTAAAACAAACCTTATATAACCTTGAAGTTTATCTTACATATATCTATAGGTTTGATATGAATCTAATGATACCCAAAATTAAGATCAATTTCGATGAAGTATTTTCACCATAGAGTTATTCCAACAAATCCTCAATCCTTGGAAAAAGAAAGTGGGTTTTTATTGTGATATTATTAATAACTTATTAGTTAATGCAAAAACTCCATGATTCATATTTATATGGCAAAAGTAAAATTGTATGAACACAAGACAATGATTTAGGTCTAAAAATGCCCTTTTTCCATGAGTTTATAGATTTTCCTCTTGATCTCTTCATTCTCCATAAATGATTTGTTTTATACAGAGGCACTAGGTAGATGTATTATAGGAATCAAATCAATAGTGTTTTTCACCACATAGTGTGTATACACTCCCTTTGGTGACTAAAATGTATCCTTATATTCTTCTAAATTATAGTTCAACTATAAGGTATTTATTGCAACTATTGGAAGAACTATGGTATGGGTTGGCAATGAAAAGATGTTCTTACATTTATATCTCACCATCAAAATCAAAAACTTCTTACTATACATGACTAGTATCTTACATTATTTGGTATTAATTAGTGATAGCTTAAGAACTACTTATGGTATGTATTATATCTTATCACTAACATCTCTAACACCATTTACAGGATTTTCATCATAGATTTCATGTTGATGGTAAAGATATGATTGACAAAGTAAAACATCACATACCTATAATGGAACAACATTGTAAAGGACTAGATTTTGAAACGGTTTGATGTTGTACACAAGTTGTCAAAATTTAGTGATACAATTATCAGATCTTACACCGAACCATCTAATAGGGTATGGTTATGGGTGAGGCATCAATATAAAGTTAAATCTATGAACTATTTTAGGATAAATCAATTTCTTTTGAATTCAATTTTCAATGATAAAGTGCACTAGTTGATAATCAACCCATAAGTGAGAATGAAACTATATTTATATTCTTATATTTTCTCAAAGGTAGTAGATAGGATTATGATACCTACTACGGTGATAGGTTAAAATTCCATGATCTATTCACCCTTGCCCAATGATGTAGTGTTTTTACCTACTAATTCAAGCTATGCATGTAGATTCTTCCTAGAGATGCACTCCTAATTGGAATGACTACTGGATTTATGAATTGAACACCCTTTTCCAGTTTTCAACTATTTATTCTATTCATTTGAACTTATTCTAGAGAGGGGGATTGAAGATGTTCATTATTTATAATTATACTTGGAAGATTTAAACTATTGTTTGATCTGAGAATTAGAATATTTTTTATTAGTCTTTGACTTGGCCTTTACTTTAAAATAAAAATAAAAATATTATGATTCTCTAATTGAAGGTATTTGTAAGAAATACATAACTTACTGGATATATGGTATCAAGCCTGACCTATACTTCAAAACAAGGTTTTTTTTTCTAAATTTAGAATCCCAAATTTTGACATTAAAGTATGAAAGATATGTGTATTTTTTCATAGAGTGTTCTTTGTCTTAACACAAGTAAGAGATATTGTCATCAAAGTTTCTAATAGGATGTAGGTTTCTTTGAGTACATATACATAACCATTTAACGTGTCTTAAAAAATATTTAATTTAGCTTCATCCTCATGATTTTCATGTGAAGTGAAATATTTTTCCCACCATTTATTTAATGATAATAAGAAACTACTATAAGAGTGAATGCAATATTTTATTGGATAGATAATTTATTAAATATGTAATATGAACATTCTCGGTTCAACTAATTATCTAGTACATATTCATCTATTTTACCTTCAAACTTTGGGATGTTTATATTGAATACTACCTTATATTGTGTTTAACCACCAAATAGTTGATGAGAATGAAAGGTGTTGGAATGAATTTGTTGTTTGATAAGTAGAGATAAATGTTCAATGATACTTTCTAGCTCATGTGAATTACAATATTTAAAATCTTCCATTGTGTTTTAAATTCATAATTTATCATCTTCTGGAACATTTTTGAAGTTGAAATTGTGAAAGATATGTCTCTCATTTGAGGGAGTGAAGGAAGGCTAATGAAGGGTCATAATTATCAAGACTTAACTTTATATAATCAAACATTGTATGAGTGTGCATACAAATATAGATGAAGTTTAGATACGCATGATACTACTTAGAAATGATATGAAGTGTGGATTCTCTAATACCACTAACTTGGGACCCAATAGGAGACCTAGTGGACAATATACTTAAACATATTTAAGAGGGTAATGAATGAAAGTGAATTATGAATGCCAAAGGATATTAAGGTTCAATGTTTTAAAGGACAAGGAAATAAAGTAAGATAATGACAACTAATGTAGAACTGTAATGTAAAAGTTTTATTATAATATTTTTATAAAATGTTTGAGAGATCATGTGTGTTGTCTATGTGTTCCCTAAATTCATTATCACTTATGTAACGTACTAAAAACAATGAAAGTATACAATAATATAAAATGGATGGGGATGAAGAATTAGTTGAACTATTACAAGAGTTGGTATAAATTGCTTCATAATTGATGAATGTTGTGACATCACCAACTATAATTACTATCAAGCTATGGTATATAACAATGATAATGTAGGATCTAGTGGTAGCACAAAAGTGGAGTTATGTGTTTTAAATTAGCATGTAGGTGTGAACCCAATGTTGATGTTAATAACATTAACACAATGTTAGACATGCAATAAAGGTAAAGTGTAATAAGATCTACCTAAATCAAAGACAATTAAAAAAACTTCTAAAATTCTTAGAAACTAACACAAACTGCCTTATATAACCCAAAACTAGGTATTGCACATAAAATTTATAAATACAACTATCAAAGGAGAGTAGTAAATATTCATCCAAATAATTCCCAAAAATAAATGTATGCTTATTTTTCTAGAAAAACATTTAATAAAAATATCCAATACAATATTTAAAAATGAAATCAAACACCCATTCTTCCAAATATCATATCTATATATTTTGTAGCATAGGATATATTTCGTAGACATTTCATAAAAACTTATGTAACCACAACACAAAATTGTCCATCACCTCTAACCAAAATATTCCATAGCCACAACCTAAGATGTTTCAAATCCCTTTCCCAAAAAAATAGAAGCTCTATCAAAAATTACCCATAGCTTCCAAAAATCCATAGTCAAAAGTTGTAGTTATAAGATCCATAACATATTAATTAAATCCCTTCTCACAGGATCTAGGTCTCATATGCCTATATTATTTATTATTCAAAGCATGATTTTTATTATAAAAAACTAAAAATACCAACTATCCTCTACTTAAAATAACTTCCACAACCAAATAAATTGTTAATAACTCCTTTTTAATTTGTAAAATATGTAAAATCTTACCACAAAAGTAAGTTATATGGACTGAACTAGTCATTTTCCATTTCATTGGATGATTCTTACCCTTGAAAATATTTAAGATCTACACATAATTATTTATGTCACTCACACAACTACCACAACAACTTCCACAACTAAAAAGGCTGAAAGTTTGCCCAATTAATCTAAAAAATACAATATCTTACCACAAAAATATTCATGATGAACTAAAAAAGTTATTTTCCTTCCCATTAGATAATTCTTACTCAAACAAATTTTAAAAATCTACATAAAACACTTTATTTCACATAGAAATATTCAATGGTAACTTATAAAGCTGAAAAAAATCAACATCTCATCCAAAATATATGAAAAATATGAGATCTAAACACAAAAACATGTCAAATAAACTAAATTGGTTGTTTTCCTTCCCATTGCATGATTTTTACCCTAGAAATTTTCTATATATTTAGATAATGTGATATCTCTTTGAAAAATCTTAATTTCAATAAAATCCAAAACCCTTATGCACCTACAATCTTTTCCCCCAATAAACTAGAATTTCTAAAAATATATGCATAAAAAAACCTCCAACAAAATTAGATGTGCATGACTCAAATCTAAAGGCCCTCAATCCTAAAATATCTTAAACATCCCAAACTATCAAAAGGGTATAATACTATGATAGTAGTGACTTGGAAAGTCAAAATAAAGACAAAATATTAAGAAACATAAAAGAATGGGTTTTGAATAAATTAAATTAATAAAAGGATTTTTTAGGCTTAAAAACTAGATCTTGAAATATAAGAACCAAAAAAAATGAAAGAAAAATATTTTCATGCCAATGAAAACCTATTAGTATGGTTTGAACACCCAAAATATCCATCAATATTTTTCACAAACCCATATCCATTGACACAAAATGGGATTATATCCATGGTTGCCCAAATCCAGCTAAAAATAGGTAGAACAAAATGATGAAAGAAAGTCCAAATCTAGAAACCTAATTGCCAAATCATACTTCATACAGGAAGAAACAACCTCCATATGGAAACTAAAATTAGAATATGAAATATAATGATAAAATGAAAAATAACCAGGAGGAAAAGTATTCCAACCTAGTATGTAAAATTTATAAACACTAAATTAAAAAACACAAAATGTAAATGCAAAAAAGGTAGAAGAGCATAGGCTAAAAGTAGAAGCATGAAAGGTAAAAGTGCTTGGTTCAAGTAATGTCTATGATTAATTATCATAATGTTATATGGAGATGATTTTATAATAAATATTAGTAATACTTTTTTAGTTTATATTACTAATAATGTTTATATGAAAACTTTGAAATGATAGTTTTAGTATTTTTTCATTTTATTTTAGGCATGTAAGTTTGGCAAGAAAAAGATAGCATTTAAATATATCAATCCAATTTTTCATATAATTTGTTAGATAAACTCATTATGATTGATTTTAAAATCATTACTACTTTTGAAATTAGTGTACAATTTATTAATGATATGGATGTTGAACTTATTGAACTTAATTCCTAAATGTAATTAGTTGAAAGTTTGAACTATCTAACTCATACTCTCCCTGATATTAATTTTATTGTTGGTTTGGTTTCCCATTTTATGCTTAAACCCAAAACTAATCATTTTAATTTTAATAAAATGATTCTTCATTATATTAAAGGTAATTCAATCCTTAGCAATTAGTATACCTCAAATAACAATTTTACTTTAGCAGCTTACATAGATTTTGATTGGCTTGGTGATCCAAATGATTGTAAATCCACATGTGATTACTTTTTTACATCAATATCTAGTAAAATTTCATAGAATATTAAGAATAAATTAACTATAAATTTCTATACTAAAAATTATGAATATATAGGATGTAATCATGTTTCCAAGGAAGGATTTTGGCTTAAAAGACTTATTATAAATTTCCCACATACTAAAACTTTTTCTACTTCAATATTTTATGACAACCAAAGTTTTATTGCGTTAGAAAAGAATCTAGTTTTCATGTAAGGAAAAATAACATTGAGATACAACATCACTTCTAGTGAGAACTCTTTGAAGGCAATATTTTCTTTTTCTTTTTGTCTTACTCAATAACAAGTGGTGGATATTTTCACTAAGTTTTTATATAAAGAGAAAACTTTTTAAGTGGTGGATATCTTCACTAAGATATTACATTAAGAGAAAACTTTTTATTTTATCTAAATGTTAAGATTAAATAATTAATCATCAATGGGGAGTGTTTATTGATTATGCATCCCTTCATTATTTAGGTTTGTTTATAATCCCCAAATAAATTTTAAGAGATACCATTAATATTATCTTTTATTTTTGATTAATTTTATAATCCTAAGTGTATTTTAGGTGTGTATATATTTATTCCCATTTAAATTTTAATTCATATAATAAGGGAAAATGTGAAGAGTTTCACCTCTTATTTACATTTTGAATGGAATCCTAGACTTTCATGTCCTTTGTAACTCACATAACAATTAGGGCACATTTCTCCCTAAGCTCATACAGATTAGGGACAATAGGCACATACTAATAAGTTTTTTGAATGTAATGATGGAGTTAATTTGTAAATATTTTTGGCTTCTTAACTATAATTAAATATATCTCTTATCTATTCTATATACACTTGAAGTTTATTCTTATTTTATATTATCTTATTTATTATAATTTCTTCATAGAAATTGTAATCCATAGAATAATGTTTTCCATCCGTCCTTTTTTAATACACGTGGGGATTTTTTCTTTTTTTTTTGAGAAAAGAGGGGTAAAAACTTTATTAAAACAAAGAAAACCAAAGTACAAACTAGCTTGAGGCCAACACCTCAAGGATCAACAAAACTGCAGAAAACCACAAGATCAAGAAAATTACACTCTAATTCCACTCTCATCTTCAAAAATAATCCTCTCCAAATTTTGATGAAGAGCATAGGGCATTTGCTCCCAACCATCAAACTTATGGCCTTCAAATTCTTCTGAACCCCATCTTGCCTGGCAATTGGCCGCCCTGTTCCATTCCCTAGGAATATGGGAAAAAATCACTGAATCCATACAAGAACTGACCTAAAGAATCTATTAGACAATCAGTGACAGCTGCCAGCACATGTCAGAGGTCTTTTTCTCATGAAGCATATTGACCAAAACTTGGGAATCAGCCTCACAAATCACTTTCCTCCATCCTAGATCATAAGGTCACCTCAAAGCATATAAAATCACCTAGCCTTCCATCCGATTAACGGTCTACACTCCTTTTTTAACCATGAAAATCAAAACCATTGAACCAGCAGAATCCCTGTTGATCCCACCAATCCCAGCTGAACCTGGATTCCCACAGGATGACCCATCTGTATTAAGTTTAAAAAAACCAACAAGAGGTGGCATCCATTTCCCCATCCTTTGCACTCTCTATTTCACTTGTTTACCTCTCCTGACACATGCTAAAATTGGAGAAATCCCCTGTATGCCCAGCCTCTCTGCTATCTCAGCATCACTCTTCACCAATGCTAAGGTAATCTCGCTCTTAGCTCCAATGGTTTCTTGGACCATGCGCAATATTCTAGTCCATACCTGCTGAATTCCCAAATTTTCTCCTCAAAAAATCCTACGATTTCTTTCTAGCCAGACTTGCCATAAAAGGAATATAGGACCAACATACCATACATCCTACAAAAATGAAGCTGATGAGGGTGGTCTCCCCAATCTCGCCCAAAAATTAGCCAAGGATGATGCATGAAAACATTGGCATTTCCACGCTTCCCACCAAAAGTGCCATAATTGCGTTGAGAAGGGGCATCAGAAGAATAAATGCTAAGAATCTTCCTCCTTGCTACTACATAAAGCACACCTCGAAGGGCTAGCAAACCCTCTCTTCTAGATATTATCCCATGTCAAGCATTTATTCTAGGCTAAAGTCCAAATGAAATAGTTACACTTCAGCCAAGAGAAACTATTCCAAACTTTTTTCCACCAAGGAACTTCCCTCCCGCCATCTAGCTACTAAGAGATCAACTCTTGGTACCCAGAAGACACTATGTATGATCCCTTTAGATTGGGAGCCCATGCCATAACATCCCTTTTGAAAAGGGAACTACAACTGTGACCAGCAAGAATGGATTGGAGTTCCACACACTTACCCTCCAATCCAATAATTGGCCACTCCTCTGGTGTTTTCCATCTCGCTTCCACCACCTGCCCCTGATGGGAAAACACCTTAAAATCACCCACCCTCAACCAGCCAGCCTCACCAAATCTCTAAGCTAATATATTTAATTGAGGATATTGATTTACTAAGGGTAGAAAGCCATCCCAGGAGTCCTACCAGAACTGTGCCTCCATCCCATTTTTGCATATCTAGAACAAACCACGCTTAATGAGCACTGCCCCTTTCTTGAGCATAGACCAAATCACTAACCCTTTCCCTATCAAGCTATGCCGAGGGATATCACTCTAAGTAATCCCAATCAGGTACTTGTGGGATAAGATTCTAGCCCATAGCTGGTCTTGTTCAACACACCACCTCCAATATAATTTTTATACCAAAGCTGTACCAGAGAGTAGCGACTGTCTTAATCCAAGACCTCCTAGCCTTTTTGGACTACAAACTACCTCCCATTTAATGAGACTCCACTTAGTCACTGATAAGTTGCCAACCCATAGAAATTGCCTTGTTAAGGAATCAAGATCTCTCACAAAACTCACCGGTGCTACTTATATCATACACCTGTATATAGGGAGCACTTGCACAACTGATTGAAGCAACTAAACCCAACCAATAAAGGATAGCTAGTGATTAGTCCAATGATTTACCTTAGCATGAAACTTATCTAGGAGGCCCTACCACATCCCCCTAGACTACCTCCCAGTCGAGATGGGAATTCCAAGGTAAAGCAGAGGAAGACTTCCAATTTGGAACCTAAAGATATTAGCAATTCTCTATTGAATTGGAAGTGGGGTGTTAAAGAAGTAAATTGAAGACTTACCCCCATTAATTAGCTACCTTGATGCCTCAAGATAAACATCCAAGTCTTTGCACATATTAAAAGCCTCCCTAACAATCACCATGCCCATCAAAGCCACATCATCCACAAATTATAGGTGAGATAGTGTTGAGAGACGTCCTCCCCATTACCAGCCTTGAATATATCCCCCTTCCACATTCCTTTTGATCAACCATCCCAACCCTTCCACCAGAAGAAGAAACAGATAAGGAGAGAGGGGACCACCTTGCCGTAGGCCCTGAGAGGCTCCAAATAAATTAAAATTCTCTCCATTAATCAAAACTAAGAAGGAGGTTGCATTCACATAGCTCATGACCCAGCGAATCCAATCCTCTCCAAATCCAAAAGCACTCAAAATCTTCTAAAGGAAGGACCACCGGACTCTGTCATAAGCTTTACTCATATCCAGCTTGATGAACATAGCCTTTTCTTTGGACTTGGCCATTGAATGGATAGCCTCTGTAGCCACAACCATGCCATCCAAGATTTGATGACCTTCCACGAATCCAATTTACTCTTCATAAATAAGCAATGTAAGCCACCTTTTTAATCTTGTAGCAATCAGCTTAGAAATAATTTTATAAATCACATTGTAAAGGGAAATGGGACAAAATTTACTTAACAAATCAGCTCCCTCCCCTTTAGGGATAAGATCCAAGAAAGTCAATTTCAGGGCCCTGAGCATCTACTTATTCATCTGTGATTCATGAATAATAGCCAAAAGATCAACTTTAATAATGTCCCAAAACTCCTAGAAAAATTCTATCAGAAATCCATTCGGTCCAAGTGCTTTACCTTTTTGCATCTGGAAAACAGTCCTCTCCAGCTCCTCCATAGAAATGGCACTCATAAGATGCTCATTCATTTCCAAAGAAACCAAAGAGGGAATACAGGAAAGAAATTGAGCCTCAGCTGCTGAGTCCCCCTGTGCTTCCTCCCAAAATAAAGAAGCAAAATACTATTCTGCCTCATTACAAATACCCTAGGTGGAATGAATAATCTCCCCCTTATCCGTCACTAATGAGGAAATAGTATTACCATGTTGGTTGGGTTTCACTGAGTTGAAGAATAATGCAGTATTCCTATCCCCCTCCTAAAGCCAAACATTTCGTGCTTTTTGCTTCCAAAATATTTCCTCTCTCAGCTCCCATTCCTCCACAGCTTTTAGAGCTTTAGCTTCCTCTCTTAATAGAAATTTAGACACACCCTCTTCCCTACTCATGCAGGTAACGTCATTCAATTATGTTTGTACCACATTTTTCTCCTGGTAAATGTTCCCAAAACATTGTCTATTCCAATGCTTGAGCTGATACTTAACAAATTATAAGAGTTTGGCAAAAATATACATTACTATGCCAAATGCCAGTCTGCCTCTTTTCCACCAATCAGCCACACAACCATACAGGTCTCGATCCCTGAGCCACATGAGTTGGAATTTAAAAGGTGGCCTCTAAGACATCCTGGCCGAGGAGATAGTGAGCTTTATGGGCTAGTGATCTGAACCCCTCCAATCAAGTATCTCAGAGATGGAAGACCACGACCGCCCACCCAAAAACATAACACCATGAACTGGTCAAGGCACTTAGCAATACTTCTGTCTCCTAACCTTCTATTGTTCCATGTGAAGCGGCCATTGCTAGGCTTAATGTCTACTAGATTAAGTGCCGAGATATTGTCTCTAAGCAAAATGGAAGAAGGCTCAGTTCTCATAATACTTCCCCATTTCTCAGATAAATCTAGAATGGCATTAAAGTCTCCAAGAATAATCCATGGTAAATAAGGAAACAAAGTACGCACCTCATGAATATTATTCCATACCTCAAGCTTACCTCAGAGATCTGTTGGAGCATAGACATTAGAGAAAATAATAGTTTCCCCTGATTCAATGCACAAACAAACCATGGATAAGGAGGACTTGAATGAAATCTAGGACATAAGATGGATCTTGCACGGGTTCCATAGACATGCCACCCCCCCAAAGATCCCTAGGCTCTAATGCACTGACACTGACCTTGCCTCCATATCTTAAGCGCTATACTCATCATACAATCAACAAAAACTTTAGTCTCCTAAAGAAAGAGAACATCTAGAGAATGCCTATGCAAATATTCCTGAACAACTTTTTATCTAGGGCCGCTGTTCAAGCCCCTTGCATTCCAAGAGATAATGATCATTTGGGAGGAGTCAAGAAGTGGGAATTCAGGGTCTTAACAGCTCCTGACTCCACCAAGTTCTCCCCAATCATCTTAATCCTCTCTAGGTCCTTCTTATGTCCTATTTTAGCATTTTTCTCCAAAATCCCTTTCTTCCCATCCTTTTGAAGGATGCCTAGGTGAGGAGTAGATTTACCTTTTTAATCCATTTTTATAGCCACAGCCCATACTATAGGCATGGCTTCCTCTACTCCCTTCCCCATATTAGCATTTGGCTCCACCGTCACCTGTGCTCCCATCAATCCATCCGTGAGCATAGGCATGGTGAATTCTTCTTGCATAACACATGGAGGCTTAGCAGAGCTAATCTCCAATCTCGAATCCCCCTCAAGGTGATCAACATTGTTCACTTATGGATTAATTGCTTACTACCCCAACTCATCCAAGACCTCAAACTTGTTGAAAGTATCCTCCTCCTGTCACTCCCTTAGAGTTATTTTCAATCCTCTACTACGAGTTTGGGCTTTTACCTGAACAAAGCCCTCACATCCTTGCTCTCCCCAACAATAGGCTTCTTCCCTTTGTTAGTGCTAGGAATGGTACTAGGCGGAGGCTTAGTTTGCTATTCCACTAGCTTGGCTTTCAGACATCTTCGCACTAGATAGCCATATTCATGACAAAGGTGGCAGTGAAATGGAAGGGTCTCATAGTCCAGTTGATGTACCCAAGAATATGAACTTGCACTCATCTCTACTGCATCTGGTAATGGTTTAATCAAATCAATTTCCATGTAAATATGAGCAAAGGTCATCACCTTCTTACTCAAGGTTTGTGTTGAAGATCCTATAGGTCTTCCAAGCATCGATGCCAACATATGAAACACATCCTCACGACAACATTCTATTTGAAATCTGGGCAAACGAACCCACACTGGCACTCCATTAGGAAGCTCCTCAAAAGGGTTAAAGCCTACATGCCATGGTTTTACAAATAGTCCCACCTGATTATAAAAATAAGGCCCCCCTTCAAATACCCTATTATGGTCAGCCAGGTAAAGAAATGTCACCATGAAGTAGTTGTTTGCAAGCATCGTGACCTCCATTTCTCCCTCTAGTTCCCATACTCTTTGAGCCCAACTCTTTAGGAATTGAAGGAGACTTTTAAACCCAAGAACTTGCAAAATAAGGAATGATTAGAATAGTATTCTACATCCTCTGCAATCA
Organism: Torreya grandis; assembly: GCA_037957365.1. NCBI lineage: Eukaryota > Viridiplantae > Streptophyta > Pinopsida > Cupressales > Taxaceae > Torreya > Torreya grandis. The sequence goes on from JARHVA010007160.1 coordinate 334,361, forward strand.
TTTCAAAAGGAATTACCAGTTTTGGTCTTTCTTTGCATCCCTCAAGACATCTATTAATCTTCATGATCCTGGATCATCTAGGCAAATTCGATTCCTTGGCACCTGTATTCTAAGAAATGAGGGCATTTTCATATCCCTGCACTTCCTGTCCTGGCAAATTCATGCCCACCACTTCACTGAAGATAACACCAGCTCCAATCCTGGAAGGTGAACTCTTAGCCATGCCTATGCCTGCCTAAAGATTCTCTCCAGCTATGGAATCACTCTAGACAACTCCATCGGCCCATTCATAGTGCACTAACCAGAGGGTTTGCACAACTCAAAAAGTATATTCAGATAAAAGGTTTAAACAGAAAGAAGTAGCCAAGGTTGTGACACCCCACCCCTTACTAGCAAATAGATGCCCTTTCCCATTTAACGCAAATACCAACACAGTAAAAATCAAGCCAGGCCATGGCTGCCCTAGCTTGGTGACATACTCCAGCCCACCATCATTCTTTAATGTAAACCAATCAATACACGTGGGGCTTTAATTTGAGGTAATATTTTAATTTTTTTGTATGCATTTATTTATAATTCAATTTTAGTATTAAATATTTTGCATTTTGTTCTTTTATTTTCAAATATAATGTGACATCTCTTTCTTATCACATCAACTTCATCGCATTACATTCTAGTGAACTTATTGTGAATCTTACCCCACTACTAGTTGGGTCATTTTCATGTTTTCTTACTTTTAGCTTTCAAGCTATTCTATCTTTTGTTTTCATATCCATTTTTAACCATGTCACCTATTATATTTTTTCTATCAAGTTTGCACCTATTTAAATTATACATGGTTTATCATTTTGTGTCTTTCATGCACACCATCAAGGGAATTGCCTCATGATGTAATTTTTTTCAACCCCAAACTACACCAACCATTCAAGGTAACATGGCTAAAACCACCAAAAAATATATAGAAAACCACATGACCATTTTTCACAAAGAAAGTGAAATAAATTATCCTTGCATAATCAATGCGGCCCCCTATGATAATGATATTTTCTAATATGAACATGACATTTTAAAATTTTATCCTAGTGATGATGAAACTAAATTTACACCTTATCACCATATTGCCAATCCTACCTTGAAATACTTAAGATGGATCACTTAATCAATTTTATACCATTTCAAATGCTACCCATTACGATAAATATTTGAAAACTTAGTAAATTTAATAAAAAATTCTAATGCCATAAACTTGCATGATGACATTTAAAAATTTACAAAAAAATCAATGCCATCAACCTAGATGATGACATCCTCAAACAATTTGGAACTCACCAAGACATTGACCAAGCTAATGATGTTAACCAAGCATAAAAAAATAGAAAACATCATCAGTTGTGCTAATGAATTCAAGAAAACATCATAAACATCTAATGTCATTATCTAGGCCAATGATGTACAAAGAGAATCAAATTAGTCTAATGTCATTGGTAGGGTAAATATTTATTCTAGATAATCTATATTAGTTTAACTCTATCAAGCATGTTGATGATGTTCCAAAAAATATATAAAATTTTCACACCATCAGTTAGGTTGATAATGTCCATAAAAAATCTAACCCTTTTTTTACAAATTAAAAAAATACCATAGATTCTAATTTAACAAAAATCCTTCAAAGTAATTTAAAAAATGAAAACAAAGGTAACAAATACCTCAACTAGAATTTAACATTAAGTCTAATGATTTGTTTCCTTACCTCATTTTAAACTTTAGTTCACCTTATGACACCTACCCTTTTTGTTACTTCATACCATGGGCCTTTTAGGATTACCAATCTTAACTTATCTCAAACTTTATGAATTATTACTATGCCGACCCTTCCCTTCTTCCCTTAGTTCAAACCTCGGGAATTTTATGATTCCCACCCTCACATTACCTCAAAATTATGGCATTTTACAATGCACACCATCACTCTTCCTCAAACTTGAGGGAATATTTCGATGCCTAACATTTCTTAACAATTCACTTTCATAAATAAGTAATGACAAATAATCTTATATACATTAGATCCAAGCAAATCTAACTTCAAGAAATTTTAAAAAGCTAACTAATGATCAGTTACTTAAGTATTGTTCTTGAGGCATGTATTTCATTTATCTCATTTAGTTAGGAATGTAGTATTATATGCATTTCAAGTTGTTGTTTTTTTAAGTATAATTTTAGCTTCTTTCACATTACTCATTCTAGTATTGCTTTATTACACTTCTTGGATGTCTATTACTTTATTATGTATTTTGTCTCTCTCACACCTTAGGATGATTTTTGGATCTATCTTAATTTACCTCACATATTTGATCCATTCCAATTTACTTCAATTCTTGGCTCTCCCCTAATTTACCTTTTCTCTTACCTCTACCCTAGTTTAACTTGCTTCTAGACTTTTACCTTGCCTCTTGGATCTACCTTAATGTACATTTTTTATTGGATCTATCCTTTTTTACCTCTCCTCTTGGATCTATCATACGTTACCTCACCTTTTATCTTTATCCTAATTTACCTCACATCTTTGTATTTTTCCTAAATTAGCATTCCTCTTATTTTTTTCTATTCTAGCATGCCTCTTAAATCCTTTATCTTATTACTATGTTCCATATCTCTTGGATCCTATCCCTTACCACTACTGTAGTATTTTTCTTGGATCGTGCCTCTTATTATTATATTATGTGCCTCTTTATTCCTACTTCTTATTATTATATCATGTGCCTCTTGGTTCCTACCTCTTATTCTAATATTATACACCACTTGGATCTTACCTCCTATTACTATGTTTTGTGCCTCTTTTTATATCCTATATTGTATACCTATTAGATCTTACCTTTTATTCCTACTTTATCATGCCTCTTGGCTCTTACCTCTAATTACTATGTGCCTTTTGGATTTGTATATTTTAATTAAATTGAATTATTGTTAATTACATAAGCATAATGAGATAAAAGGATTTCATAAGGAATGTTTAAAATACATCAGTCCTAAAATAATAATTTATATCTTCTTTAGTGGCCATCAATAGTAAACAAAAATTAATAAATTTATTTGAATATAAATGAACCAAAATAAATATAAAAAGGCATGAAATGAACTCACTCAATGATTTGAAATTTGGAAGTGAACCTAGGTTGTGCATATATCTATTCAAATTTGTGTTAAATTTGGAGTGATCATTGTCAAAAGATAAATTTAGTGCCTATCAGCCTAATATCAAACATGTCTTGAGCATATTCAAATTTTGAATATGTCCTAATTATATAGATAATGAATTTATTCTATTGCAATAAATTTTTCATGCACTTAGTTGATTGATATTAATTTGTATGTGAGGTTTACCTCTTGATGTCATATATTCCTATGTCCTTGTTTTCACAAGCAAAGGTTTAATTTGATGTATTTTTCTTCTCTTCTCTTGACTTAGTTTTCCATAAATGCATGATTAAGAAGAAAAAATAAAATTATGGTTTGGGCAACCTAAATAGGGTTATAACTACATATCCTTCACATTAGAATAAAAATCAATGTATTTCTCTATGACATGTATATAGAATCTTAAGCAAGGCTTTTTCCTCCTCTTCCCTATATGTGAAGATGAAACTACATGAAGATCTCCTAAACTCTCTATTTGTATAAGTGGATGATATTAAAATGGATTGAATATGTTGAAGTGTTAATATATTACCTTTATTTTTAAGTTATAGTAAAAAATAAAAGTAATGAAGGCCCTAACTTGAATTATGGAGAATGATATGTTGTTCTCTCACTATTTAGATAATTAAAAAATGACTTCGGAGGAATTGGTATATACAAAGATATCTAAGACATGACATGTTCTATGGATGATAATGAAATTTTTTGATAAGTTAAATCAATGTCATGGAAAATAAGGATAAATATGAAAGGACTCATAAAACAACACAAGACAAATTTTGTAGGTCACTACATCTTCCCAAAATAAATTCGATGGACTGATAAATTAGTCCTAGAAGAAAAAGATTCTTAGAATGTGGAAAGGGACTTATAAAATTTATAAATTAGTATCAAGTCTAAAAATAAACAAATTTAGTGAAGTTTTAAGACATTTATAAGGATCAATAACTACAGAGGGGCTAGTAAGGGTAGAAAAAGTCATAAAAAACAAACAAATATACTTAAATGGACCAATTGTGACAAAATTGGTAAAAGACACTATATAAAATGGTCTTGTACAAATATTTAGTGTCTACATAATGCCCTTACTTTTATGTGTGTATGTGACTGAATGCATGCATACATCAAAATATAAAGGCATAATAAATTGAAGTATGTACCTTGAATTTATTAGGGAAGGATGAATGAATTGAATGATATTCACAAATAGGCTACATACCTATAGATTTGTCATTTCTTATAAAATATGACACACTTGACAACATTAGCCAAATGAGACAAGTTTTTAATGTTGTATTAAATATAAGATATAAATGTTGTACCAATAATAAATAAAAGAGCATGGTAATGAATACACATGATGGTGTCTAAATCAAGTTGTCATAGTTTGAAAATATAAACTCATTCTATGTATTACATTTATTCTAACTATTCTTCTTAAAACATTTTATAAAATTTCTAAACATAGCTAATATTTCTCAATTATTTCTGAAAACCTAACCCACTTCTTTGTCAAATAAGTAGACATTTCCATTTCAATCAAAATTTGATGCCTTCAATTCAGTCAATTTCACTTTGTTTAGCTCCTGATTTAGAATTATATTTGAAAAATATTTAAAATATCTTGATATATACCCCCATTTTGAGGTGAGGGATTGGAAAAACATGTACCTCTAATCACTTATTTTAAAATAAATAGTTAAAAACACCATGTGTCATAACAATATATAGCCAAATCCTTGAAAATATTTGAGCATCTCTTAAAACACATGTAACCATTATAACATATGATCATGTAAATATCAATAGATATACAAACAATGTGTCCTATGCCATCACATAAAATATATAACATCATGCAAAGCTCAATGGTAATGTGTGTCCTTATATGAGGATGAATTATGGAGGGGAAAGTGATATGCCCCAATGTCATCTTTGTAAAATACCCCCAATGGAAAATCAAGGTAGGAACAAATAGTATACAAATAGTATGCCCTAAATTTTAAAAACATGCCCCTAGTAGGGATAAATATAGCAATGCAAAACATATATAATTAGTATTATGCCATAGACGCATAGTAAGGATGGTGTAAATGTAGGCACTAATAAATTTTACCAAAAATAGTAATGTAAATGATAAAGATAATGTTACAAAACATAGTATAGTAATATGTACGATAAATATCATGGAAACAAACATGGTATATCATAAATCAATTGCACACACAAGTATGTAGCTGCACACATTTTATTAAATCATCATGCAAAGACACTAGAATCATAATATATAATGAAATGACATGGTTTAACAAATAGAGGGTTCTCTATGGATAATAATGTAACATGAAATTGATAAAAATAAGCATAAACACATGTATACAAGTAATCAAACACTCATAAGCAGTCAATTTAACCATGTAATGTAGATATCCATATAACAAAAAAGATATAGGTAATAACATGATATCATGTGGTTAGTGTAAGTATCTTAATATAATAAATGAAAAGTAAGAAAATATATCATCACAAAAATCTTCTAGATAGAGATGCCCCTAAATGAAAGGCATGCCACTAAAGTGAGAATACCCCTTGACATGTTGGAAATGAATTATTTGTGTAGAATATGAAAGTCCATAATATATGTGTATCCCACATAGCACTTAATCGAATAAATACATGAGGATCACTATGTAAAACATGAAGATGAAAACTGTAGTATAGGTAGATATGTATCCATCAATAAAACATTTTTTAATTATTTGTATTTTATAAAAAAAATTCCTTTAAAAATTTTATAGAACAATTATCTCACAAAAAAATCTAAGGGGTGAACACAAGAATGAATATGTAAAACTAAAAAAAATGAAAATAGAAGCCAAGGAGTAGAGTCAATAGAAAAATGTAAATAGGTAGGCCAAGGGGTGAAAATTGAAGGAAGAAGAGGAGGAGGATTCCAAAAAACTATAACTTCCCTTAGAAATTAATGCATGTGAGTATAGAAGGTCCTTATATATATGATGTCATCATCAAGGCTTTTATGCAAGTAATTGAAATGGGATCAATAATCAAATGGAAAGGGTCAATGCAATATAGAAATCAACAAAAACTAGATGACTAGAATAATATTGATGTAATAAAAGATAAGTGCTAAGCTGTCAAATCTAGAAGATAGATGAGGAAATGCAATTAAACTCAAAGTATAAAATTACATGAAAGGTAATTTTTACCTTATTTTAATTTAAAAATGTAAATGTTGTTTAATAGGAATAAAATTTTGAAATAATTGAGTGTTAAATATGTATAATTCACCAATAATTTTGATCACAACTTGTTAACTATAGTACTATGCTATTTTTGGAAAACACCAAGAAGAATATAAATTAGTTTATATATGGGTTTTTAATCATTATTAAAGTTTAAACCAAGATAAGTTTGGATTTTGATAGCTTATATCCATAGGAAGGGTCTTTGAATATTTTTGAACAAGCTCGCACTCTCTAGACAACAACACCGGTTGATCACAATTATTGACTATAAAATTTTCCACATTGACTATGAATAAATTGTAACTATTTCAATATATGCACCTATGTTCACCAACATTTATTAGATACTAAAAAAACTAAAATATTAGAGATACCTACAATTTATAACCCTAGTTCCTACACAAATTGATTTAATATCGAATAGGGGGTGTTGGGAAAAATGGATTGAGTTAGACTGAACTCATACAAGGCCCATTGAATCACCAAGAATTTCACTATTTTTTCAATAATTCTAAGAGGGATCAAACTATAATATAGTTTTAGGACTAACATGTATGTGAAAAATTGTGAATGCAAGTTTAGATTCTCTTTCTCATATTTCACCCTTGGTACAAGCATGTAATTATGAATTCAGACTTTGTAAACATTGAATCTAGCTTTAGCAATTCTAAAAATTACAAAGTATGAATATTTATATAGTTCTTAAAAGTATAAATTTACATACAAAATTACTTATAGTATCTTTATATATATAAATATTTTGATTTCAAATAAGGAGACATAATGGTGCACAAAACCCAACCCAATAAGACTCAATGGACAAAATAAATATTCAAATGAAATGTTAGCTAAAATAAGTCTACAAATTACTTCTATATAAGTTTACATTTCATGGACAAGTCTATAGGCTTAGACCTATCTGAAAGCTACATACTTGTCTAAAAAGCACACAAAGAGACAAAGGGAAGGAATTGGAGATCCCCTTGAAAATAACAAATAGATGATTAGAAACTGGACAAGTGACCACAAAAATGCATGATATAAAAATAGAAATACCCAAACAATGCATAAATATATACTTCAATTTTCATCCAAAGTCTATATGTGTAAAGTCATAATAAAATAAATTGTTGACATGCTTGTACAAAAATTAGGTGTCTACATTTTCCCTCCATTTATTTTTTAAATTAAATTTCTAGCGTAAAGGAGATATGTATACCTAATTGTGTGTGACACACTTTTTATTTGTCGAGAAACTTTTATTGTGTTGGATATTCAATAACAAAACTAACAATAACACATGTAGTAGTCGATGTTTGTATATGAAATATGAAAGTTTGAAATTGAGATTAAAATTTAAAGAGTAAGGAAGCATTACACCTATATGCATTTGGTATTATGACACCTATGGATAATGATTATGATATGAATATTGGATATGCCATGGGTCACTAGCTAACCCAACCAAGTAGAAAGAGGATGTTTTTAGTATTTCTCATTTCCTATCCAAGGAAATGAATAATTTTTAAAGTGGTAATGGGAGACTATTAGGTCATTAGGTGTCACTAAACTCATTCCCATATTAACTCAAGTAAATAATCTACTTCGATTATTATAACCCAATATAAGAGGTTGGAGAAAAATATGCCCCTTGTTGAGGAACTTAGAGAGATAATTCCTCATGTTGAATCATTGATGAATTGAGAGTGATCAATTATCAATTTTGAATAATTAATCAATCCCTTGAGTTGGTAAGATGCATACTCCAAATCTCATGAATGGAAATAAGTACTCAATGTACTAACCCAAAATAAGGTGGAACCATGGTGGTTCACTACAATTTATTCCAAGGTGATGAACTGACCTTGGACTGCTCTGATACCAAAATGATGCTCACCCTTCTGCACAATCTGAAATACACAATAACCCAACAGAGATAAAAATGCTACAATGCAGGCAACCAAAATAATCACATGCTGGGCTGTAAACACAGATGCAATTTTCCTGTGTGAAGACTCTGATTTATATTTGCACTCCATGCATTCGGCATGTTTCTCCATTTGATTCTGCAACTCTATTTGCATTAGAAGATGCTTCTAAGGCAAATGTTTCATGGCACCCATCGGGTGTTGACATCATTATACTATAGACAGGCTACACTTATAATCTACCACTTTGACTGTATTAAGTTTCCTATTGCAGGAGACACAACACTTACTTTTATGGTCAACATGGACCACTTGCAGCCTCAGATAAAATCATTCCTGTAAATGATGTGGCACAGATAAAATCATTCCTATAACTGATTTGGCATAATTTTGTTTCAAGGGAGACTCTGAGATCGATTAGGAACCGTGCAGTGCTATGAAGTAATGGATATTGATATTCTGCAAGGTGTCATAGAGGCACTACTCAAAAAGCATTCAAATTGTAATGAAGAATCATTCAAAATAGGTTTACTCAATGTGTCTGACTCAGACATACAAGATTTGTAAATCATATCAAAAGAATGGCAATGTTGACTTCGATGCATTGTATCTCTTTACAAATTGATCTACAACATGTCTGCATTGAATGGTGCTATGAGCATCAAATCTCTGTTTGCTTTTATGTAAACTTACATCAACTCATTGCCAAGGTACCTGTGTGAGGCCTGCTACCATTTCCTCTTCTTCTGGATCAATAACATGGTCTCCATTTGAAACTGATGCTCTTTTTTTTTTGGCTTATGACTATCATAATCCTCATCTCTCATCCATCGGATCCTAAATCTTTGGCAACTCACTTTCATGTCTAATTGAAGACATGCGCCAACCTTGCTCCCAAAATTTAAAAAATACTCCTTCGCATTAATGAGTGCCTAGATCTTCATATCCTTCATCTGACCTTGCAGATTCCTCATCAACAGAGACTTGTAACTCATCCTCCTCCTACTGAATGCCTGAGTCACTGAGGTCATCCTCGGTGTCAACCAGAGGCGCTTCATGTAGTTCTTCATCACTGTTTGGTACGGGCAGTTCTTCAGTTGAACAACTCTTGCTTGGATTTCATTTTTGGAAGCAACGTCAACTCTAATAGTGGTTGAATCTTTGGTTATACTGCATTCTGAATAAAATCCCATGCTAGTCTAATAAATCCCTATCGGGACTATGCAAACAACAATCACTACCTTCAGGATAAACTTGTATGAAAATAATACCTGTCTAATCTCGCCCTTATCAATTTTCTCACAAAATCCATTCTCATGCTTATCCTTTGGATGCACACTAACCATTTTCTACATCACTGGCCTCCAATCTTGGACCCTTTGCTTCGCCACTATCTCCTTGGTTCTGCTATGTGTCTTTTACTTCTGCTCCACATCAACTCCCATGTTATGCAGCTTTTTGCATTCACTGCTGGCTTTCTACGACAAGTAATTATTCCTTCTTCTCCCCATTGCCAATGGTATCTATGCCCTTTTGGGCTCTTCGAGATCCTCCTTTTTTTCTTCTTACTAGCTGATCAGAGACATTCGTTACATATAAAACTCTTTTCTTTCTAACTCCTATGTCCAACTTTGGACTCTAAACAAACATACATGATTTCCTCTACTAATTGAGAAATATTATCTAACCTATACTTGGCAGAATTTCAACTATTTCCTTGATCCTTTCCACAAGCCAAGATTGTCTTCCAATGTAGGAGATTCAAGCTAACTTCCATTTTTGAATTTTCACCTTTTACATTTACATTTACAATTTCTCCTCCTCTAAGACAACATTTTGGAGGGAATCATAATTTGTATTTGAATTCAATCTTGACTAGAACCTATAGAAGGATAATTGACCATGTCTAACATGAAGCTATTGTAGATGCTCCTGCATCATACTCTCCCTCTAGAAACAATTTGAACCTTAGTTCAAATCAATTACTTCCTCCATGCATTAGTCTTCACTATATGCCTGGATCCCAAGGTCTTGTTGCCAATACCAATGCTTGTCTTTGTTTGGAGTAGTCTTTGTCTTTCATTTTTATTTTCTTCCTCTTCTGGTATGTTTTTCTCCTCATTTCTTTCTCAGCTGCCATCTCCCACTTCCATGCTTCTACATATGTGTCTCCAAAGTTTTCATCTTCTATACCTGCATTCAAAACATCAAAAGCCACCTTAGAATCAAAATCTTTAGGCCATGAAGCCTCTTGGCTGTCTTCACTCTTCTACTCTTTGGTCAAAACTGCCTTTGCCTCTTTAGTATGCTCTTTTCTTGCTTCACTCTTCCCAATAGTGTCTTCACCATGGCTTGTACCTGTATGTAGCTCTCTTGAAGAACTAAAGAGCTCTTCCAACATTCTTATTTCTTCCTTTAGTGATCTCTCATCTATCTCACCATTATCTTCATCAAACTTGGGTCCTTCTTTCTTAAGGATTACTTGTCCTTCACTAACCTTACTCTTGATCTCATCCTTCCTTAGCTTGTCTTCACATAAACTAATTTCTTCAATATATTCATCAAATACAATTGAAGTACCCTTACCTTGTGTTTCCTTGTTCTCTTCAATCATGTGAACTGATTTCACATCTTCGCTTTCATCATCCATCTTCTTGGAACTCTTTCCTTGCTGCATATTAGTTCTCATAGACAATTTCCATACCTCATTTTCCATAAAACGATCATTAAATGATTCAAAAACATCATTATCCCATTCATTACAAGCAATTGACTTACCTTTCATCTTTATATCTTCATGATCTACCTCATTATTATTTGAGAAGTTTTCTTTCTCACCTTTAGCTATCCATACCTTCTTCATAGCTTTAGGATGACACTTGTTCAATTCACCAACCAATTTCTACTCTTTGACATCTTCATGTTGTCTTGTTTGATAGCTGGCCTTGCTCACTTTGCATTCTACCTCTTCCTTCATGCTTTGTATTTGCTTCTTGATTGAGCTTTATGTCCTTCTTTATATTTGTCTTCTCAAACCATGTAGGCATCATGCATCCATGCTCTTTGACCAACACTTCCTGTTGCTTGGTAGTTTGCTTCTTCCACCATTTAGGCATCACATATCCATGGTTAATTGGAAACTTCACCTTTCACTTTGCTTCTCTAACATGCATATCAAAAATTTCATGCTTATAAGAAAAATCAATTTTTGAATTCACCTTTACCTCCTTAGTGGGCTGCTCCATTAGTTCTTTAACATGTAAAGCATCTTGATTGTTTGTACTTTCTTCTTCCTTTATGCTTAACTGTTCTCTTTCCTCTTCTTGGCATTCAATGGCATCATGGAATTCATCTTCATCTTCCATCTCTTCTCTTGCTTGTAGGGGTTCCTCAACACCTTCCTCATGCATTAACCAATGCATCTCTTCTTCTTTATCAACAGCATCAAACTTTTTCGTTTCTCTTACACATTCACTTGTGTACTTGGTGTCTTCTCTTGCACCAATCTCTTCATTCTCCAAGGCCCTTCTCTTGACCTTCATAAGGATGATCATACCTGCAATTACCCATGTAAAGACAACATTAGATATAAAAACAAGAGACCACAAGGTCCCTGTGAGTGTTCTCTTTACCAACACTCTCATCTTCTCAAGTGCTCTTCCTGGCACTTCATCTTTTCTTTCTTCTTCTCTTCTCTTGTTCTCCTCAATGAGAACCTTCTTCACAACTTCTTTCTCTTTTTTCTCACTTGGCAACCTACTCATCCTCTTCAAGACTATATGGGCTTCTCTCTTCTTGGCAATATCCTTTTGCCTTCTTCTCCTCTTCACTAGGAGATCAATTGGCCACTTCAACCTCTTCTTCATTGGCCATACCCATGCTTGCCTATTCAACTGAATCCAAGACTTATCTTCATTTTTAATCTTAGCTAACTCTCTTTTTAAACTATCAATCTCTTTATCAATTGCAATACTGTCCATACCTTTCTTCTTTTGAATGCTTGCTTTCTTCTTAGTGTCCTCATGTACCTTGCTGCTCTGCTCTTTTCTCAGTAATATTTCCATCTCTGAGATCTTCACCCAAGTCTTTTCCACCTTGGTCTCTTGATCCCTTGTCTCACCCAAGTCTTTTCTCCTTGACTGGTCTTTTGACAATCTTCTTGATCTCACCTAGGCCTTTTGCATCCTAGTCTTTTGATCCTTTTTTTCAATCCTACAGCAACTCTTTATACAACACTTCAACAAACACAAATCACAAATCCAAGCTTACCTTGCTTTGGATCTTCCTCTTGAGCATTCACTTGCTCCCTTATTTTTGATCTTTCCAAGCTTTTCTTCTCAGTTCTTCAAACTCCATCCTTAACCTCACCTAAGTCTATTTCACCTTAGTCTTTTGGCAAACTATCCAAGCTTCTTCTTGGATCTTCTTCTTCTCGAGCAATTCACTATGCTCTTCTTCTAGAGCTTCTCTTGGCTCTTCACTAAGCCTTCCTTGGCTTCTTCTTCTCCTCTTAAGCCTCAATGGATTTAAACCTTCCTTTTTCACCTATTTGCTTCTTAAACACAATAAATGCAAATCAAATATCAAAGGTTATACATACCTTTCCTCAACAAATCCCAAGAGCTTCAAACTATGATACCAAAAATGATGAACTAACCTTGGACTGCTCTGATACCAAAATGATGCTCACCCTTTTGCACAATCTGAAATACACAATAACCCAACAGAGATAAAAATGCTACAATGCAGGCAACCAAAATACTCACATGTTGGGTTGTAAACACAGATGCAATTTTCCTATGTGAAGACTCTGATTTATATTTGCACTCCATGCATTCAGCATGTTTCTCCATTTGATTCTGCAACTCTGTTTGCATTAGAAGATGCCTCTAAGGCAAATGTTTCATGGCACCCATCGGGCACTGACATCATTATACTATAGACAGGCTACACTTATAATCTACCACTTTGACTATATTAAGTTTCCTATTGCAGGAGACATGGCACTTACTTTTATGGTCAACATGGACCACTTGCAGTCTCAGATAAAATCATTCCTATAAATGATGTGGCACAGATAAAATCATTAATATAACTGATTTGGCATACTTTTGCTACAAGGGAGACTCTGAGATCGATTAGGAACTGTGCAGTGCTGTGAAGTAATGGATATTGATATTCTGCAAGGTGTCATAGAGGCACTACTCAAAAAGCATTCAAATTGTAATGAATAATCATTCAAAATAGGTTTACTCAATGTGTCTAACTCAGACATACAATATTTGCAAGTCATATCAAAAGAATGGCAATGTCAAATTTGATGCATTGTATCTCTTTACAAATTAATCTACAACATGTCTGCATTGAATGGTGCTATGAGCATCAAATCTCTATTTTCTTTTATGTAAACTTACATCAACTCATTGCCAAGGTACTTGTGTGAGGCCTGCTACCATTTCCTCTTCTTCTGGATCAATAGCATGGTCTCTATTTGAAATTGATGCTCTTTTTTTTTGGCTTATGACTATCATAGTCCTCATCTCTCATCCATCGGATCCTAAATCTTTGGCAACTCACTTTCACGTCTAATTGAAGACGTGCACCAACCTTGCTCCCAAAATTTCAAAAATACTCCTTCACATCAATGAGTGCCCAGATCTTCATATCCTTCATTTGACCTTGCAGATTCCTCATCAACAGAGCCTTGTAACTCATCCTCCTCCTACTGGATGCCTGAGTCACTGAGGTCATCCTTGGTGTCAGCTGGAGGTGCTTCATCTAGTTCTTCATCATTGTCTGGTACGGGCAGTTCTTCAGTTGAACAATTCTTGCTTGGATTTCATTTTTGGAAGCAGCATCAGCTCTAATAGTGGTTGAATTTTTGGTTATACTATATTCTAAATAAAATACCGTGCCAGTCTAATGAATCCCTATCGAGACTATGCAAATAGCAATCACTACCTTCAGGATAAACTTGTATGAAAACAATACCTGTCTAATCTCGTCCTTATCAATTTTATCACAAAATCCATTCTCACACTTATCCTTTGGATGCACACTGACCATTTGCTACATCTCTGGCCTCCAATCTTTGACCCTTTCCTTCGCCGCTATCTCCTTGGTTCTGCTACGTGTCTTTTACTTCTGCTCCACATCAACTCCCACGCTATGCAGCTTTTTGCATTCACTGCTGGCTTTCTACGATAGGTAATTATTCCTTCTTCTCCCGATTTCCAATGGTATCTATGCCCTTTTGGGCTCTTCAAGATCCTCCTTTTTTCTTCTTACTATCTGATCAGAGACATTCGTTACATATAAAACTCTTTTCTTTCTAACTCCTATGTCCAACTTTGGACTCTAAACAAACATACATGATTTCCTCTACTAATTGAGAAAGATTATCTAACCTATACTTGGGGAATTTCAACTATTTCCTTGATCCTCTCCACAAGCCAAGATTGTCTTCCAACGTAAGCGATTCAAACTAACTTCCATTTTTGGCTTTTCACCTTTTACATTTACATTTACAATTTCTCCTCCTCTAAGACAACATTTTGGAGGGAATCACAGTTTGTATTTGAATTCAATCTTGACTAGAACCTATAGAAGGATAATTTACCATGTCTAACATGAAGCTATTGTATATGCTCCTGCATCACAAGGTTATTGAGTGTCACTACACTCTAATATACATCACTTGTAATATATAGTGAAACCACATAATGGTTTCTTTATAAGTAATGTTGAGGTCATTGAGTGTCTCTAAACTCAAACATATATTACTTGTAACAGAATGAATCACACCACTACAAAAGGACCTAGATTCTATTTTCATGATCAAAATAAAATGAAGAATATTCATGCCCCCATCATGATAGAAATGCAAATATATTTGAATTAAAATAATAACTATTTGTCTATTATTCTATAAATTGTATTATAATTCATATGTGTATGAACTAGTACCATGATTTTTTTAACATCAAAAAAGGTATGTGTGTGCATGAATTATCATCATGTCATGCATCTATATGCTTAGTTTTAATTATACATGAAACCTATAATTTTGTTCTTGTACCTATTTGAATATGCCCATGCACATGTACCCAAGTGTGTACGAATCTATAGTCAGGTCTCTATAAAATAATTGCATATGCCCCCATAATATGTAATAATGTGCCAATAATTGTCATGTATTTGATTTTTTGATTAATTTGAAAATAGTACTCTGTGATAAAATCTAATTTTTGAATTTATTTGAATCTTTAAAACCTATATTATATATGTGCATATACCTCTAAATGTGTAATGATACTAATACTGACAATGTATAGTTATTGTGTTTTACCTATGGAGTACATCTGTATGGAATATGTCCCAACATTTGTATTATTGTGTACAAACTATCAAAATTTTGTAAAATCTTTGTCACAAATCTATAACATGCAGATCATTTAAACCATTCTAAATCATGTATAATGTGTCAAAATATTTTCTATAATAATCCTGATGTATGCCCCCCTTTCAACATGAGGGATGAAAGAATATAATGAATCACATTGAAATAAATCTAAGATTAGATAAATTTGATTATTTTTAATTTGTTAGATTTAAATAACTTTTGAATTTTGATCATTTTGACATATTGCTATTTGACCAATCTTTAAAATTTTTGAATGTCTTACCGTAATTTAATAAATGTGTTTTTATGGATATTATACAATGATTTTCAAAGACAATAATTATAGAGAAATAATTTGGGGATAGTAAGGAATATGTGGTGTAATTAGTGTATAGGAAAAATAAGCACTAAATTTAGATTTTTTAAATTGGTTTCTAAGAGTGATGAAAATATTACCATGTGTAATAACACATTACATGTATTCCAACACATCCAATGTGGATTAATTTGATAAGTATCATTTGATATATCACATGTACAAGTTTTAGAGGGATTATTTATGAAATTTGAAAAGAAAATTTAACCCATATATAAATGTTCATTGAAAAGACATTTGTAATTCATTTTCATATTGTTAAGTTATGATTTTGAGATTGGTTGAGGAATAATTCTACAATAGAGAGATATTGAACTAACTCGATTCGAGCAAGTGGAGGTTGTCTTGAAGTCTAAGGAGCATCACCACTAGTATATTATGAAAACCCAAATTTTTGAAACTTTTTGTGATTGAAAATTTTGAATTTTTTATGTGTTTGTTTGGTACAGGTAAATGTAACAATATCAAAGCCTTTTACATTTTTTATGTGTTTGTAAGGATTTTTAAAGGACCCATAGCCTTTTACAAAGGATAATAAAAATATAACAATATCATCTGTCAATAAATGCCTCTACTAACACATCCAATAAGAGACTAAGGCCCCATTAGAAAACCATGAATTCCAACTATTAGTTAGGAAACCTTCAGCAAAACATTAGAAAACTAGGATATCTTGAGCAAATGAGACATTCCATACTTCAAACCTTCATATGAAACAAAATTAGAAGGTAAACAAGGAAAGCACATAACATTCATGAAACTATCTCACTAAAGGATGGATTTGGAGATTCATGAGCTTAAATAAGGATTCTAATTACCTCAAGCTCCACCAAAGGGGAAAACATGAACTCTAACCTCTGAGGGGAATATCAAACTTAGCCATCACTAACCTATAGACCAAAAATAAACATACAACAAAGGGATTTTGATTGGGTCCCATAACTCAAATAAGGGTTTGGGAAGGAACCCCCAGCTTTTAATATGAAACTTAGAGATATAAAACATCACTCATATAGAAAATAAAATAACCAACATCAGGACCAAAAGCTTGAATTGTAAATCCAATGTTAACTGATAATTATGGTCCCTTTTTCTCTGATGGAACCAAGATCACAGATTATAATCATCTTGAAATAATCTCACTTGGAAGATATTTTACTTAGGCATCTTGAGCGATGCAAATAAAACTAAAGCAAGGAGCTTGAGATGAAAATCATTCCCAAATAAAATAAACCCATGAATCCATAACATATGTTGGGAAGCACTTCGATACACCACAAAAAATAGGGTCATAAAGACACTAAATTTGTAGCCCAAAACTTATGATACCCAAAATGAGAGACTTACTAAGTCACCTTTATACAAATAGAGATCAAACAAAACTCCATATAGAGATTTCATATGAGAAATAGGAGCCTTAAGTCTAAGTAGATATGAATAGGATAAGACCACCAATCTAAATATACTTGCTCATTGGTTTGCCCAAAAATGCAATATGCACAAGATCTCCAAAAACCACATCTAATAACATGTCTAAGAAACCACTAGATGCTCGTATCCATAAACCCACTTGATACTATGGATAAACTCATTGAAACCATTCTAACAACTAGATGGACATGGGGTAAGGCATGTCAAAGGAATCAATAATAGAACATTGCAATAGGCCTGAGGAAATTTCAATGAAGAAAAGAGCGGGATGAAGAGTAGTTGACTCTCAAAACAGAAAATTATGATAAAAATTAAAAAATAGCTTAAAAATCAGAAAAATAAATTCATTTTTTTAAATGATTTTTAAGATATTTTTTATTTTTATCATAGTTTTTTGAACTTATCTATTTGGTTACGCTCTTGTCCAAACCCTATGCAGACTTGTCCAAAAGTTTTTTAGGTTTTTTCTTGATTGCAAACACATTTATGTAGTTTTATCTTCAACCACAAACTTTTCCTTAATACTTATTCTATTTTATTATTGGTATTGTATTTATTTTATTTCATTATATTTTTAAAGGTTTTATAAGGTTGATGTCATGTTTTTGTGATTGTAAGTTGGCATGCGAGCATGTGAGTTTAAACACAGATATATGATGAAGACTGTGTGAACATTTCCCTTGAATGATGTAGAGAGATCTACTCCTAATGTGGCAAGGACTGGTTATGTTTGATAACTAGATGTCATTTCATATGATATGCATATGATGACAACACTAACAAAGTGTTAGGACTTGAATAATTGCACTTTTTGGCTCCCCATGGGGGAGATGACTATGACACTTGAGGACGTATGGAGGATATTGTAACTTCCCATGGTTGGCACATGTGTGACCTTATTTTTAGATGGGGGTAAACACAGATATGGTAAGCTCACTAGTATATGTCTAGGCATACTAGGGTGTGTTGAGGTCAACATACACCTATTTCTAAAAATGGGACCCTTATGTCAAATTGTGTAAATTTGTACCTTGAAATTTAAAAATTCACTTGATCAGAGTGTCACTAGCATGTTTGCACACTATTTTTATTTGAAGATCATCCAAATCTAGTATGGTTAGCATATTTTTACATAATTTTGGTTTGCCCTTGTCTATAATTTCTAACTTTGGATCTCTATGTTTTCCAGATGTAGGTCCAACAAGGTCTACTTGGAATGAACAATGCTTGGGTTTCATGATTTTAATATTAACTTGATTATTTACTTTCCTTTGGTGTATTGGAAATTGTTATCCTTGAATTTAGCAGGCCTAATTCATTGGATAACCTTTACAAAACTTGTCTATTTCATAGCCCATTATCTCTAAGCATGCAAAATGAGGAAAATCTCTACCTCTTTGCATTTATTTTTCCCAAAAAAGTTGATCTTTTGAGGTAATTTTGCATCCCATGCATTTTGAAGAATTTTGTCTGAACTACACTTTGTTTCTTTTTATGTTGTGTCAGATAATTTTTTTGACCTTGCATATGTTTTATGTAAAGTCATATTTTTTTTTGACTTTGCATATGAAATGTACGAGATTTTTTCCAACTTTGCATATTTAATGAGGGAGGATTTTCCTGACTTTGCACAAAATATATTTAAGTTGATATACTTTTTACTATTAAAAGATATCTAGTTGGTTGAACAAAAGATTATGTTTCCTTTGATTTGCACTACTGGTTGTGGTAATTAGTAGATATGCTTAATAACACCAAACTATGGTAATATGGGCTATCATAGGGTGTATAATATTTGGGAATTTATCTAGGTATGGATAAAAACTATGGTAGGAGAACTATGTGTGGATTGATTTCTATCCTCAGAGTATCAGATATATAGGTGATGGTTGATCATCAAATGATAGTGATTGGGGTGATGTAGACACATAAATTAACCTCTATTGTTAAAATAATGTACTTATGACTACTCCTTATACACACTTAGATCATCCCTAATTTTATTTTTAAAAAGTGTTTTTCTATTCTACTTCATAGTTCATTTAAGTATTTTTCTATATCATAATAATCTATTTTAGACCAGGGTAAAACCCTATCCATATAACTATGGGAAGTGGTTGGGTGAAAGACCTAAAACTCATTATGAGGAACACCATTAGGACCCCAAAGTAACTGGCCCATTTTTCATATGCAATGTAGGATAATTTTTCTAACTTTGTATATGCAATGTCAGAGAATTTTCCTGACTTTGCATTTGCAATGTAGGAGAATTTTTTTTAATTTACATATGTAATCAAGGATAATTTTCTTGACTTTGCATATGCAATGTCAAAGAATTTTCCTGACTTTACATATGCAATGTAGGATAATTTTCTTGACAATATGCAATGAGAGAGAATTTTCCTAACTTTGCATATGCAATGAGGAAAAAATTTCCTGACTTTGCATATGTAATATGGGAGAATTTTCCTAACTTTGCATATGAAATGAGGGAGAATTTTCTCAATTTTTCATATGCAATGTGGGAGAATTTTCTTGACTTTGCATATGTAATGTAGGATAATTTTCCTAACTTTGCATATTTAATGTAGGAGTATTTTTCTGACTTTGCATATGCAAGGTCAAAATTATTCTTCGACCCTACACCTGGGACCACCACTTATGGTAATTAATGAACATATTATTTACATGTTATATATATATATATATATATATATATATATATATATATTACACTTCTTTTTTTTAACCACTTGTGTTTATTTTACTCCTCACTTCTTTCAAGCTCTTTTGCACTCCTTCCCTCACCATTTTCAAGCTTGTCAACACTTCCCCTATTGTCATTTTCATAGTTTCCCTAGTTTGCACATGGATCTATCTTTTGAGCATGCATTTTAGTTGCCAGATCAATGTTGGATAGTTCCCCTACCAAGAAGACAATGAGGTACAAATTTCAAGGTGTGTTTCATATGTTTATGGTTGAATCAAATATGGACTAGATCAAAGACATATAAATTGGCCATGTGGACATGGTTGAATTCTTATAGAGACCAAAATAGGAACATACACACTAGACTCAATTGAAAAATTGGTTAAATTCTAAGTGACAATAGATAAATTACAGAAGATCTTCGACAAAAGTAAGGAATTGCTAGTTAATCTAGCAAACTCCATCATAAGGGTTTTTTCCATCTCCAAAAGTACATCAGGGATAGATAAGAATGAGGTTCAAGCCACCATGTAGAGATACAAATCCAAATTAGAGAATAATAAAAAAGAAAAAATTCCTATGTCTAAAGACACATAGTTTATTTTTGTAACTTTTCATATGTAATTTTATTCAATGTAAATTACATGTAGGAAAAGTACATGTTCCCAAGTCAAATTGGACTCTATCTTTGAATAAGTCAAATATTTATGTTTTTCCTATTTTTTTCTTAGCTCCTCTATATAAATAGGAGGATGCACTTTGTAGAAAGGATCTCCAATTGTTATAGAGGGGAAATACTACTGAATTGAGAAATAATTTTGAAACGTTATGTTCATATTGTAAATCAAAAATTTATTCAATATAAGAAAATCAAGTGATCTTTCAAAATTTGTGTTGAAATATACTTTTGGTGTATTGGGAATGTTCTTTTCTCTTTTTTGTTTCAATTTCTTCTGCTTCAATTGAATTTTGGTGTGAAATTTCTACAAAATGGAAGGTGCCAAGAAGCTGATTTTGGAGTCTTTGAGCTACTTTTTAGTTACTAGGTTTATGTTCACATTGAAATTGAATTACTAAGGAGACTTTAGGCTGCCAATTATTCTTCTTTGATAGTTTTAATCTTTGTTAGAAATAAGGTGAAGACTTTGGGTTGCACCTTATTCTATCTTTTAAGTTTAATCTACTGGTATTATTTTTATTAGTGTATTGGCTAAAAAATTTAAATATCGATTATATTTGGTTCATCAAGTGATCTTATATTTTCAAAGTATATCACAAAGAATGGAAATAAGTTTGTGACTGAATATCAATTCTAAAAAAATAGAATTGGATGATATGACAACACCCACTATGATAAAATTATTGTAAATAAGTGTAAATAATTAAGTGTTGTGTTAGTTAACAATAAAAGGGAGCCTCCCCTTGTCTTGAGGAGAGATTTTATCTCATCACACTGTGGTTGAAATAACCATTTTGTCATTAACAAAATATTCACCCAACATTTTTTGGTGACTCCACTGGAGAAATGAACAAGCAACCAAGCTCTACACTCTTTTGGTTGAAATAGACCAGTACCTTATTGTTTTCTATTGTTTTGTTGTAGTTAATTTCTTTTATTCTTGAATACTTTCATGATCTGGTGGAATAAACCTACACTCATGGTATAAGGGAAGTGGGGCATATTGATCCTACATTTGAGTTGTTACAAGATCATAACTTTAATCTTTTTATGACACATACAAGGTCTACTCTTCAATGTACAAGAAGTTTTCCACCTCCCAGTACAAATATCCTACATCTGGGGAAGTTTCCAGCATTCATAGGGTCTTACCTATTTTGACTTTACAAGGATTTGTTATTCCTCCCTATAATCCACATAGAATGGCTGCTCAAGGTCCATGGGGGATTGATTTTGGTTTGTTGAACTTGACACCTCCATCTCATGAACTTCCTCATGGTTCACAGTAGAATTTACCAAAGTTCTATGGTGATGGCAAGAAACATCTAGATGAACATATTACCACATTCTACATTACATGTGGATTTCTTGGAGTGTAACATGAAGATGTTTCTATAAGGTTGGTTGAAGTTTTTCAATGAAGCACCAAGAAGTCAACATGTGAAACATGTAGAGTGTAGAATGAACCAGAAAATGATAAGTGGTAAACCTAGTAAATAGTCCCTAAGATTAGCTTAAATTTGATGGTCATGTGCCTATCAATGACGTTCATGCAGACGTCAAATGATGATCATGAGGACATCAAATTTAAGATAGTAAAACATCCTAAATATGAGATTAAATTTGATGGTCTTGCACCCATCAATGACATTCATGTGAATGTCAATTAACGATTGTGTGGATGTCAAATTTAAAATAAAAGAGAGCCCCAATCACATGTTTAAAATTGATGGTCACGTGATCATCAAAGACATTCCTGTAGATGTCAAATTATGGTCATAAGGATGTTAATTTAAACATAACAAATAGCCTTGATCACATGTTTAAAATTGATGGTTGCATGACCATCAAAGATTTTCCCATGGATGTCAAATGATGGTCATACTAATATCAATTTTAGGACAGCTAATTGGATCTAATTTCAAAGGCAATGGTCATATTTTTTGAAATAGCTATGAATATGGGTGCCATGGTGATGCCATGCAAGCAAAGAACGATAAGTCTAAATATGTTGTGGACTTGTAGGAGGTAAGGGAATAAACAAGAAAATCTAAAAGCATCTTGAAGTATGAAGCTTGTGATTTGAGCCCATGATAACCATTGGGGCACTATTAAAACCTTCAAGAATGCCCTAGAAAAACACAAAATCCCTAGTTTGGACTTTTATTCACCATGGTTGAGCCAAGGAGAGCTAAATTTACTCTTATGAAAGTTATAGTAAATGCAAATTAGGAGTCAAAGGAAATCTAGGATGGACAATAGTAGGGTTATGAATATGATCCTAACTATAAAAGGGAATGTTCAGTGAAGTTGGAAAAATTAGGGAGGAATTAGATAGAGTGGATAGAGTTTACAAGAGCTTAGTAGATCAAATGAAGAATCTCTTCATAAAACCAATTGGTGTCCCTGTACCAATTGAAAAATAACATCAATGAATAATGATGACCCTACAATAGTAACTTAGAAATTTAGTAGCATAAGGATCCCAAAGATCAATTAAATGAGATTTTTTTATAACCAACTTTGTATAAAATTTTGAAATAGGATACTCTTTTTGTATATACATGTGAAATTTGTAAGATCACATTGTCTATAAACTAGTCTATTAAAAGGAAAAGTTCATTTGTTCTAAAGTGCAATAGAAAGGACACATGTCCTATACACTTGTAAAAATGTAATTGGATGAGACTGACCAATATGTTGCCTTGTATCTTATGAAAGGATCATCATCAATTTTCAAAAGGGGAGAGAGTTTTTGAGCTAAAAACTTGTGTAAAATTTTGAGCAATTAATGTAAGTGAGGAATTCTACAAATATTATCCATATTCATTTGTGTCATTTTTTATTATGGTTTCTCTCTCACTTGCTTGTTTTCATTTCTAGATTTGAATGGTTCTTATGAAATATTGATGTGTATATTTTAATTTTAGATTTGTTAAATTGTGCCAATGTTAGGTTGACTAAAATTTCCCATGTTCATTTCATTTCCTTTCTTCTTCTTACATTTGGGCTAATGTTGTTTGCTTGCAAGAGTAAATATTTAAAGTGAACTAAGTTCTTATTTACATTACTTAGATGTTTTCTCGATGTGCGATAATATTTGATCTCACAATATTTTTTATTATACATTGTTTAAGTGCATACTTGGAGGAAATTTTAACTTTGTCATGATGGTTGGGATGAAGATTAGCAACATCTCTTTTCTACCTTACCCTTCTCTTTGCTTATTTCTTAACCAGATCACTCTAGCTTAATTACCATTGTAAATATTCATTTTAAATTAGTATTTTAGATTATATTTGATCATAATTCACTAATATTTATTCATTATTTTCAAATATATAGGCCAGGGTGGCTCCGACCACCAAACTTTATAAATATTGTGAAACAGTCCACTTGTTTTGCCTATATTCAATGAACAGATAATAGGATTATCACAACCTACAACTCATGTGTTAAATTATTTGAATCCTAAAATGATAAGAATTATTTAAACACTTTGATTACCTATGATACAAATTTAGGCATCAAAAGGTGGAGCTTAATTGGTGCTAGAAGGGGTGCCCAACAAATCTTTGTGAATTTATAGGAACTTTACTGATTTTTGGTGTATTTTGATGAAAGATCACTCTATTCTTTGCATACTTGTGTTTATTTTAGCATAATTGTGTAAAGGTTGGTGATAGTCATGGTATTTGACCCATTTTTGTTCTTACTAGGACAAATATAAATGCTCTTTGAAATTATATACTTGATTATGGTAAAGATGACTCTAGCTTTATCAATTCAATAGGTTGGAGGTTGGTGATAGCTATTTTGATCAAAGATTCATAAATACTTTGAAAATTTGAGTTTATTTGGACTTGAACATGATATCATTCATACTTGCATATTTAGACACTTATTTGAGTTAATTTATTTAAATACTAATGTCATTTATTTTTCTTTATATGAATCTTTGCAAAATTTACTTAATGTGCAAGTGTAACCATTGTTATTTATAAAGATTGATTTGACACATCATATTTTAGATAGGATTCAAAGCTCACAAGTTAGAATTACCAAGAATTAGAACAAAGTCACATTTAGATATTAGAGAACCTCTACTTGAATTATAAGTCCATAGGAGAGCTAGGAAAGATAAAGGTAAGTGTAATATTTCAAAATCTTTGCCAACTTCACCAATTTAGGGTGCTCTCATATTCAATCCTAATCAGGGTATGGCTTGGATAGGTGGATCTTCCATCAATGTGACAAGTGTGGTACATGACCTTCCCCATAACCTTGAGAAATATTTGCCAATATTTAGCCCTAGTAACATTGTAATCATAAATGAACATATTAAATCATTCAAATCTACTTTGAGATTGCTAAATGTCACTCATGAAGATGTATCATGTAGACTATTTCTTTTTATTTTTAGAGATGTTGTATGTGAATGTTTTTTTAATTTACTTGAGAATTAGATTACCAGTTAGGATAAATTTAACAATGTTTTTATTGACCAATTTGGAAAAATTATTAGTCCTTGTTTCTTGTACCATCAATTCACTAGGATTAAGAGGGATGCAAATGAACCCATAAGAGAATTATATTATAGGTTCTAAAAGATGTATATCTAAAACATATATCCTTACAATATTGATGATTCTTTGGCTTTGGAAACCTATAAATATGATTTGGACCCCATGACCTTTGTTTTCATAAAAAGAGCTATTGTATGGCCTTAGCCTACTCTGAAGTAGTGATCATTAATGATAAAATATAGGCCCAAGGTTAGATGGATTACTCTATTCCCAATGCCAACCCACATTTTTTTCCCTAATAATAATTAAAATATACCTATTTTGAACTAAATCCCAACTTTGAACTGATTACCATTAAGTCATGTTCATCCTACCTAGAATTTGGGATTCCTGAACACTGCTTCAAATGGATTTAATCCAAGTGATCAAAAGGCTTTGATACTAACCACTAGTACCAATAATAATTAGGTTTATAATTATAAGGCACCTATGAATGAGAATGAATCTATCTTAAATATGGTTCAAAAGTTAAGCATTGTTTTTCTTCAACTACAAAGCAAGTTGGTAATACTAGGGAGAGATCTAGTAGGAACTTTTATTTCCAAAGGTTTAATAGGCCCACTAATAGATTCAATAATGATATTTACAACAAAAATAAGAATAATTAATCATCTGCTAATAATAAAATAATGGATATAAATCTTATTCATGTTGCTTTACCTGATTATTGTAGAGTACATTACACTTCTAGACATGGTGAGATAGATTACATTGAATTATGTAAAGATTTTAAAGCCTTTCAAGAGGAGTTGGATAATTTTGAAATGGTTCCTAATAAATATAATGGTGCAAGTGCATTAGGATCTAAATATGCTGACCAAGCCTTCATGGTGGAGACGTTTAAATTCCCTTTTTAAGAAGACAATAAACCTGATGATATTCTTGAAAAGGAGTCTCAAATTAGATCAAAGTGGAAAGAGAGCCTCAGATGAATCACATGATCACTGAGTATAATGTTGTGAATGAAATATTCAACATGTTGGACTTAGATCTAGGTGTATACACTCTTGACACCCCTAAGGTATATAATTCTAAGACTTCTCATGCTTTGCCTAGAATTTGGAAATTACATTTTGATGGTGCTAGGTTTAATTCTAGATCTAGAGTAGGAATTGTTCTTACCAATTCCATTGGGAAGGAACTAAAAGTTGCTTATATACTTTGGTTTCCTTGTAATAATAATCTTGTAGAGTATGAAGATTTGATTATAGGATTGTAATTTTCCATTAAGCATAAGGTTAAAGAGTTCTTGGTTTATGGTGACTCAGAACATGTAGTCAATCAGGTGAGGAGTAAATATCAGTGTAAATTTTCATATCTTAAGATATATAAGTTCAGAGTTTGGGATTTAATCGAATCCTTTAATGCTTTCAACATTGTTTCCATCCTTAGGGAAGAAAACCAAGATATTGATGAGC
Source organism: Torreya grandis (assembly GCA_037957365.1). NCBI lineage: Eukaryota > Viridiplantae > Streptophyta > Pinopsida > Cupressales > Taxaceae > Torreya > Torreya grandis. The sequence continues at coordinate 361,349 of JARHVA010007160.1, forward strand.
TTGCCTCAACTACAACCAACCTTATGCCAAACCATGACTCTAAAATTTTTAACATTGAGATGGTTCCATGCCTTTTGGTCCCATTTAATATAAACCATCTACAATTTTTTAATGATGACTAGTAAATCCTGGATTTCATGACCAAATCAGGAGCATTTGAGGCCCATGTCATAAATGAGGCCAATGAGAATACTCTTGAATAAAATTTTAAATTTGATAACAAAGTCATTCAAATGAATGACAACAAAATCTTAAAAGGAATGATTGTCTTAGAAACATTATTTGATTAGGACAAACTTGTTGAAAACACTATAATATCGAAGGCAAGTGGGAAGGATTACAAGGTAGTTGATATTGGACCTCAAGATCAACCTCAACTAGTTAATATTGGGACAACATGTACAAGCATTGATAATTAAAAGGCCAAAGACTTGTTGACAAACTATAAGGACAAAATAGCATGGTCCTATGATGACTTGAAGATTTTTGATCCAAGATTCATCACCCATACCATACCCTTGAAAGAAAGCTTTAAACCTTTTAGATAAAATTAGAGGCCTATCAAACCTATTTTAGAACCTATGATTTTTAAATAAGTCAAAAAATTATTAGATGCCAAGATTGTATTTCCCATTAGGCATTCTACTTGGGTTGCCAATTTTGTGCTCATTGGGAAAAAGAATGGCGAAATAAGACTGTGCATTGATTTTAGGAATCTAAATAAATCATCTAAAAAAAACTATCCTTTGCCTTCTCTAAATCAAGTTATACAAAGCATTTTTTATTCTTCTACAATTTCCTTTCTTAATGGATTTTTAGAGTATAACCAAGTTCTAGTAAATTAGGTAGATAAGAAGAAGATTGCTTTTACTACCAAATAGGGCACTTTTGCCTACAAAAGAATGCCATTTGGGTTGATCAACATAGGGGCAACATTCTAAAGGGAAATGGATCATTCTTTCCAAGGTTTGGTAGGTAAATGAATTATTATATATATGGATGACTTGATTTTATTTTCTAAAAACAAGGAGGAACGCATCATGCATTTACAATAGGTATTTGAAAGGTGCAAGAGCTATGGGATTTATCTCAACTCAAATAAAAGTATTTTCTATGTTATTAAGTGAAAACTATTAAGGCATGTTATCACCAAGGAGGGAATATCTATAGACTCAGATATAATAGATGTTATATCAAATATAGAGCCTCCTAATAGTAGAAAAGAATTGAAATCATTCTTTGGAAAAATTAACTTTGTAAGAAAGTTTATTTTTGGCTTTGCATAAATTATCAAACCATTGAATGATGTGCTAAAGAAAGACATCAAGATAACTTGGAAAAAAGAAACCAAGAAGGCTTTAAGGACATCAAGCAGGTAATTGGACAAGCTCCCATCTTGATAAGTCCTGACTTTTCAAAATACTTTTACCTTTATTCCCTTGCTTTGAATCATACTATTGTTGTATTTTTAACTCAAAAAATAGATGGATGTGGCCATCCTATAGCTTTTATGAGCACCAATTTTAAAAATGTTGAGTTAAACTAATCTTTGATTGATAAGAAAACATGTTCATTAGTTAAGGTATTGAAAAATTTTACATGCTACATTATTAAGAATAAAGTGCATGCAATCCTACTTGACCCTACCACAAAGCTCATGTTGAGTCAGAATGAACTAGGAAAAAGGAGAGGTAAATGGATATATATGCTGAAAGAATATGAAATTAAACTAAAGACTAAAAAATTGATAAGGTGTCAAGGTTTGATTCAATTGATTGCCAATACTAACCCCAATATAAATGTCATGCAATTTGAACAAGAAAGTTTTTTGTCTAATGATTGGTATGATCTAATTATCCATCTATTGATCAATGACACTTGTCATGCAGGGTTAACCAGGGAGAAAAAAAGAGATCTAAGACTCAAGGCAGCCCATTTCTTGATTAAATATGGAGTGATGTACAAAAAAAACTTTGAAGGAATTTACTTGAGGTGTATATCTAAAGAAGAAGTGGTTAAAATCATGAGCACTTTTCATGAGAAGCTTGGAAGTGGACATATGTCTAGAAGGAAAACTCAAAAAATCCTTAGATATAGTTATTATTGGACCATAATATTCAAATATTCCCATAGGAATGTAAGGCAATGCCATTCATGTCAAGTCTTTAGCACAAAAGAGCCTAAATTAGCCATGCCACTATAGCCAGTAATGATAGATAAACCTTTTACTTAGTGGGGACTAGATTTTGTGGGGGTGATTAACCCCAATTCATCAGAAGGTCACAAGTATGCTTTCACTACTACTAATTACTATACCAAATGGACTAAAGTGATGGAAAATAAGTAGTGCAAAAATAAATAATTGATCCAATTTTTAGAAGAAAACATATGCACCAAGTTAAAACACTGATATCTCTAGTATGTGATAATGGATCAGACTTTATATCCATTGAGATGACTGAATGGGCATATGATAATATTATCATTCTCAAGTTATAATGCAACCATTATCCTTGAGATAATGGCATATCTGAATCAACCAATAAGAACTTGATGAAATAAATAAAGAAGTATGCGACAGACAAGCCTAGAACTTGGCATAAGCTACTAAAATATTCCCTATGGGAACATAAAACAAGGGTCAAGTATGCTCTAAAATCATCTCCTTTCTTAGTGGTATATGGCCAAGAAACCATATTCCCCATTACTCTCAATCTTCTAACATACTGGTTCATATAAGAGTACATGGAGGATGTTCAAGAATTGTCAAGCTCAAGGTTGATTAATATTGTTCAGATGGAAGATGCTAGAGAAGAGACTTTTGCCAAGTTTAAAAGACACAAAACCACAATGAGAAGGTGGTTTGATAATCGATCAAATATAAATGTGTTTAGGTAAGGAAACTTGGTTTTTATTTAGGATAAGGCATTTGAACCCAAGGGAAAACATGGCAAATTCACACTGTTGAACAAATTTGAATTTTTGGTAAAATTTGGGCACCACTAGGAAATTTTTTTATTTAAAATGTTTTAAGGGGTCCTAATATATTATAATAGGAAGTATTACTTGTCATTTGAGGTCGTATTAGCTTTGGTCTTAGTGACATTAGTCAATTTATCCATTAGGGGTCATTTTATGTGCCTTTAAGAGTTATTAATGAAAATGGCATGTTTCCCAAGGTGACTAGGTGTCTTACTTTCATGTAAAACACCTAAGAGGTTAGTATGAGTGTAAGAGATGTTAGTCACACCAGAAGGTTGCAGGTTCTCTAACTAAAACTTTAAAAATCAATTGAAAAAGAGGGAAAATGGCACTTGTATGAAACATAAGGAAGTGTGACACATGTGGATGATAAATGGGGGTATATTAATAATTATAAAACTAATATCCATGATTTTTTGATCTAAAAGTGTCATTTTGAATCCAAAACTATTCTGCACATTTCTAGTTTTTTTTTGATAGATTGAAGTAGCCCTCAGGTTTTTGCTTGGTACAAGAAACATAGGTAGTTTCAAGAGAATTTTTTTGAAGGTGATATTACACTAAGATAAATTAATTTTAATATAAATAAGTTTAATATTTGTCAATTATGATTTATGAACCATCACTAACAAGTAGACTATGCAAACTTGCTAGCTGATTGGTGCACCCTATAGGTTTTACTCAATTTTTGCCAAATCTGTATGAACCAGTTAGTGATGTTGGTTCCAAAGTATGTATAATTACTTATAACATGGTCTCCATTCTTGTTTTTAGGTTTCATGGTGTTAATATGAGTAATTTTTTTTAGGTTACAAGAAGGTGGCACCAGATGTAGTTTCAGCTAAAGTACTTCTTGTTCTCTGAGTGTGTTCTCTTGTAGGTGTCTCATACATCTTGGAAATGGTGTTATACAAGCCTATAGGTATTTTTATCATCTCCCTTCATGTTTTAATTCATCATGTCACTCTTTGGATTGCTTATTATCTTGTTTCCCTCCATGGTCAACTCTTTATACAATTCTAGTTGTAGTTTCATGTATGAGCAAGTTCATCATGCCTATGAGGTGCTAATTAAGGTGTATTGGTATATCCAAGACTTGAAAAGTGGAATGAATCCCTTTTTTCATGTTTTTGGAGTTGTAAAGTTTGACCACATGCTCATATGCCATGTCAAATAGCCACTTATGCATCTATCTATCCTTTTGCACATGTTGGCAAATGATCTTTATGTTGTAATAGGTGTTTTAAAGCTATTTACAAGTTTAAAAGGATGGATATCACATTATTAAGGATTGAAAATGTAATTTGGATAGTCTTGATCTAGTGCATCATGTTTTTACCACATTTTATTGCTTTGCTTGCATATTCTATCCAAAACATGCACTTATAAACCCTTGATGATGTCATGCTAGTGTAAGGGGAGATGGATGTGTGTCAAAACTTATTTTTTTCTTTAAGTGAATTTGGAGGTTAATAAAAGGAATATTAGTTTATTTTACACTCATTTTTTATAGTGGTCCACACCCAATCCACTATTTTTCTTCTCAAAACAACCTTCTAATGGTAACTGAGCATGGATTAGGGTGTTGTACAGAAGGGTAAAATAATGTCACACTCCCTTTTCATCTCCATCACACTAAATCCTTGAAAATCCCATATAAACATCATATAAATAAAAATAGAAGCATGGAACCATTTTGAGTATCAAAGACTGAGTTTAGGGATGGAATCCCTAAAAAAGCAAAGTAGAGCTCCAGGAGGTTTTGATGGACCTTATAAATCATGTTTGTAAGGTTTTTTAAGATATATAGAGGGATGAACCTTATATCCCTATCATAAGATAGGGACCATACCAATTTTTATAAGGAAAGGAAAAGGGGAAAGTGGTTACACAAATTTTTAAAAGTGCCTCAAAACACACTAAAAACTTCGATGACATCTACAGTCCTGTAGATGTAAATGACCTCTTAGTTAAATCTAAGAAACAAAATAAAATAATGGTTATGATCAATGGTATCAACTAGTATAATGAGGTATAATGAATTAAAATTCATTAGGAGAGAGTTGAGATATAATATTAATCACCTATTAGACCATCTATAGGTACCCTCAAGCATGGGAATGACACCTACATGTGCCTCAATCTAGTCAAGCAATTTAAGGTGAAGAAGCTATGGTTTGTGAATTTATTGTGTGGTATAGCGCACATTAAAATTACCTTGAGATGATACCAATTCTACATGATTCAAAAGGAATCTTGGAGAGACCTTTGTTCTTCATGAAATCATCTCAATCAAACTCCCATAAAAGTGTCTCAGTCCTAAAGGTAGGGGCCCATTTTAGGTGGTTTAAAAGTACACTAACATGGTGAATAGAGCTCAGTCATGCTAAATAAAATGAAAAATCACCTAAATTAAAATGTTTTTGATGTCATGAGACCCTCTAAAAGAGTAAAACAAGCTTACATAGAGTCTCAGACCCTTGTTTTCACCAACAACAGGGTCTAAGCAAGTAAGGGCTAAAATGAGACATGGATTGACTAGAAATAAAAAGAGGGTCACAATGAATAAAAAATGATTCATTATGATAAAATAGAGGATATAAAAATCCCCATAACTCACTAAAGTGCTTAGATGCTTTCCTCACCCAATAAATGAGCAACAATCCGTACAGGTGACTAGGAAGGCTCTTTTGTCCCATGAGGAATATATATTGGGGAAGGGTTTTGAATAGGTTTAAAATATCCATGACCATGAAATTAAGGTTATAAATGTGTTTTAAAATACCAAAATCATGGTATTGGCTTAGAGTGGTCACCCATAGGTGGATTTAGAGAAAAAATGTAGAAAATAGTGTTTTTGAGGCCTTTTTATGCATTTTGAGATGGTTGGGCACCCTAAGCATGAAACCAAGAAAAACCCTCAAGTAAAAATGGTCATTGGGGGTTTTTATAGATAAAAAAACACTCATTTTTCATAATGGATAAGGGAAATACCTCTCTATTTTGTCTCAGAGGTCAGCTAGTCTAGCAAAATTAGAACTTGGCAAAGTGACCAAATGAGTGTAGAATGGGCATGGGACTTGATGTGAAGCCTTAAGGACATAAAAAAACATTTTATGAGGTTTATATAAGGTATGTAATGGATAATAATAAATATATAAGTCTTATATTCATAAAATTACCCATTTTCCCCTTGCACACATTCTAAATAGTAGGTTTTCCACTAGGCTTAATTGGCAAGCAAAGAAAGGAAATGAAGTAGGGTGATTAGAGGACTATATGATGGATTGGTGAGTTAAAATAGGGTGTTAAAATTCCTAATACACTAATTAAACTATTATACAATAGTCCTAATACAAAAAATTCATCAAGGTGCCTAGTAGACCTATTGGGTTTTGAGAAGGCCTAATGTCAAATAGTAGTCCATCTTCACTTCTGACTCTTGGTGGACTATATATAGGATTGAAGAATTTTTTTAGGTAAAAATATATGTTTTAGAGATTTTTTAGTGAAAATAAGTGATCAAAAGAACCATCTTTGAACTCAGAACCACTCACCCTTATGCAAAATTAGAAAAATAAGCTCGATAGGGTGACTTGTGAAGCTCACATCTCCTTATAGGATCTACATGGGAACTAAAGAAGTTAAGAGGAGTTAAAGGGGGTACCTAGAAAAAAAAATTTACCATTTTTTTGAAACTTAAATGTCTAAAATTTATGAATAAATCTTAAGACCTGAAACTAATCAAAAAACCCTTGCAAACCCTTGGCGGAGACTCAATTGGGAAAATGAGATTATAAAGCTAATATAAGGACATAGTTTGGAATTGAAAACTATTATATCATGAATAATACTCACTTACAATACTTAATACCATGATTGGTTGTATGAACTTGTACAAACATCATGCAAAACAAGGGTTTTCTTACTATTTTATGTATTTTGTAGTTTCTAAAGAAGATATGAGGATGCAATAAAGTTTGGGTGAAGGATTATGAATTTTTATAACCCCCCCAAAGTAATTTAATTCTTGAGTAAAGTTTATAAGTGTTCAAACAATTACCTTACTTTCAAATAGTCAAAATTGGCATAGTGAACACAAGGGTGAAAACTCCAAGTATGGGCATTTTTAAGGTATAATTAAGAAATATAAGGTAATTAATGGTATTAAAAAGTTTAATTTACTCCATTCCATGGATTTTAATGGAAAAATAAAGACATTATTGAGGCCAAGTGTGAGGGGTGATTGAAACAAGGAGTTTTTTAGATTGCAGACAGTGATTGCTTTATTCTAGGAGTTTCCAAAAGATTAGGAATGAAACCAATGCATGAAATTTAATTAATTAATTCCTTAACTCTTATTACAATAATTATACCTATCCCTATTTAGTGGTGGGATGTTTAAATAGGTCTAAATGATGAAGGGAATTTTCTGAGCTAGGATAATAAATTTTGAGACATTTTCATCAATTTCATGAGTTGTATGGACATTTGGACCACATGACATTACATGGTTCATTTAACATCTCTTTCTCATGTAATTTTAACCTCTTTTCTCATAATAACACATGTCCAAGTGACCTTTGGACTTCCTTTGCCTTGTTCCTCTCTAAAATGCTATAAATAAGAACTCTTTTGGCTCTATTGAGTAGCCTCCAATGCTTAATGGTGAAACCCTAGCCAATTTTTTACTTGAAAATATCTTTAAGAAATAAAACAAGTTAATTTTCCTACCTACATGTTGTACTATTTAGTGTTTAATATAATCTTATTGGTCTTGTCTAGTATAAGTTGATCTTTTCTAGCATGTTACTCTTGATTGTTCTCTAATTTGTAGAAGAGTGATTGTTATAGCTATTTGCTAGTGTTTTATCTTAAGTTTATATGTGTCATATAAGTGGTGTATGATTTTATTCCCAAAAGAAATCACCCATTACCCTTCTAAACATTCAATTACCTATTGAACCTAGCTTATGAAATATTGATGTGACAATTCAGCTTGAGTTTTTAGTTTTGAGTGAAGGAAACTTTGTTTATCTCTTAGTATTAGAAGTTAAGTCAATAGGAGAGACTTCATATTGGTGCATCACCTTGTAGTTTTTAGTTTTTTCTTATCCCTTTTTCTTCCCAAAGTTGATAGGTAGTAAATTACTTCAAAGAGTGCATCAAGGGAACTAGCCCTTTTAGATATTCATCTCAACAAATTATTACCCACAATAAGAGAGATGTCTCCATTATTCCACTTGGATGAGGAAATATAAGAATATCATCAATGGGTGCATATCTAAGTGATAATAGTTTTTGGCATTCTTGATGGGAATCTAAGTCCTAGAAGATTATCCAAGATTGGTGTTGGTCTTGGCATAGTTATAGCTATAAGAACATCTACATACAATACCTAATAACTCCACTAAAGTTTTCAACTCTTTAGTTGTTGATTAGTTCATAGTTTCCATGCCAAAGGTAACCACCAGGTTTGTTGCTAAAGGTATACCCTTTGATTTTGTGCAATTTCCTTTATATTATGTTAAAAGGTTTAGGTTTATGAATACCCATCCTTATTGAAGAGAGTTGGTATTTAATAAGTCCAAGTTATTATTGAGTTCATCCCCTAGTACACTTGATTTACATTCCAATATGTAGAGGCCTTTCCCTTTTATGGCTTTCATTGGGTCATATCCATTAAATCTTCCCCAATATGACCAAATTCCAAGATAAGCCCTTAAGATTGTTCCATATTTTAGTGGAAAAGGTCCTGCCACCCCTATTGAGCATATTAGGAATATGGATTTTTTTTTCAAAATTCATAACATTACTCAAGATAATGTTGTTGTTAGACTGTTAGCACTATCTTTCAAATGGAAATCCTTAGCTTGGTATGGGACCTTACCTCATAATTCCATTACTACATGGGATCAACTAGGAGGTCTTTTATCTAAAATGTTTGAAGAAAAAAGTGGTCACCTATCACTAGCTAAATAGTTAACCACCATCAAGAGGGTACCATAAGATTTTATGCAAGATTTTAACACTAGGTTTAATAAGAAATGGGATAGAATCCCAACTCTTATGAGGCCTAATCCAAACTATGATTTGTTATACTACTTAAGGGCATTGAATAGTGGCATTGTCATGATGATCCAATCCATGAGTGGAAACACATTTCCTACTACCTATGATATAGCCATCAATGTTGAGAATTGCCTTTTTAAAGTAGGGAAAATAGTTCCTAGACCACTAATACCACTATTCCCTAATTTGTAGCCTCCTATCCAAGTTGTATTACCCACTTCAGCTCCTTTGTCTACTCAATAAAGGCCTACCATGACTCCTTCAAATGAGATCCATGAAGTTAAAATTTTGATCCAAAGTGTCACTAATGATTTGGTTGCCCTCAAAAGGAAACAATTTCAAGTTTATAGGCCATACCAACCCTACAATTAGTTTGGGAAAACCAATAGACCTCATTTTCAAAGAAATATGTAAGGACAAGGTCAAATCACCTATGTTAGGCCTTATCAAATCTACAATCCTAATTTTCCCTCATCCTTTAAAGCTCTTGTCCCCACCCAAAATAACTTGGTTCAAGAACAACCATGCTATCCATCTTTTTAACAAAATTAAGATAGAGTTGCCTATGTAAATGAAATGCACAATCAAACCATGGCAATGCAAGGAAATCAAGCTTCCAAGTTTCAAAATTTAAGGGAACAATGAAAATTGTAGTGGAGAATAGTCAACCACAATCTGATTCTACCTTCATAAATTATTTAGAGTTAACACTTGGGGAATCTAAGTAATATGAATATTAGTGTTGCCTTTAACACTAGGTCCAAGAAAAGGGTTGTTGAAGAGTAACAAGGAGCAACTCAAGGACCTATTTTCGTCCCCACATCATCTCCAATGGTGTGTCAAATTTAGTTCCTAGAGTGCAATAATGTCATAATTTTTAGAATGTAAAGATAACTCCTATTCACCCACCTTCACAAGCTACATCACAAAGAGCTAGTACTTTTAAGGAGTCCCTAAAGGTGATCAATCCTTCCATTAATTTTTTGGACTAGATTAATAAGCTATACATGAACATATCATTATGGGATTCTTTGAAAATACAAAGGTAGAAAGATATGCTCCAAAAATAATTGCAAGCATTAGGTAAACAAGTTAGCTCATCTAGAAATGAAAATGTTGTCCTAGTGAATGGAACTCAACATATGGATGGACAAGCAAAGAATAATGAAAATACTCCTCCCTTTTACTTATCTTTAATCATTTATGATTTCCTAGTTTGTAATTACATTATATATAGTGGGGCTAGTACGTCAGTTATGCCCAAGGTTATAGAAAATAAACTAGGCCTTAAATATGAACCAATTACCAAAGGAGTCCTTTAATTGGATGGATCACTAGGCAAGACTTTGGTATTAGTTAAAGACTTTAATTTGATCCTACATGCTTTCCCTACCTTTTCTATTCCACATGGAGTAGTTATGGCAAACCTAACTCCATACTTTGTCCTTTACTTGTCAAGGGAATTCACAACCAAGATAGGTGCCTATTTGGCATCCAATTGGTCCTATATGGTTTTTAGGACAAAGTATGGTACTAAAGTGAATATTGAATTAGAGCTTATCCATAAAAATCACTATATAATTACATTCCTAAGGTTTTTAATGTTAATTATGCAATTATTGATGAGGAAGAGCTTCACTTAGACTAATCCCCAACTTCTTCCCTTGAAGGAGTTTCTGATTTATTTCTAGATGAATGGGGAGCTGAGAAATATGAGCATGATCCTTACAAATTCATAGAGGAATATGGTCTTGGGATGTATTGCATGCATGTGTAGGATTATTTCATCCCTAAATTTATGAATCCAAGTGAGAACATGGATGGCTTATGGCAACTTTTTTTTGACGGGTCAAGAAGCAAGATTGGGGTAGGTGGTGGCGCAATGTAGGTTTCTCCATCTAAGGAAATGTACTTTTCCACTTTCATATTTCATTTCTCTTTCACTTTTAATGTGGTAGAATATGAGGCCCTCATTCATGGCCTTGAATGGGATATGAAAATAGGTATTAAAGATTTGCAAGTGTATGGTGATAGTGTACTTATTGTGAACCAAGTTAGAGGATAGAATTTGACTAAAAACTCTTTGCTTAAGTCTTATAAGCATAAAGTGTGGGATCTTGTGGAGGATTTTAAAGATTTCAACATCACATCCATCCCAAGAGAGGACAATAAACATGCTGATAGGATGGTAACAATTGGAGCTTAGTTTGATGTTCCAAAAGGTATAAAAAGGATAAGAACTAGCCACATCTCAAGGTAATTGTAAGACCCTACATACCAAATAATGTCACTAATTGGAAAGTGTTTTATAGTGATAAAAAAATAACACTTTTTCTACAAGAAGAGGCTAAGTTTTCTTCCAAGAATCAATCCAAACTACAATATAAATATGGAGGGTAGATTATCCAATTGAAGTCTAACAAACTTTATAAAGGCTTAGTCACTCTTAAGAGCATATTCAATGATGATGACCAATTGAAGAAGGAAAAGGTAAACATGTATACTAAGAAAGAGAACTATGAGAAAGTACAAATATTCAAGGAAAAGTTGCTTTCACTTGGAAAGTTATGTACTAATGAAGAGAATCATGCTTTTATTGAGTTATGCAAGGAGTTTCTTAATGTCTTTGCATGGGAATATAGTGACTTGAACAGATTTGACCCAAAATTAGCTCAACAGACCATAGAGCTAGATGAAAATTCCAAGGCCTATAAATCAAATACAAAGGCCAATAAATCATAAGATTGAGACTCTCATAAAAAAGGAACTCACCAAGTTGATTGAGTCCAAAATCATCTTCCCCATTAAACATTCATCTTAGTTAGCAAACTTGGTCCCTGTTAGGAAGAAGAATGGGGAAATCAGGTTATGTTTTGATTTTGGGGACTTGAATAGATTTTATTTGAAGGACCATTATCCTTTCCCTTCTATGGAACAAATTTTTTAGGTTGTGGTAGGTAGTGAAAGGTTTTCTCTCTTTGATGGGTGTTTTGGGTACAATCAGATTTTGGTGAAGGAAAGTGATCAATATAAGAAAGAATTTAATATTAAATGGGGTACATACACCTATGTGATGATTCCTTTTGGATTTTATAATTATGGAGATACATTTCAACGTGAAATGGATATGGCTTTTTAAGGACTAACAAATGACATCGTGTTGATGTATGTAATGACCCTCCTACTTGTACTTAGAAAAAATATTAATTTTTTAAAAAAGAAACTAAACATTGAATATTCATTCAACCATAATTTATATAATACTTTATTCATTCAAATAATTAGTAACTTCAAGTAGTTATAGTTTCAACATCTCAATACAACTAGCCATAGAATAAAATGTAAGATACATAAAGTTTACTATCTCGCTAGGGACATTAGCATAATCCAAAATTCCATAATAAGTATTGGTACTAATTCAACTAGTTGCATAAATTTCTATGCAATAAAGATTAACCTAACCTAGCCTAAGCATCTATACCTAATGCTCACACCATACTTGGGAAGCCTACATATCTGTTCCTCAAAATTAGGGTCTGATGTAGTTCTTAATTCAAATGTGATGGTCTCCTTCATGATATGTCACCACCAAAGTGGTTAGCAATATAATCCAAATAGGGAACAAACTACTCATTACATAGGTGAGCTTCTAAAGCTCAGGTCTACAATCCCATAGCTAAAAGACACACTCTAGCATAACATCTTACTAATCTAGGCTTGTGTGCTTAACTAAGCACTCTCACATAAAAACCTAGATGTAAGCAATGATGAAGGAATCCAAATTCCTAGTTCCATATAAAATCACATGCTAGACATAGGAGTAAGCTAAGTATATATAACAAAGTGAGACATGCAGTACATAACATTCAAACCTTTCATTTTTTTATACTCTCAAGATTGTATGTACGCATACATTTTGTCCTAATAACCGATATAAACATACTACTCAAGTAATAATCATAAATTTTTTTAAATGGTCAATTTAGGTAAGAGACTATAAATACATCTACAATATGTACCACCTAAGAATATACATCTAAGTTGAAGGATCCTATGATATCACATACTATCAGAGTTCATGATCACTTTACCCAACATTATCAACCTTAACATCAATATTTATTTAGGTATGGTTCAAGATATAATAATTATAGTATATACCATCTAGGTATTGTTAATATTATAAAACACTATGACATCCCATACTATCATAGGTCTTTGGTGTTTGAGTATCCAACTCAACACCAACAACAATCTTGATAAAACCATAATAAATAAATCAAGTCAGGATTATACTATCTAAGTATACATTCAACAATAATCCAATGAGAGAATAATCTCAAGGCACACCTCATGAAGCACTGTGATATTATATAAATTTAAAATCACTTTCATAAATAATTTCCTCATAAAATATACTACATACAGTGTTCATCCTATAAGATGTGACAAACTTGATCTTGCTGACAAGTTTGCATAATAGTACTATACTATATAAAGGTTATTTATTTTTACTAGCATTCTAAGTAATTCTATAGTAAATATCACACTAAGGAACACCTATAGAGTTAGCTTCCTATGCCCGTGCTCACTCGTCAAGCTACCATACATATCTATGATGTCACTTACATACATATAATCATAGATAAATGTAGTTCTACCAACTACTAAAGGTGTAAATGTTTACTCAATAGTTCCTCATATGAATGCATACAAGGAAAAGGTATAAATACATTTCTTTAGTATAGAGAGAATACTCAATGGTATTTACAACCCTGTCACTTATATAAAATATGTATGAACTAGGTTTATTGATGTCCAACATCATTCTCATGTCTTCCTATACTATCACACTATGAATTTTAACTACATACAAAAGGGTATCAAATAGTTTGTATACCACTAAGCAATTTGAAATCATAGTATTATCCTCTCAAGTATAATATCTACATATAGATGGGTTACATAACCATAGAGTAAGTATGCTTTGGTTCTTGATTCGAGAGTCTTTACATAACCATAACATCTAGGTATACATATCAAAGGACTTTAACATCATGTATGCAATATCAAATATCAATAAATACTGTATGACTATATTATACCAACTGAGTATGATAAAAATCAGTCTATATTTAGTTAGATTAGAGTTTAACATTAATCAAACTATATGATTAATTTAATTTAAAAGATCCTCTCTTGATGAGACATGTTAGTACCCCTACGTGTTGTAAGATTCTACTACATGATGTGTATCATAAATAAAAGTATGTTTATACTATGATATCACACAAAATGCAAATCATACATATGAATTGACAATGTTACCCTAACATTATTTTGGCTAAAGATCATCTGGATCAATCAAATTCATAACACATCACTTGATTGGGCTATCCATACCCATCATTGGTGATGCTAACCAAGCTTGAGAAACTATCTCATTATTTGGGCAATATCATCAATGTGGGCCCCATAATATACATAACAGATAAATAATCCAAAGCATAAGCTCACCATTTGGGTAAACTAATTTAAGGATCATCTAATATCTGATATTATTAAGCATAAACATACATTGGGAAAACCATGCCAACTGAATATGACCACAAAAATCTTTGTTAACTTAATTATAATAGATAATAAGCATAATTCAATTATTAGTACAAAATAATTAATTTTAAGAAAAAAACGATCTCTCAGACATTTTTTAGAATGGCTAAGTTTGGTTTCCCCTAAAACCAATAAAATTAATGAAAGGTTTAATTACCTATTTTTCATAATTTAAAATAACATAAAGTATGTAATACCACAAAATAAATCATTTCCAAACATATTCTGTAAATATCCTAATTTCCTTATAAGCCTTAAAATGTCTTTTGTTTCACATAAATACCCCAAATATTCAAAATTGAGATAAAATCCCCTTCCCTTGCCTAATTTAATCACAAAGTATAAAACAATGTCGATAATTATATTGTATATTTCATGGCATTTAATTCAACAAATTTCATGTATAATATATTTTAAATAAAGAAGTATATTATAATTATATAGGGAGCTCACAATTAAAGAGTTAATTGATCCCTTATAATTTTGATTATATAAAAATCAATATAAAATAATATTTAATATTATATAAATTAAATTATTTATTTCTCTAACCTAATATCTAACCTTATTAATATACATTTAAACATATAAAATATAAACCGACCAAATGTGATTTCCCCACTACCCTTCCCATCAATTCACAATAATGTAAAATTAAATATCCATGACCAACAAATTAATAAAGATATTTAGAGACTCAAGGAAGTTACTACCACGATATAATTGTTAAACATAGGAATAAGTGTGGAGTAGCTCACACTCTCAAAAATAAACATGACCACTGTGCATATACATTTTATAAATGTCAAGTCCGAACATGGAGATAAATGTGTCTCATAGCCTATTGAAAGCATAAAGGCTGTTGAGTCCATTGAAAACCTTGACTGGGATGGGATGCAGTTGCACTTGGATTGAAACATATGTGATAAAGAATGGTGGTGGTGTTGCTCTTGGGTTGAGTTAAAGAAAATAAAAGAACATAAATTGATATGGAAGGAGTGTTAATGTTGTAGATTGGTTTGGCAAACTTTGATTAATCCTGATTTACACCTGTCTTTGTGCAAAGTTGGTAATAATTTTAATTCATGAGACAACATTTCCTTGAGTCATTTTATCTAATATTTTTTTTTTAATATTACTTATTTTAATTTATGTCAATGTTGTGGGGACGCAGAAACAAATATGTTTCTATGAAAAACATAATTTTTCAAAAATTCTTAATTAGGAAACATCATGGAATTGTCTATATATATATATATATATAAACAATGAAATATACTTAGGTTGTCTTATAAAATATACGAACAATTAAAAATATGTAGTGTTCATTTATTCATTAATTCAAAGACTATATATATATATATATATATATAAACAATGTAATATACTTAGGTTTAGTGTTATAAAATATAAGAACAATTAAAAATATGTAGTGTTCATTTATTCATTAATTCAAAGACTATATATATATATATATATATATATATATATATATATATATATATTCAGATTTAGAATAAATCATTTAGATTGTTCTCAATCATGAATGCCACACCCACTATTTTTCAACTTTATCATTTAGTGACATTTCCATTAATTTATCTATTGCTCTCGAGTCACTATGGCCTTCAATAAATAATTTAGGCTAATAAGGAAAGGATTCTTGTTTCTAAAGAGATGACCAAAATATAGCCTAGAAGTTTCTATAAGGTTCACTTATGGATTTTAAGAGTTTTCCCATATATATATATATATATATATATATATATATATATATATATATATATATAAAATCTATAATCCAAAATTCCTTCAATGCAAAATTCATTACTAAATTAATTACAGTACCTACTTGGTACACTTCTCCATTTTACTGTAAATAGATTTTCCCTTCTTCCTTCCAAAGTCTTCTTTTTCTCTTCCACTTCCACTTCCCTTTCTCATATATCTTTCATGTATCATTGTGTGTCTAAATCCCTTTATTTTTCTTTCCTTAATACTATTTTTCTCACCATTTCCCTTTTGCATGCCACTTGTAGGCTTTGTTCTCAAACAATAAGCTGGAAGTGCCACCATTAATTATCAGATAAATACCCAATCTATCACCCTTGATTTCCCCAATTTAATATGAAGGTAACTCAACTTCTCTTTCCAAAAAAAATCATCATAATATTTCATGCATTACTAATAATCAATTCTAGACAAATCTTTTTAAAGTATGAGTTTATCCTAGTGTTTAATTAGGATTTATACCCATAATCAATTTAGCATAATTAATAAGTTAAATATCATAATTTAATATTTATCTAATATAATTAAACAATTTAAGATTATATAAATCTTTATTTTGAAAAATCAAATATAAAATTACTACTATTTTAATTTCTAATGGAAATATGCATTAATGACATAAATATATAGAGCACAATATAAAGCATCTTGCAACATAATAATCATTATACCTAATTTCAAATCCATGGATTTAAAAGTAAAAACATACAGTGAAATCCTCCCCCCTAAAATCGGTCATCACCTCAATGACACAAAAGTTTCGAATGACATTAGAGTTTATTAGCATATAAACATAGTATATATTATCATAGCATGTAAATAACTACAAATTTTACCTTAAAAAATCATACTAGGGCACACATTTAATATTATTCATAGAGTATCAGTCCCACAAGACCTTACTTGATGATATTTTCTATTTTGTAATTAATTTTTGTGAATGCGACTTAAGCTAATTGATTAAACATGACCACCCTAGGGTCCAATATAACTTGGAAAAAGTCTTACAAACTTTCCAAATACACATGAGATCATCATATAAGTCAAAAAAATAACTAAGAAGAGTTCCACGAAACCTTCCAGTCCCTCTAAACATATCTCCCACCTAGAGAGTGTATTTATCAAACTAGAGAAAAGTATTTAGGGCACCTATCAAGAATAATGTTCATATATTAATACTATTACTACTTTACATAGCTTCAGATAAGTATAGCATGTCAATATTGTCCTAACTCAAACAGAGCTTTAGACAAGTATGATGATGAATAGGAACTGGTAAAAATGTATATAATCATGGAATAACCATCCATATGGAACACCCATCTGGTATACATGTGTATGGCCATACAACTAAATTTGAAAAATTCTACCTATCAAATCCCAGATTCAATAAATCCATCTATCAGATTTGACTCAGTACCAACAATCTAAGTCAATGTGAGGCTAAGTAGGATACCATCCTATCACTTAGAACTCATGTTACCAATTCATCACTCTTCCCTTAGGTCTTTATGACTTGAGGATCTCCAAATAAAAATATGTACATAGCTCAAAGAAACACAATTTGTACTAAAAAATCATAAAAAACATTACTATATGCTATATGATTTCCATATGTACTAACATACATATAAGAAAATCATATAATCATCCCGAGATTGTATTGAGTTGCTACTAGCTAAACATAACTAGGATCATAATTTCCCAACTTAACCTATTATATAAACAATCTCACAATTAATATAGCATACTTAGGTGAAGTATTATATCGATCTTCGACCTTATAAGTGAGACCATGTCTCTTGCTTGCACGACTAGCACACAAGTTTAAAAGTTTATCTCTACTTTTACCAAAGTGTTCTATACATTTAATACCTTACTTGCTCCTAGAAAAAAGGTACACATACTACTCTTCAAAACATGCTTATATATATATATATATATATATATATATATATATATATATATATATATATTAGTCTAATGAAGATAGATAATAACATACTAATTATAATCAGCTATAATTAATATAAATCCATTGTTAGCCACTCCTCATGGTCAAGTCTATATTTTTATATAAAATAATAACTCTATAAAGTTATAAGTAGAAATTAGAGAGATAATGTCTCAAAAAAAACTTCCTACATTTCCTCACTTGGTAAAAGATAACACCATAAACCACATTACTTACCAAATTGTAAGAGTAGAATAATAACCTACTTCCTCAATTGGAAAGCAAATATTAACCACAAGGATGCACTAATCTATCTAATCCTACAACTTTTCTCAATAAGTAGGAAACACTATCCCATGAACTTAAGAGAAATGAGATCAAACAATATTTCAGAAACATGTCTCTACTTAAGAAAATGCTAAATCAACATCCTAAAAATATGAACCTTTTCGGTAGCTTAAAATGATGTACGAGTAGAATGAGAATAACACAAAGGAATTTATAATCAAGTTATCTGCAATCAACTAAATAAATTCCCATTCCTATTTTTTATGTATTCAAGACACAAATTGAAAGCACATAAAATTAAAATGAGAAGCACTCCATACATGTTAAACATAAACACAAATGATGAAGGTGATTCGATTACCAAAAAATATGTAGTCATACTCAAGGTGTTCAATCAAAAGATCAAAAAAAAATATGGTAGGAAACTCTTGTTCACAACTCAAGAACTAAGATGTGTATTCTCCTACCCATACACCTTATAAAATCATCACCAATGAGACACTCGATAAACCCACACTTTAATAAATTCTAAGGGGTTACGAATGCTCTTAAGGTACTCACTCAATGTACCACATGTTTTTCCAAATTCTCCTTTCTAAAAAATAGAAGATACAAAAATGTTAATGGACTCATTAGGTCCTAGTGTTCGAGCCTAAGTTATGATACCACATGTAACAACCCTCCTAGTTATACCTAGAAAAAGTAGTATTCAAAAAAAAAAAAAAAACTAAACACTGAATATTCATTTGACCACGATTACTACAATACTTTATTCATTCAAATAATCAATAAATTTAAGTAGTTATAGTTTGAACATTCTAATACTGCTAACCATAGAATAAAATGTAAGATACAAAAAGTTTACTATCTCACTAGGGATATTAGCACAATCCAAACTTACATACTAAGTATTATTACTAATTCAACCAACTACATGGATTACTATGCAATAAATATTACCCTAACCTAGCCTAAGGATCTAGAATCGATGCCTACACCACACTTGGGTAGCCTACACATCTTCTCCTCAAAATTAGGGTCTAATGTAGTTCTTAATTCAATTGTAACGGTCTCCTTCATGAGACGTCACCACTGAAGGGGTTGACACTCTATGTCAATCAAGGAACAAACTACTCATGACACAAGTGAGCTTCTAAAGCTTAGATCTACAATCCCACAGCTAAGAGGCATACTCTAACATAACATCTTACTAATCTAGGCTTGTGTGATTACCTAAGTACTCTCACATAAAAACCTAGATATAAGCAATGATGAAGGAATCCACATTCCTAGTTCCATATAAAATAACATGTTAGACACATGAGTAATCTAGGTATATATAACAAAGTGAGACATACCATACATAACAGTCATACCTATCATTTGTTTATACTCTCAATATTGTATATACACATACATTTTGTCTTACTAGCTGATTTAAACATACTACTCAAGTAATAATCATAAAATAAGTTGAACAATTAGTTTATGTAAGAGACTATATATACAGCTACAATATATATCACCTGAGTATATACATCTAAGTTGAAGGATCATATGATATACCATACCATCATAGTTTATGATCACTCTACCCAACATTATCAACCTTAACATCTATATTTATTTAGGTATGGGTCAAGATATAATAATTATAGTAAATACATCTGGGTATTTTTTATACTATAAAACACTATAACATCCCATACTTTCATAGGTCTTTGGTCTTTGAGTATCTGACTCAACACCAAAAACAATCTTCACCCAACCATAATAAATAAAGCAAGTCAGGATTATACTATCTGAGTATACATTCAACAACAATCCAATGAGAACATAATCTCAAGGCACACCTCATGAAGCACTATGCTATTATATAAATTTGAAATCACTTGCACAAATAATTTCTTCATGAAATATACCACATACAATGTTCATCCTATAAGATGTGACAAACTTGATCCTACTGACAAGTTTGCATAACAATACTATACTATATAAATGTTATTTGGTTTTACTATCATTCTAAGCAAAGCTATAGTAAATATCACACTAAGGAACACTTGTAGAGTTAGCTTCATATACCCATGCTCACTCCTTGAGCTGACATACATATATATGATGTCACTTACATATGCAAAATCATGGCTAAATGTAGTTCTACCAAATACTAAAGGTATAAATGTTTACTTAATAATACCTCATACGAACACATACAAGGAAAATGTATAAATACATTTATTTATTATAGAGAGAAGACTTGATGGTCTTTACAACCCTATCACTTACATTAAATAGGTATAATCTAGGTCTATTGATGTCCAACATCATTCTCATGTCCTCTTATACTGTCACACTATGAATCTTTACTACATACAAAAAGGGTATCAAATAGTTTGTATACCACTAAGCAATTTGAAATCATAGTATTATCCTCTTAGGTATAATATCTACATATAGATGTGTTACATAACCATAGAGTAAGTATGTTTTGGTTCTTGATTCGAGAGTCCTTACATAACCATACCATCTGGGTATACATATCAAAGGACTTTAACATCATGTATGCAATATCAAATATCAATAAATATTGCATGACTATATCATATCAACTGAGTATGATAAAAATCAGTCTATAATTAGTTAAAGTAGAGTTCAACATTGATCAAACTAGCTAAGTGATTTAATTGAAAAGAGCCTCTCTTGATGAGACATGTTAATACCCCTATGTGTTGTAAGATTATACTACATGATGTGTATCATAAAGAAAAGTACATTTCTAATATGATATCACACAACATGAAAATCATACATATGAATTGACAATGTTACCCTAACATTACTTTGGCTAAATATCATCTAGATCAGTCAAATTAAAAACACATCACTTGATTGGGTTATCCACACCCATCATTGATGATACTAACGAGGCTTGAGAAACTATCTCACTACTTGGGCAATATCATCAATGTGGGCCCCATAATATACATAATAGATAAATAATCTAAAGCATAAGCTTGCCATCTAGGTAAACTAATTTAAAGATCATCCAATATCTGATATTAATAAACATAAACATACATTGGTAAAACCATGTCAACTGAATATGACCATAAAAATATTTATTAAATTAATTATAATAGATAATTTTAAGAATAATTCATTTATTTTTACAAAAGAAGTACTTTTAAGAAAACAACGATCTCTCAAACATTTCTTAGAATGGATAAGTTTGGTTTTCCCTAAAACCAACAAAATTAATGAAAGGCTTAATTACCCACTTTTCATAATTTAAAATAACACAAAGTATGTAATACCAAAGAATCAATCATTTCCAAACATATTCTATTAATATCCTAATTTCTTCATAAGCCTTATAATGTCTTTCATTTCACATAAATACCCCAAATATTCAAAATTGAGATAAAATCCCCTTCCCTTGCCTAATTTAATCACAAATATAATCACAAAGTATAAAACAATGCCAATAATTATATGGTATATTTCATGGCATTTAATTTATATTTAATTTAACAAATTTCATGTATATTATAAATAAAGAAGTATATTAAAATTATATAGGGAGCTCACGATTAAAGAGTTAACTAATCCCGTATAATTTTGATTGTATAAAAATCAATATAAAATAATATTTAATATTATATAAATTAAATTATTTATTTCTCTAACCTAATATTTAGCCTTATTAATATACATTTAAACATATAAAATATAAACCAACCAAATGTGATTTCCCCACTACCCTTCCCGTCAATTCACAATAATGTAAAATTAAATATCCGTGGCCAACAAATTAATAAAGATATTTAGAGACTAAAATAAGTTACTACCATGATATAATTGTTAAACATAGGAAAAAATTGAAGCATCTCGCACTCTTTAAAAGAAACATGACCACTATGCATATACATTTTATATATGTCAAGTCTGGACATGGAGATAAATGCATTTTGTATCTTGTTGAAAGCATAGAGGCTATTGATTCCATTGAAAACCTTGATTGGGATGCGATACATTTATGATTGGGTTGAAACATATGTCACAACTAATGGTGGTAGTATTTCTCTTGGGCTGAGTTAAAGAAAATAAAATAATAGAACTTGATATGGCAGCAATGTTAATGCTACAGACTGGTCTGGCAAACTTTGATTAATCCTAAATTACACCTGTCTTTGTGAAAAGTTGGTATTAATTACAATTCATGAGACAACATTTCCTTGAGGTGTTTTTTTTAGTATTTTTTGAAAAGAAGCTTACTTTTTTTTAATTTATTTCAATATTGTGGGGAAATAGAAATAGATACGTTTCTGTGAACAAAACAATTCTTCAAAAATCCTTAATTAGGAAACATCATAGAATTGTCTGTACAATATATATATTTATAAACAATGTAATATACTCATTTTTAATCTTATAAAATATAATAACACTTAAAATATGTAGTTTTCATTTATTCATTACTTCAAAGACAAAATATATATATTTAGATCTATAATAAATCGTTTAGATTATTCTCAATCATGAATGCCACACCCACTATTTTTCAAATTTATCATTTAGTGACATTTTCCTTAATTTGTCTATCACTCTCAAGTCACTACAGCCTTCAATAAATAATTTGGGTTAATAAGGAAAGTATTCTTGTTTCTAAAGAGATTACCAAAATATAACTCAAAAGTTTCTACAGGGTTCACTTATAGATTTCAAGAGTTTTCCCCAATTTTAATATATATTTATTAAATCTATAATCCAAAATTCCTTCAATGCAAAATTCATTACTAAATCAATTATATTACCTACCTAGTATGCTTCTCCATTTTGTTGTAAATAGATTTTCCCTTCTTCCTTTCAAAGTTTTCCCTTCTTCCTTTCAAAGTTTTCTTTTTCTCTTCAACTTCTGCTTCCTTTTCTCGTCTATCTTCCATGTATCATTGTGTGTCTAAATCCCTTTTTTTTTCTTTCCTTAATACTATTTTTCTCACTATTTCCCTTTTGCATGCCACTTTTAGAAGTGCCACCAATAATTATCGGATAAATTCTCAATCTATCACCCTTGATTTCCCTAGTTTAATATGAAGGTAACTCAACTTCTCTTTCTGAGAAAAATCATCATAATATTTCATGCATTACTAATAATCAATTCCATATAATTTTTTTAAAAATATGAGTTCATCCTAATGTTTAATTATTATTTATACACATAATCAATTTATCATAATTAATAAGTTGAATATCACAATTTAATAATTGTTTAATATAATTAAACAATTTAAGATTATATAAATCTTTATTTTGACAAATCAAATATAGCATTACTACTATTTTAATTTATAATGTAAAGATTAATTAATGACAAAATTTTATAGATAAAAATATAAATAATATCACAACATAATAATCATGATAACCAATTTCAAATCCATGGATTTAAAAGTAAAAACATAGGGTGAAATCAAGAGGTGACAGTGTATCTTGATGATGTAACATTTTTATCTAAGGATACAAAGGATCACTTGAATCACCTAAGGAATATTTTTGAGAGGTGTATAGATTTTAGGATATCTCTCAACCCAAATAAATGTGTGTTTTCTATCCATGAACGCAAACTCTTAGGACACATTGTCTCTAAGAAGAGCTTATCCATAGATCCTGAAAGGGTGAGTGCCATCTTGGAATTGTTTTTGCCCAAACACAAAAAAGGTTTGTAAAGTTTATTTGGGAAAATTAATTTTATAAAGAGGTTAATTCATTATGTTTATAATCTTTTCAAGCCTCTAACCTATATTCTAAGGAAGGATGAAGTGTTTACTTGGACTAAAAGAAGGAAGGAAGGTTCTGAGGAGATTAAACAAGACATTGCCCAAGCTCCTACTCTTGCAAGTCATAATTTCTCAAAGGATTTAAATTTTTATAACTTTGGGAATTAAGAGGTAATATATTCCATGCGTAATCAAATGAGGAAAATTGGAGCAGCCTATTTCCTTCATTAGTCAAGGTTTGGAAGGCTATGAGGTAAGATATACCTATGTTGAGAAGCAAGTACTTTCAATTATTAGGAGCCTAAAGAATTTTAGGCATATGTTATCTAAAAACAAGATTCACATACTTTGACCTCATCCTAGTGTCAAATACTTCCTTTTGAGAAAATATTTGAATGAAAAGAGGGCTGGTTGATCACAAAATTGATGGAGTATGATGTGGAAATCAAGACAACCAAGCTAGTGAAAGGGAAAGGGTTATGTGAGCATCTTGCTTCAGATTTGAAGGATTAAAAAGAGGTTGTTTTTGCACTCCATGATGACCATATGATAGTTATAGCTTCATCAATAATAATTTAGACACAAGATATGATCCATTTTCTTCAAATTGGTGAGTGTCTACAAGGCCTAGATAGAGCTAAAAGAAGGTACTTTAGATTTTAATCCATTCCTTATGTACTTGTTGATGGATTATTGTTTAGTAAAGACTTTTTATGTGTGTTATTGAGGTGTATAGAATCATATCATATTGATAAAATACTATTTGATTTTCATGATGGAGTAGTTGATGGTCACTTTGCTTTAAGAACCACAGTTGCTAGGATTATGAGGGCTAGATATTTTTGGCTAATATGTTTAAATACACACATGTTTTGGTATGAAAGTGCCCAAAATGTGATATATTTGATGGTAAACAAAATCTTTTTGCCTTTCCTCTTCATCCAATTCAAGTTGATGCACCCTTTATGCAATGGGGTTTAGATTTCATAGGCCTAATCAATCCACCTTCTAGTGTTAGTCATAAATGAGTGTTGACTACTACAAATTACTTTACAAGATGGGTAGAGGATATATCTCTCAAGGAGGTTAATGAAAAATCAGTTCTAGACTTCTATGAAGGTATAGTAATAAGGTTTGGGGCTCATTCAAGAATAATTTTAGATAATGCATTGGATTTTCTTAGAATGAAGACAAGTGAATGGGATTTAAAGCATGGAATCTATCTTAGAACCTCTTCCAACTATTATCCACAAGGGAATGGAATACCTAAGTCCAACAATAAGAATCTGATCAGGATCACAAAGAGAACAATGAGGGAACCAAAGGACTTGGCATTCCAAGTTGAAGATAGCCCTTTGGAATAATAGGATAAATTTAAAAAGAGCTATTAGGAATTCACCATACACACTTGTTTATGGGAGAGAAGATAGACTACCTATTTCACTTGAACTACCAGCCTTGGATCTCACTTATCATCTGGAGTTGATGGAAAATGAAATCATGGAATTTAGGTTGTGTGAGTTGATGGAGCTTGAAGAGACAAGAGATCAAGCCATGAAAACTATGAGAGCTCACCAAGATCAAACAAAGAGGTAATTTGACAAAAAATATATGCCAAGGAGTTTCAAAGAGGGAGACATTGTTCTAAAGTTAGATGAAGATAGGGCCAAACCTAGAAGACACACAAAGTTTGATGCTTTAAGGAGTGGCCCATATGTTATCACAAAATATAAGTAACACAATGCTTTCCAAATCTCAAGGTTAGATGGAGAGGAGTTTCATATCATAGTCAATGGGATATATCTCAAACATTGATACTAAGGTTCTCCTCTCTCCTTGTACATAGTTTCTTGCTTTATTTATGTTCCCTAAGTGCTTATGCACATGTGTGAGTTTTGTATCATGTCTTGCCTTGTTTTGTGTCTTGATTTGTTGGTGTGGTGTGTTTTCTTTTTGTAAAATTAATTGCTAGTTATCTTCAAGAATCCATTGACTCCATTGGCCTTGACAGGATAAGTCTATTGGTCCTTAGTATAAAAGGCATACCACCCCTATGAGTTACCATTTTGTTGACCAACTTTAAATTTTGGTCAAATTGGGGCACCACTAAGAAAAAATTTTGATTTAAAATGTTTTAAGGGGTCCTAATATATTGTCATAGGAAGTATTACTTGTCATCTGATGTCATTTGAGGTCATATTAGATTTGGTCTTAGTTACATTAGTCAATTTGTCCATTAGGGGTCATTTTATGTGCCTTTGAGAGTCATTAACAGAAATGGCATGTTTACCAAGGTGATTAGGTGTCTTAATTTCATGGAAAAAATCTAATAGGTTAGTATGAGTGCAGTATATGTTAGTCACATTAAAAGGTTGCAGGCTCTCTAAGTGAAACTTCAAAAATTAGTTGAAAAAGAGGGAAAATGGTACTTATATGGCACATAGGGAAGTTTTTCACATGTGGAGGACAATGGGGGGTATCCTAATATTTATAAAAATAATATCCATAATTTTTTAATCTATATGTGCCATTTTGAATCCAAAACCATTCTGCACTTTTATGGTTTTTCTAGATAGATTAAAGTGACCCTCAGGTTTTTACTCAGTATGGGAAGCACAAGAAGTTTCAATATAAACACTTTTGGAGGTGATAATAAAATAGGAGACATTAATTTTAATATCAGTAAGTTTAATATTGTTAAAATATGCTTTATTAACAATCACTAATAAGTTGACTATGCAAACTTGCCAGCTGATTGGTGCACCCTATAGGTTTTGCTCAATTTCTACCAAATCCATATGAACTAGTTAGTGATGTTGGTTCCAAAGTATTTGTAATTCCTTATCACATGGTATCAATTATTTATTTTATGTTCCATGGTGTTTATATGAGTAATTTGGTTCATGTTGCAAGAGGGTGGCACCAGATGTAGTTTTAATTGAAGTACTTCTTGTTCTCTGAGTGTGTTCTCATGTAGGTGTCTCATACATCTTGTAAATGGTGTTATATAAGCCTCTATGTCATTTTATCATCTCCTTTCATGTTTAATATTCATCATGCCACTCCTTAGATTCCTTATTAGTTATTTTCCCTCTATGGTCAGCTCTTTACAAAATTATAGATGTAGTTTCATGATTGAGTAGGTTCATCACACCTATGAGGTGGTAATGGAGGTGTATTGGTCTATAAAAGACTTTAAAATTGTAATGAATCCCTTTTTTCATGTTTTTTGAGGTGTAAAGTTTGACCACATGTTCATATGCCATGCCAAATAGCCACTTGATGCCTATGTCTATCCTTTTTCACATGTTGGCAAATGATCTTCATGTTGTAACAAGTGTTTTGAAGCTAGTTAAAAGTTTCAAAGGATGGAGATCACATTATTAAGGATTGATAATGGAATTTGTATAGTATTGAGCTAGTGCATCATGTTTTTACCACTTTATATTGCTCTGCTTACATATTCTACCTAAAACATGTACTTACAGACCTTTGATGACATCATGTTAGTGTAAGGGGAGATGGATGTGTGTCACAACTTCTTGTTTTTACTTTAAGTGAATTTGGAGGTTCATAAAAGGCATATGATTTTCATTTAAACTCATGGTTTATAGTGGTTCGCACCCAATCTACTATTTTGCTTCTCAAAACAACCTTCTACAGGTGGTTGACCATGGGTTAGGGTGTTGTATGGAAGGGTAAAAAAATGTCACACTCCTTTTTCATCTCCATCACAAGAAATCCTTAAAATTCCCATAGAAGCATCATAGAAAGAAAAATGGAAGCATGAACCCAGTTTGAGGATCAAAGACTCAGTTTAGGGATGGAATCCCTAAAAGAGCAAAGTAGAGCTCTTGGAGGTTTTGGTGGACCTTATAAAGCATGTTTACAAGGTGTTTTAAGACATATAGATGGGTGAAACTTATATACCTATCATATGATAGGGACTCTACCAATTTTGAGAAGGAAAGGACAAGGGGAAGG
Source organism: Torreya grandis (assembly GCA_037957365.1). NCBI lineage: Eukaryota > Viridiplantae > Streptophyta > Pinopsida > Cupressales > Taxaceae > Torreya > Torreya grandis. The sequence goes on from JARHVA010007160.1 coordinate 389,813, forward strand.
TGGTTTTGTAAATCTTCAAAAGTACCTCAGAACACACTAAAAACTTCAATGACATCTACAGTCTTGTAGATGTAAATGACCTCTTAGCCACCTCTAAGAAACAACATAAAAAAATGGTTGAGGTCAATGGTGTCAACTAGTATAATGAGGTATAATGAAGTAAAATTCATTAGGATATTGTTGAGATAGAAAATTATTCACCTCTTAAACCATCTACAGGTACCCTCAAGCATGGGAATGACACCTATAGGGACCTTAGTCCAATCAGCTAGTTTAGGTGAAGAATCTATGGCTTATGAATTTATTATGTGGTATAGGTCCCATTAAAAGTGACCTTGATATGACACCAATGTTACATTCTTCAAAAGGAATCTTGGAGAGACCCTTGTTCTTCATAAAATCATCTCAACCAAACTCCCACAAAAGTGTCTCAGTCCTACAGGTAGGGACCCATTTTAGGTGGTTTAAAAGTGAACTAACATGGTGAATGGAGATTAGTAATGCTATTGAAAATCAACAGTAACCTAAATTAACATGTGTTTGATGTCATGAGACCCTCTCAAAGAGTAAAACAAGCTTACACATAGTCTTAGCCCTATTTTCACCAATAATATGGTCTAAGCAAGCAAGGGTTAAATTGAGATATGAACTGACTATAAAGAAAAAAAGGGCCCCAATGACTAAAACATGGTTTATGATGATCCAATAGATGATATAAAAATCCCCATACCTCACTAAAGTGCTCAGATGATTTCTGTACCCAATAAATGAGCAACAATCCATACATGTGACTAAGAAGGCTCTTTTGTCCCATGAGCAAACATGATGAATATATATTGGGGAAGGGTTTTGAATAGGTTTAAAAGATCCATGAACATGAAATTAAGGTGATAAATTTGTTGTAACAGCCCAAAATCATGGTATTGGCTTAGAGAAGTCACCTATAGGTGGATTTGGAGAAAAAATGTAGAAAACAGTGTTTTTAAGGACTTTTTAAGGCATTTTGAGATGGTTGGGCACCCTAAACATGAAAATAGGAAAAACCCTATGGTAAAAATGGTAATTCATACTTGGAAAAAATAAAAAAATGATAATTTTTCACAATGGTTAAGGGAAATATCTCTCTATTTTGTCTTAGAGGTCAGCTAGTCTAGCAAAATCAGAACTTGGCAAAGTGACCAAATGAATGTAGAATGGGCATGGGACTTGATGTGAAGCATTAGGGACATATAAAAACCTATAATGAGGTCTATATAATAAATTTAAGGGATAATAATAATTATATAAGGCTTAGATTCATAAAATTACCCATTTTTCCCTTACACACAGTCCAAATAGGCAAGTTTTCCACTAAGCTTAATTAGCAATTAAAGAAAGGAGATGAAGTAGGGTGCTTGGAGTAACTTAAAATGGATTGTTGAGTTAAAATAAGGTGTGAAAATTCCTAATACACTAATGAAAATATGAGACAATATTCCTAATAACCAAAATTCATCAAGGTGCCTAGTAGACCTATTGAGTTTTGAGAAGGCCTAATGCAAAATAGTAGTCTGTCTTCACTTTTGACCCTAGATGGACTATCCAAAGGATTGAAGAAGGTTTTTTGGGTCAAAATATAGGTTTAAGAGATTTTTTAGTGAAAATAAGTGATCAGAAGAGCCATCTTTGAGCTCAAAACCACTCACCCTTATGCAAAATTGGAAAAATAAGCTCGATGGGGTGACTTGTGAAGCTCACATATCCTTAGAGGATCTACATGGGAACTAAAGAAATTTAGAGGAGTTAAAGGGGTATGTAGAAACTAATTTATGGAATTGGTTTGAAACTTAAATGTCTAAAATTTATGAATAAAGCTTAAGACCTGAAACTAATCAAAAACCCTTGGCAGAGACTCGATTGGGAAAATGAGATTGAAAAGATAATATAAGGACATATTTTGGCAAGTAAAACTATTATATCATGAAGAATACTCACTCAGACTACTTAATACCATGATTGGTTGTATGGAATTGTGTGAACATCATGCAAAATAAGGTTTTTCTCACCATTTTGTGTATTTTTTAGTTTCTAAAGAAGATATGAGGATGCAATAAAGTTTTGGTGAAGGATTAGGACTTTTTATAACCCCCCAAAGTAATTTCATGCCTGAGTAAAGTTTATAAGTGTTCAAAAAATTACCTTACTTTCAACTAGTCAAAATTGGCATAGTGAACACAAGGGTGAGAAGGGTGAAAACTCCAAGTATGGGCCTTTTTAAGGTGTACCTAAGTAGTATAAGGCCATGAATGGTATTTCCAAGTGTCATTCACCCATCCCACATATTTTCATGGAAAATTGAAGAAATTTTTTAGGCCAAGTGTGAGAGGTGACTGAAATAAGGAGTTTTTTTATGACTGCAAATAGTGATTACTTCATTCTAGGAGTTTTCAAAGGATTAGGAATGCAACAAATGAATGAAATTTCATGCTTTAAGGGCTTTCCTTTTATTCTAATCATCAAACCTATCCCTACTTATTGGTGAAACTTTCAAATATGTCCAAATGATGAAGGTAGTTTTCTAAGGCAAGATAAGAAAATTCAAGACATTTTTCATTAGTTTCATGAATTGTATGGACATTTAGATCCCCTAACATTGCATGGTTCATTTAAAATATCTTTCTCATTTAATTATAACCTATTTTATTATATTGAAACATGTCCAAGAGACCTTTGGACTTCCTTTTCCTTGTTCCTCTCTAAAAGGCTATAAATATGGACTCTTTTAGCTCTTTTGAGTAGCCTCCATTGGTTAATGGTGAAACCTTGGCCAATTATATACTTAAACATCTATTGAAGAAATAAAAAAAAGTTAATTTTCCTACTTACATGTTGTAATATTGAGTGTTGATTGTAATATTGTTGGTCCTATCTAGTATAAGTTGATCTTTTCTAGCATGTTACTCTTGATTATTCTCTAATATGCAGAAGAGTGATTGTTATAGGTATTTTATATTATTTTCTCTTAAGTTTATAGGTGTCATATAAGTGGTTTATGATTGTATTCCCAAAAATAATAATCCATTACCCTTGTAAACATGCAAGTACCTACTGAACCTAGCTTATGAAATTTTGATCTGACAATTTAGCTTGAGTTGTGAGTTTTGAGTGAAGGAAACTCTATTTAGATCTAATTAGTATAGGTTAAATATGTTGTCCCCCAAAAATATCACTCATTTTTGGGACAACATTTGAACTATTTTGGTCTTACAGACCAAAATTGTCTCTTCCCTTTTCAAAATTTGTCCTGGGCATTTAGATTCCTCATTTTCCAAGCTTCTCATAAATCTATGGACTCTTCAGGATTGAATCTACATACTCTATAGGCTTGAATCTATGGACTCTGCAAGCTTGAATATACGGACTTAGTAGGAAAAGAAATTCTATGGACTTTGTAGGCCAAGTTCAATGGGCTTCACAGGTTTTGCAAGTGGGTTCAACCAAAAGAATCAGTTTCTAACACTTGGTCATTTTTAGGATTGGTTCAGTGCCTTGGTTCAATAAAAAATATCCATCGACAAGCATCTAAGCAAAGAAGGCTTGAACTATTGAACCACTTTGGTTCAAAGGTTCAATGAGTTCAAAGTTTAAAAGGTTCAACACTTTGGTTCATCCTTTGGTTCAAACAAATGGTTCATCAGTTGGTTCAAAGGCTTCGTTTGAACCGTTGAACCAAAGCTTGGTTCAACGATTGGTTCAATGCTTTGGTTCATCAACTTGGTTCAACGGAGTGGTTCATCAACTTGGTTCAATGGAGTGGTTCATCAACTTGGTTCAATGGAGTGGTTCATTGACTTGGTTCATCTGCTCGGTTTAAAGGCTTGGTTCAATGCTTCAGTTCATTTGATTGGTTCATTAGCTTGAACCATTTTGGTTCAAAGCTTGGTTCAATGAAGTGGTTCAACCAAGCGGTTCAATGTTTGGTTCAACCAAGTGGTTCAATCAAATGGTTCAACAGTTGGTTCATCGCCTTGGTTCAAAGGAGTGGTTCAAATGCAAAATTTCAAGAGAGCTTCCCAAAGAACAAGTGCCCTTGCGGAGGGCACTTGGTCAATAAAAGTACCCTTCGGAAGGGTCATTTTCAAAGAAGGCCAAAAAGGTAATTCTTTCGTATTTTGTTTAAGGAATTCAAAAAAGACTAAGGAAAGAAGCAATTCCTTCAGACTTTTTATTTGAAGGAATTCCTTTGGACAAAATTTTTGAAAGAATTCAAGAAATAGGTTGCAGGAAGAAAACCCAAAGGATTTTTTGAAGGCAAAGTGATCGAAACATTTTCCATAGACTTTTTGTCCGTGGGAAATTTCCACAGAATTTTTTTCCACAGGAATTTGTCCAAGTAAAATGCCTACAGAAACAGTCCACAGGAAAGCTGCGAAAGGCCACCGAAGGACCCTGAAGGGTAGGTGCCCTTATGGGGGACTCTCAGCTGCCAAATAGAAGGACACTTCCCCAAAGCTGAAGGGTCACCTTCCCTTCAAGAAAATGTAAAACAAGAAGCCTGAAGGCCATTCGAAGACTGCCCAAAGGGTAGATACCTTGTAGGGGGCTCTTTTCGACCCAAATCAGATCATTTCTTAAGGCTCAAAAGGGTAGGTTCTTTCTGAGAAAGTGCCAAATAGAAAAGCTGAAGAAGGACCAAGGGGTGACACGCCTGAAGACATCAAATTCAAGACAGTGAACTAGCCATTGAAAACATAGTGATGGGTGCACGAACGTCAATTTTAAAGCTCATAAAATAGCCATTGATCCTTTTAATCTATAGACATAAATGCATTCATAGGCTTTAAGGCCAAGACCAGTAGAAATCAAGGAAGGAATAGAATAAGAAATTGAATCCAGGACCCGATTCAATTAACCAAAAAAGGAGGAATGATGAAGAAGGATCAGATCACTAGGTGGACATTGAAAGTTGCAAACTTTCAATAGCGTGACTTGTTTCTCTGCATTGAGAAAAACAAATGGGTAGATGCCCCTAAATTATATCATGTCTTCTTAATAGATTCCAATGCAACATGATGTGTTACTATTCCTGAGTCCTTGAAGTGGCTATATAAGGGACTCTCTTTTATTGTAAATGTATCTATTTTTGACAATCAGAATGAAACTCTACCCAAATTGAAAGGCATTGCTAAGACTTTAAGCTCAGTTTGTTGATCATATTTTGTTATTGGAATAAGAAAGCAAGTGATTTTTCAAACTTTGTGCTATGATATCTTTGTTGTTGAGGAAACTGTTATTATGCCTTTTTCCTTAATATATCTTTTGTTCCTTTAATTCAACAAGTAGAATTAGTGACAATAGTTAGGAAGGTGTCCTGAAGAGTCAACTGTGGAGAGACTTTGTGCCCCCATAATTGCCTTTAGTGTGTTTTCTTTTCATTTCTATGTAAATGAATTTGGGATGACTTTGTGCCCTCATTGTCCTTCGTATCTTACTCTTGAGCAATTCATGTGGAGACTTTGTGCTACATCTCGATTTGCTAGTTACTACGTCCTTGGTTATGTTTTGTTGTTACTACCAAGAGTACTCTTATGGCTAGCTAAATAGTACTTTTGAAAGAAGAGGAGTGTTTTTTGTCATTTCCCTTGATTTTTTACTTTGATTTGCATGCATAATCTCTAAAGAAAGAGAGATGGATGGTTTGTCCTACCCTTGAGTATTATTTTCTGTTAATATATATATATATATATATATATATATATATATATATAGGGAACCTCCCCTTGATGAGAGGAGAGATCAGTCCCCTTTTGATGTGGTAAACCTACACATTTAGATGACTAATCTTCCTACTTTGGCTGATCAGACCTATTTTGTTTATTAGTACGTTGATCGATAAAATATTCAACCAACAGTTTTTGGTGACTCTGCTGGGAATATAACCCATTATCATTATAACCCTTATCCATTACAAACTCTAGAGACTCCATTACTTGTCTTACCCATTATCCATTTATAGCCTTACCATCTTCCTCCACCTCCATTATTTTATCTGGTCTGTAAAACTAGAGCTATTGGGAAAGAGTGTGTAGTTTGAAGCCTCACGCTGAAGCTGAGCCAGTCTTTTTCCATTTTTTTTAATTTGGCCACTCTATCCAGATTTGTTATCTCTATTTTTCTTAATTAAATCATGGAAACTCAAGGCCCCTGGGGTAACTCTTTTGGCCCACTCAACTTGACTCCATCTCTGCATGAACTCCCATGTAGTTCAAGAAATAATTTCCCCAAATTCTTTGGTGATGGGATAGTTCACCCTAATGAACACATTACAACCTTTAGCATAGCCTGTGGTGTTATTGGAGTAGAATTCGAAGACATGGTAGTTAGGATTTTTGTGGAGACACTACAAGGTGCTACTGCAGACTGGTTCTACCATCTGCAAGCTAGATTAGTGACTGATTGGGATACACTTAAAGCCAAGTTTGAAGCAAGGTTTAAGCCCATAGAAGATGCACATGCCTTGTTGGCCTAGCTCACTCAGATGAAGAAAGAGCCTCATGAGCCTATGAGAGATTTCATAGCCAAATTTGACAAATTGAAGAACAAAATTCCTATAATTGCTTGACCTACAGCTGAGAATCTCAAATGCTTCTTCATTAATTCTCAATTACTTGAAGTAAGTTTTATTTTGAGATGTGTTGGTCAAATAAATCTTGTTGTAGCCCAACTTTTGGCCACTGAGGTAGAAGATGATCTCATCTTAGCAGGGAAGATAAGAAGAGATTCAAATAGAAATAGATCTTCATCATCTTCTAAATATGCATCTATAGGCACCACTGATCTAATGGTATAAAAGTTGGCAAATGAATTGCAAGCCTTGAAAAGGAAAATGGCACAAAGTATGTCTTTTGCTCCTCTATATAAAGATATACCAAGGAGGACATTCCCTAATCAGCCATATCAAGGCAACACTGCTAGAAGTTAAGGGCAACCAAATCATCTTCCTTCCCCATAGAGGAACCATGTCCTTGAAGCACCTCCAATAAACTTGGTAGTTGGATATCTAGAAATAGAACATGTTTCCTATTTCCAACCTGAGTTTGAGCAAGAAAATGGCATTGATCTCTTCAGGGAGGATCTAGAAGAATCATCTAGTGGCTCCCACATTGGTTTCCTAAATTACCAGGATGAACCCAGAAGTGAAGGTGAAGCAATCAAAGGATCATATGCAGTATTCACTCAGCCCCAGAATCAATCAGCCCAACAGGCTGACAAAGAGAAGATAGAGGAGAAACCCCAACTAGAAATTTTAATTATTGATCAAAGAATCCCTCTTCCTTTTCAGTCAAAGGACCCAGTGATTTCCAAAGAAGTAAGTACATTGAACATCTCTACACCTTTTACTTTAGATTCACAGATCAGTCCTCCCCTCCTAAAAATCAAAAAGATGAACTCCCATCCTCTCTTCCAAATCCATCTCAGTCATTTGCCATGATTGATCATGTTAAGGAATCCAAAATTTAGATGACTGAGTTTGAATCCCTACAAGCCAATCCTGACCAATTGGACATTGATGGAGAACCAGATGTGGACTTGTCTGAGGCAAAATACATGGTCACCCAAACATCAATTCCTACAGCACAAATTTTGTTTGAGTCTTCAGGTAGGGGTAATTATTTATTTACCACAGAGAATGTTCATGTTTTTATAGATGAAATTCCTATAGCTGACAATCCAGGAATTGATCCAAATAAGAATTTAGGAGAATTGGTAGGACACAGTACAAGTAAGGAAGGATCTTCCATCTCTAACGAAGAGAAATCTGACAGGAGATCAACGTCTGATGATGCTTTGATCCTGAAATCCAATGGCAGCAATTTTTCCACCAATAATGGAGTTGGGACTGTGTTGATATCTCCTTAAGGAGATATTCTTCCTTCATGCAATTTGCAAGTCAACAATACCAACAACATAGTTGGATGTGAATCTCGGTTGCTCAAATTGAAGATTTCTCAAGATGAAGAAATCAAACTCCTTCACATCAAAGGAGATGTTAAGCTGATAGTTTGTCAAGAGTTTGATGTAGACAATCCAATCATATGCTGGACTGAATCAGAAGAACAATAAATTATGGTAATAGACCATGCTGCTGCAAATCAAAATCAGGCAAAGGAATCCTTCACCAAGAGAGCAAGGAGTTACGGTTTCTAGTTTGAAGACCACCTTCTACCATGGGGCAATAAGAAGAAAAAGCCAAGGGGAAGACACAGAAAATTGGTTTTCTAGTGGAGAACTCCATTCGCCCATCTCCCTTTCTGAGAGCAAAATGTCTTCTTGCTAGTTTATCAGAATAGAGCACTATTTTCATTGTCTCCCAAGAAGCAGCATCTGAAATACTTCAATTCTTGAAGTATCAAATCATTCCATTTGTACATATGCATATTTGTATAGTTTTTAATTCTATTTTGCTTTGTTTGTTTCTTTTTTTGATGCCTTTTATTTTTGGGTAGCATGACTCTGTAGCCCAATGGTACACATGAAGACACTGGAGATTCTGGATTCTACTCCCTTCAATTCTTTTTGCAATTGATAGAAGTTCCCCAACTAGAGCCAGCTATTGTCCCCCAAAAATATCACTCATTTTTGGGACAACATTTGAACTATTTTGGTCCTATAGACCAAAATTGTCTCTTCCCTTTTCAAAATTTGTCTTGGGCATTCAGATTCCTCATTTTCCAAGCTTCTAAAAAATCTAGGAACTCTGTAGGCTTGAATCTACAGACTCTGTAGGCTTGAATCTATGGACTCTGTAGGCTTGAATCTATGAACTCAGCAAGAAAAAAAAATCTACAAACTTTGTAGGCCAAGTTCAACAAGCTTCACAGGTTCTATAGGCTGGTTCAACCAAAAGAATCAGTTTCTAACACTTGGTAATTTTTAGGATTGGTTCAGTGCCTTGGTTCAATCAAAAATCTCCATCAGCAAGCATCTAAGCAAAGAAGGCTTGAACCATTGAACCATTGAACCACTTTGGTTCAAAGGTTCAATGAGTTCAAAGTTTAAAAGGTTCAATGCTTTGGTTTATCCTTTGGTTCAAACAAATGGTTCATCAGTTGGTTCAAAGGCCTCGTTTGAACCGTTGAACCAAAGCTTGGTTCAATGCTTCGATTCATCGACTTGGTTCAACGGAGTGGTTCATCAACTTGGTTCAATGGAGTGGTTCATCAACTTGGTTCATCTGCTTGATTCAAAGGCTTGGTTCAATGCTTCGATTCATTTGATTGGTTCATCAGCTTGAACCATCGACTTGAACCATTTTGGTTCAAAGCTTGGTTCAACGGATTGGTTCAATGAAGTGGTTCAATGTTTGGTTCAACCAAGTGGTTTAATCAAACAGTTTAATAGTTGGTTCATCACCTTGGTTCAAAGGAGTGGTTCAAATGCAAAAGTTCAAGAGAGCTTCCCAAAGGACAAGTGCCCTTGTGGAGGTCACTTGGTCAATAAAAGTACCCTTTAGAAGGGTCATTTTCAAAGAAGGCCGCAAAGGTAATTCTTTTAGATTTTTTTTAAGGAATTCAAAAAAGACTAAGGAAAGAAGCATTTCCTTTGGACTTTTTGTCTGATGGAATTCCTTCAGACAAAAAGTCTGAAAGAATTCAAGAAATAGGCTACGAGAAGAAAACCTGAAGGATTTTTTGAAGGCAAAGTGATCGGAACATTTTCTGCAAATTTTTTGTCCGCAGGGATTTGTCTGGGGAAAGTGCCTGGGGAAAATGCCCACAAAAACAACTCATAGGAAATCCGTGAAAGGCCACCGAAGGACCCCGAAGGGAAGGTGCCCTTGTGGGGAACTCTCGGTTTCCAAATAGAAGGACACTTCCCTAAAGCTGAAGGGTCACCTTCCCTTCGGGAAGATGTAAAACAAGAAGCTCGAAGGCCATTTGAAGACTGCTCAAAGGGAAGATACCTTGCAGGGGCTCTTCTCGACCCAAAGCGGATCATTTCTTAAGGCCCAGAAGGGTAGGTTCTTTCCTTGAAAGTGCCAAACAAAAAAGCTGAAGAAGTACCAAGGGGTGACACGCTCGAAGACGTCAAATTTAAGACAGTGAACTAGCCATTGAAAACATAGTTACGAGCGCATGAACATTAATTTTAAAGATCATAAAATAGTCATTAATCCTTTGAATCTACAGACCCAAATGTATTCATAGGCTTTAAGGCCAAGACCAGTAAAAAGCAAGGAAGGAATAGAATAGAAAATTGAATCCAAGACCTGATTTAATTAACCAAAAAAGGAGGAACGATGAAGAAGAATCAAATCACCAGGTGGACATTGAAAGTTGCAAACTTTCAATAGCGTGACTTGTTTCTCTGCATTGAGAAAAACAAATGGGTAGATGCCCCTAAATTATATCATGTTAGGTTGTGGAGCTAAAAGCTTCACTGATGTAGACATGGAGGAGGTTGCTGAGAGGTTGCTGAGTTGCAAAGAAACTGACATCGGTCTGATCAGCCAACCTTGGTCATATACAGTGAGAAGAGAAATCAACGTCGGTCAGGGATCTGCCAGCGTTGATCACCTCTAGGCAGATAGGGATCGACGTCGGTCACCTGTGCAATTCTAAAACTATTGGTTGCATGAATAGTTAGTTAATGAACCGAGTGTTTGCATGTTAAGAGCCAATTATAGACTTGAAGCTGTGGATCTAATTATTGTAATTGGATATCTAATTATTATTTACATGAGATCTATATAATAGACTCATGGGCTGTATTGTAATTTTTGCTAGTTAAGTTGAGAAAAGTTAGCTCCTTTTGTGTGTGAAGAGAGCAAGGTGTGTTCCTCCTAGTGCCACAGTGCCAAGTGTGGGTGCTGGTTTGGAGAATCAGAAGGGTTCTTCATGTATGTAGGATCTTGGTCAGCAGGTGTGCAAGGCCACGTTTGGAGATCTACATATGGTAAGTAAGACAATTGATATGCAAGTGTATGTGTGTGTGAGGTCTAGGTTTACAGGTGTGTAGAACCAGGTTGATCTACAGGTGGTAGTAGAATTAAGGTGACAGCAACACAACAGGGAGCAAGATCAGGTGGGATCTACTTGGAGTATGGTGTGTACTCAATTGGAGAGCAAAGAGGAAGGCAAGGTAGTTCCTTCCATAAGTAAGATCATTTGACTTGCAGGTTGTTACAAGTTCATGGGAGATCTACTTGGAGTGTGTTGTGTACTCGATTGAGTATGTTTGTATACTCAATGTACTGGTAGTAGTGGATACTGACTGGTTGGAGGTGAACACTAACTCTGTGTTTGAGTTGTGTGTTGGGATCGTAAGAGAGAGAGTGAGCTCTTGAAGGTGAATTATTGAACACTTGGTGTGGCAAACCTATAAGGTGGAAGAGTGTGGCGTCTCTTTGTTGTAATTATTTTTTGGAAGAGTATTAATATAATTGGGTATTGTCTCTCATATTTTGTGTTATTTATAAATTCTAGTTACTTATTGCTTCTGGTTAATTCCACATATTAAGTTGCTTGCACATGGTAATCAATGGTGCTTTTGGGTCCTAACAGTTGGTATCAGAGCATGTTTTTTTTTCTAAATTACCTGACAAGTGGTATCAGAGCTAAGGTTATAGGGAGCAAGTTTTGTGTTTGATTACAGGTCACTCTTAGGGGTTTCTGATTGAGTGGGAGTATAGCAATGGTAGAAGAAAGTACACTAAGAATGGAGGAATTCAAAGGCATGAATGGTCAATTACGATGTTATAGAAAGAAAGAGCAGGTAAATAAATATTGTTGGTTGGTAGAAGATCAGCATAAAGAAACTAAAGAAGCAGATGTTGCAGGTGTGGTTGCACAAGATGTTCTGGGATATTTCTTGGATAAAGTAGAATCTTCGTTTATAGATTTTGTTGCCTCTTTCCATGCAGCCCCAAATAGAGGGGTCGGTGAGCCTTGTCACATGGTTGGCAAAGGGGAAGTGTGGCTGAAATTGCAAGCAGCCAACACATGGGTGTTGAAGGAGATCATGCAGGTCCCAGTCTTGAAGATGCGGCTAATTACTTCAAGAAAGTTGGGTGATGAGAGATGCATAGAAACTCTCACAGTAGATTCTTGGAATGTTACCAAGGATGCACTTGAATTAGCATGTGGTAAGAAAGCAGGTACTCTTTATCTACTTTCTTGTATTACTGATTCTTCTTCTGTTGTGAAGACGTGGCTTTGTAGGCTTGGTCACATGAGCAAGAAGGAGATGCATGTTCTTAAGTGGAAGACAGATTTGTTTGATAGACTTAAAAACTAGAAAGCCTTGGTGTTCTTGGAGGAGATGATAGATAGAGATCAACAAATGGGGTTGGATACCTCTGAGCAGGGCAGATTGGACATGGGATTGATTCAAAGAAATCTTACGGATAAAAAGTCATCACTCACAGGCGTACACAGGTACTGACATCGGTCAAGGGTAATCGGCATCAAATAGATAGGCACCGATGTCGGTCATGTGCAGACCAGAGAATTTAGTGGTGTTAGGTAGGTGGAGACTGACGTTGGTAGGATAACTGGTGTTGGCAACCTAGACAGTCACATGAAACTGACGTCAGTCAGATGCAGACTGTGTGGTGATTGAGGTCAGTCACTGAGATAGATTTTAGGCAGATAGTAAGCTGTCAAGGAGTCTCAAACACCCATGGGGAGGATTGAAAGTGTAAGTAAGCCTCAAATTCATTATTCCTCTTCTTTATACTCATTACTCACTACAGAGTAGGAAGGATCCAAGAAATAGTGGGAGCATGGCACGAACAGGATGCAAAACCAAACGAGAGATTTGGTAGGGTTGCCAGTCGATATGAAAGCACTGAGACAAATGGATACCTTAGTTAAAGAATAGAGAGAATGGATATGTGAGACAGAAGGCTAGGTCATATGGTCTTGAGGAAGCTACAGGACAGTGGTACAGGGTTTGATAGGTGGATGACAAAGCAGGGCTTTAGTCAATATTAGTGTAACCATTGTGTTTGTCTTACCAGGTGGATGATGATTGCAACATTATCCTATTACTGTATGTGGATGGTATACTAGTTACAGGTTCAGACATATAGGGTTTTACTGAGCTAAGGGTAAGGTTAGTTTAGTGGCATGCCATGAGGAATTTGGAGCAGAAAAATTCTTTGGCATGAGAGACATGGAAGATCACAAGTTGATTTTGTCTCTAGTGGGAGCTGATGTGAATCAGGTGTTAGCAAGGTTCAATACACAGGATGCAGAACTGGAGCACATATAGGGCTGGATAGTTCAGTGCTTGAAATCACATGAAGTCTGGTATAGACCTGAGTTTTCTCCAGCAGTGGGAGCTGTCAGAGAGTTAGGAGCCAATTTGGGGAAGTGGGTTCTCAGGTATCTGAGAGGGACCAACAACAAGTATACATGCTATGCAGGGTCAGAACTTCACTACATGGGTTTGTAGGTTCAGATGTGGCAGGTTACTTGGATGACAGGAGGTGCACCATAGGTTGTGTGGTGGTTGGTCTTCAGGGTTGAGCTTGCAGAGGGATACAAGCTAGAAAATAGATTAGATGGTGTACAAGTATAGGTATAGTGTAGCTATTTATCTCCAAGTGGGAGATTGTTTGGTTATGGAGCTAAAAGCTTCACTATTGCAGACATAGAGGAGGTTGCTGAGAGGTTGATAAGTTGCAGAGAAATAGATGTCAGTCTGATCAGTCGATGTCGGTCATATACAGTGAGAAGAGAAATTGACATCGATCAGGGATCGGCTGATGTCAGTTACCTCCAAGCAAATAGGGATCGATATCGGTCACCTATGTAGTTCTAGAACTGTCAGTTGCATGAACAGTTAGTTAACAAACTGAGTGTTTGCATGTTAAGAGCCAATTATAAACTTGAAGCTGCAGATCTAATTATTGTAATTGGATGTCTAATTATTGTTTGCATGAGATCTATATAATAGACTCATGGGTTGTATTGTAATTTGTGTTAATTGAGTTGAGCAAAGTTAGCTCCTTTTGTGTGTGAAGAGAGCAAGGTGTGTTTCTCCTAGTGCCATAGTGCCAAGTGTGGGTGTTGGTTTGGAGAATCAAAAGGGTTCTTCATGTATGTAGGATCTTGGTCAGTAGGTGTGCAAGGCCATGTTTGGAGATCTACATATGGTAAGTAAGATAATTGATCTTTAGGTGTATGTGTGTGCGAGGTCTAGGTTTGCAGGTGTACAGAACTAGGTTGATCTTCAAGTGGTAGCAGAATCAAGGTGACAACAACACAACAGAGAGCAAGATCAAGTGGGATCTACTTGGAGTACGGTGTGTACTCAGTTGGAGAGCAAAGAGGAAGGCAAGGTAGTTCCTTCCATAAGTAAGATCATTTGAGTTGTAGGTTATTGTAAGTTCATGGGAGATCTACTTAGAGTGCGTTGTGTACTCAGTGGAGTATGTTTGTATACTCGGTGTACTGGCAGTAGTGGATACTGACTGGTTGGAGGTGAACACCAACTCTGTGTTTGAGTTGTGTGTTGGGACCGTAAGAGAGAGTGTGAGCTCTTGAAGGTGAATTATTGAACACTTGGTGTGGCGAACCTGTAAGGTGGAAGAGTGTGATGTCTCTTTGTTGTAATTCTTTTTTGGAAGAGTATTAATACAATTGGGTATTGTCTCTCATATTCTATGTTATTTTTGAATTCTAGTTACTTATTGCTTCTAGTTAATTCTGCATATTAAGTTGCTTGCACATGGTAATCAATGGTGCTTCCGGGTCCTAACAGTTGGTATCAGAGCATGTTTGTTGTTCTAGATTACCTGACAAGTGGTATCAGAGCTAAGGTTACAGGGACCAGGTTTTGTGTTTGATTACAGGTCACTCCAGGGGTTTCTGATTGAGTGGGAGTATAACAATGGCAAAAAAAAGTACACTAAGAATGGAAGAATTCAAAGGCACAAATGGTCAATTATGGTGTTATGGAAAGAAAGAGTAGGTAAAGAAATATTGTTGCTTGGTAGAAGATCAGCATGAAGGAACTAAAGAAGTAGATGTTGTAGGTGTGGTTGCACAGGATGCTCTGGGATGTTTTTTGGATAAAGTAGAATCTTGGTTTATAGATTCTATTGCCTCTTTCCATGCAACCCCAAATAGAGGGGTTGGTGAGCCTTGTCACATGGTTGGCAAAGGGGAAGTGTGGCTGAAATTGTAGGCAACCAACACATGGGTGTTGAATGAGGTCATGCAGGTCCCAGTCTTGAAGATGCGGCTAATTGCTTCAAGAAAGTTGGGTGATGAGAGATGCACAGGAACTCTCACAATGGATTCTTGGAATGTTACCAAGGATGCACTTGAATTAGCATGTGGTAAGAAAGTAGGTACTCTTTATCTACTTGCTTGTATTACTGATTCTTCTTTTGTTGCAAAGACGTGGCTTTGTAGGCTTGGTCACATGAGCAAGAAGGAGATGCATGTTCTTAAGCGGAAGACAGATGTGTTTGATAGACTTAAGAAATGGAAAGCCTTGGTGTTCTTGGAAGAGATGATAGACAGAGATCAGTGGATGGGGCTGAATACCTCTGAGCAGGGTAGTTTGGACATGGGATTGATTCAAAGAAAGCTCGCAGGTAAAAAGTCATCACTCACAAGCGTACACAGGTACCAGCATCGATCAAGGGTAACTGGCATCAAATAGACAGGCACCAATGTCAGTCATGTGCAGACCAGAGATGTCCATGGTGTCAGGTAGGTAGAGACTGACATCGATAGGATAACCGGCATCGACAACTTGGACAGTCACATGAAACCGACGATGGTCAGATGCAAACTGTGTGGTGATCAAGGTCAGTCACTAAGACAGATTTTGGGTGGACAACAAGCTGTCAAGGAGTCTTAAATGCCCATGGGGAGGACTAAAAGTGTAAGTAAGCCTTAAATTCATTGTTCCTCTTCTTTATACTCATTGCTCACTTTAGAGCAGGAAGGATCCAGGAAACAGTGGGAGCATGGCATGAACAAGATGTAAAACCAAATGGGAGATTTGGTAGGGTTGCCAGCCAATATGAAAGCACTGAGATGAATGGATACCTTAGTTAAAGAATAGAGAGAATGGATACATGAGACAGAAGGCCAGGTCATATGGTCTTGAGGAAGCTATAGGATAGTGGTATAGGTTTTGATAGGTGGATGACAAAGCAGGGCTTTAGTCAATGTCAGTGTAACCATTGTGTTTGTCTTACCAGGTGGATGATGATTGCAACATTATCCTATTATTGTATGTGGATGGTATACTAGTTACATGTTCAGACATACAAGGTTTTGCTAAGCTAAGGGTAAGTTTAGTTCAGTGGCATGTCATGAGGAATTTAGAGTAGTGAAATTCTTTGGCATGAGAGACATGGAAGATCACAGGTTGATTTTGTCTCCAGTGGGAGCTGATGTAAATTAGGTGTTAGCGAGGTTCAATACGTAGGATGCAAAACCAGAGCACACCAAGGGCTGGATAGTTTAGTGTTTGAAATCACATGAGGTCTGGTATAGACCTGAGTTTTCCCCAGCAGTGGGAACTATCAAAGAGTTAGGAGCCAATTCAGGGAAGTGGGTTCTCAGGTATCTGAGAGGGACCAGCAATAGGTATACATGCTATGCAGGGTTAAGACTTCACTACATGGGTTTGTAGGTTCGGATGTGGCAGGTTACTTGGATGAAGGAGGTGCACCACATGTTGTGTGGTGGTTGGTCTTTAGGGTTGAGCTTGAAGAGGGATACAAGCCAAGAAATAGATTAGATGGTATATAGGTATAGGTACAGTGCAGCTATTTATCTCCAAGTGGGAGATTGTTAGGTTGTGGAGCTAAAATCTTCACTGATGCAGACATGGAGGAGGTTGCTGAGAGGTTGTTGAGTTGCAAAGAAATTAACGTCAATTTGATCAGCTGATGTTGGTCATATACAGTGAGAAGAGAAACCGATGTCGGTCAGGGATCAGCTGGCGTCAGTCACCTCCAGGCAGACAGGGACCGACGTCGATCACCTATGCGGTTTCAAAACTGTCGGTTGCATGAACAGTTAGTTAATGAATCGAGTGTTTGCATGTTAAGAGCCAATTATAGACTTGAAGTTGTGGATCTAATTATTGTAATTGGATGTCTAATTATTGTTTGCATGAGATCTATATAATAGACTCATGGGCTATATTGTAATTTGTGCTAGTTGAGTTGAGCAAAGTTAGCTCTTTCTGTGTGTGAAGAGAGCAAGGTGTGTTCCTCCTAGTGCCACAGTACCAAGAGTGGGTGCTAGTTTGGAGAATCAGAAGGGTTCTTCATGTATGTAGGATCTTGGTCAGCAGGTGTGCAAGGCCACGTTTGGAGATCTACATATGGTAAGTAAGATCATTGATTTGCAGGTGTATGTGTGTATGAGGTCTAGGTTTACAGGTGTGCAACACCAGGTTGATTTGAAAGTGGCAGCATAATCAAGGTGATAGCAACATAATAGGGAGCAAGATCAGGTGGGATCTACTTGGAGTACGGTGTGTACTCAGTTGGAGAGCAAAGAGGAAGGCAAGGTAGTTCCTTCCATAAGTAAGATCATTTGAGTTGTAGGTTGTTTCAAGTTCATGGGAGATCTACTTGGAGTGTGTTGTGTACTCGATTGAGTATTTTTGTATACTCAGTGTACTGGCAGTAGTGGATACTGACTAGTTGGAGGTGAACACCAACTCTGTGTTTGAGTTGTGTGTTGGGACCGTAAGAGAGAGAGTGAGCTCTTGAAGGTGAATTATTGAACACTTGGTGTGGCAAACCTGTAAGGTGGAAGAGTGTGGCGTCTCTTTGTTGCAATTATTTTTTGGAAGAGTATTAATATAATTAGGTATTATCTCTCATATTCTATGTTATTTCTGAATTCTAGTTACTTATTGCTTCTAGTTAATTCTGTATATTAAGTTGCTTGCACATGGTAATCAATGGTGCTTCTGGGTCCTAACAGTTGGTATCAGAGCATGTTTGTTGTTCTAGATTACCTGATAAGTGGTATCAAAGCTAAGGTTGCAGGGAGCAGGTTTTGTGTTTGATTACAGGTCACTCTTAGGGGTTTCTGATTGAGTGGGAGTATAGCAATGGCAGAAGAAAGTACACTAAGAATGGAGGAATTCAAAGGCACGAATGGTCAATTACGGTGTTATGAAAAGAAAGAGTAGGTAAATAAATATTGTTGGTTGGTAGAAGATCAACATGAAGGAACTGAAGAAGCAGATGTTGTAGGTGTGGTTGCACAGGATGCTCTGGGATGTTTCTTAGATAAAATAGAATCTTGGTTTATAGATTCTGTTGCCTCTTTTCATGCAGCCCTAAATAGAGGGGTTGGTGAACCTTGTCACATGGTTGGCAAAGGGGTATTGTGGCTAAAATTTTAGGTGGCCAACACATGGGTGTTGAAGGAGGTCATGCAGGTCCCAGTCTTGAAGATGCGGCTAATTGCTTCAGGAAAGTTGGGTGATGAGAGATGCACAGGAACTCTCATAGCAGATTCTTAGAATGTTACCAAGGATGCACTTGAATTAGCATGTGGTAAGAAAGTAGGTACTCTTTATCTACTTGCTTGTATTACTGATTCTTCTTTTGTTGTGAAGACGTGGCTTTGTAGGCTTGGTCACATGATCAAGGAGATGCATGTTCTTAAGCGAAAGACATATGTGTTTGACAGACTTAAGAACTGGAAAGCCTTGGTGTTCTTGGAGGAGATGACAGATAGAGATCAGTGGATGGGGATGAATACCTCTGAGTAGGACAGTTTGGACATGGGATTGATTCAAAGAAAGCTCACGGGTAAAAAGTCATCACTCACAAGCGTACATAGGTACAGACGTCGATCAAGGGTAACCGACATCGAACAGATAGGTGCCAACATCGGTCATGTGTAGACCAGAGAAGTCAGTGGTGTCAGGCAAGTGGAGACCGACGTCGGTAGGATAACCAGTGTCAATAACCTGGATAGTTGCATGAAACTGATGTCAGTCAGATGCAGACTGTGTGGTGATTGAGGTCGGTCACTGAGACAGATTTTGGGTGGACAGCAAGCTATCAAGGAGTCTTAAACACCAATGGGGAGGATTGAAAGTGTAAGTAAGCCTCAAGTTCATTCTTCCTCTTCTTTATACTCGTTGCTCACTGCAGATTAGGAAGGATCCAGGAAATAGTGGGAGCATGGCATGAACAGGATGCAGAACCAAACGAGAGATTTGGTAGGGTTGCCAGCTGGTATGAAAGCACTGAGATGAATGGATACCTTAGTTAAAAAATAGATAGAATGGATATGTGAGACAGAAGGCTAGGTCATATGGTCTTGAGGAAGCTCAAGGACAGTGGTACCGGTTTTGACAGGTGGATGACAAAGCAGGGCTTTAGTCAATGTCAGTGTAACCATTGTCTCTCATATTATTTGTTATTTCTGAATTCTAGTTACTTATTGCTTCTGGTTAATTCTGCATATTAAGTTGCTTGTGCATGGTAATCAATGATGCTTCTAGGTCTTAACAGTTGGTATTAGAGCATGTTTGTTGTTCTAGATTACCTGACATATCATGTCTTCTTAACAGATTCCAATGCAACATGATGTGTTACTATTCCTGAGTCTTTCTTGAAGTGGCTATATAAGGGAATCTCTTTTATTTTAAATGTATCTCTTTTTGACAATCAGAATGAAACTTTGCCCAAATTGAAAGGCATTACTAAGACTTTGAGCTCAGTTTGTTGATCATATTTTGTTATTGGAATAAGAAAGCAAGTGATTTTTCAAACTTTGTGCTGTGATATCTTTGTTGTTGAGGAAACTGTTCTTATGTCTTTTTCCTTAATATATCTTCTATTCCTTTAATTTAACAAGTAGAATTAGTGACAATAGTCAGGAAGGTGTCCTGAAGAGTCAACTATGGAGAGACTTTGTGCCCCCATAATTTCCTTTAGTGTGTTTTCTTTTCATTTCTATGTAAAGGAATTTGGGATGACTTTGTGCCATCATTGTCCTTCGTATCTTACTCTTGAGCAATTTAGGTGGAGACTTTGTGCTACATCTCGATTTGTTGGTTACTACATCCTTGGTTACATTTTGTTGTTACTACCAGGAGTACTCTTGTGGCTGGCTGAATAGTACTTCTGATAGAAGAGAAGTGATATCTGTCATTTCCCTTGAGTTTTTCCTTTGATTTGCACGCATCATCTCTGAAGAAAGAGAGATGGATGGTTTGTCCTACACTTGATTATTATTTTCTATTTATATATATATATATATAGGGAACCTCCCCTTGATGAGGGGAGAGATCAGTCCCCTTTTGATGTGGTAAACCTACACATTTGGATGACTAATCTTCCTACTTTGGCTGATCAGACCTATTTTATTTGTCAGTACGTTGATCGACAAAATATTCAACCAACACAATAAATAGGAGAGACTTCATATTTCTGCATCACCTTGTAGTTTTTAGTGTTTTATTATCCCCTTTTCATCCTAATTTTAATAGGTAGGAAAGTAATTCAAAGAGTGCATCAAGGAAACTAGCCATTCTAGAGATTCAACTCAACAAATTATTACCCATAGCAAGAGAGATGTCTCCATTGTGCCACTTGGATGAGGAGAGATAATAATATCTTCAAGGGGTGCATATATGAGTGACAACACACACATTTATGAATAGGTCTCTATTAGATTATAGATACACTTGGAAATAACACCTTTAAGTTGAAAGACCCACAAGGAGAAGAATTCACATTGCCTACCAATGGGCAATACCTCAAGCACTACCTTTTTTCTACTCCAAATGGGGTCTTCATGGAATTATTGTAAGACTAGTTAGAGTTAGAGTAGGTATGCTAGATTAGTTTCTTTCTATTATTTTTTTCCTATCCCTTATTTGTACATAAGCTTATATATTTGTTTAATTTTCCTTGGCTTTCCATTTTTCTAATTTCTATTTGGTGTGTTTGCTTTCTTTGCTTTGTTCCTTGCCTTCAAATTTTTTTTTTGATAGCCCTCAGCTCAAGATTCTTATGATTACTCAAAAAAACCTTACAGTTCATATATGTAGCTATGAATCTCAGGTGTATGTTGACCATGGGTTGAAATATAGTTTGATGTTATAATTTAGAGAAGATGGTAAGGATTAATGGATAGGATGGTTATTTCATAAGGTTTTAAACCTTGTTTTGATCTAAGCTTGGTTTTAAGAAGGACTACACATGTGGGATGGAAGCTTAAATTATTAAAACATAGTCATGCTTGCACTTAATAAACATCCTTACCTTGGACAAAGGTTGCAACCATAAGTGATTGTCTGAGGATCAAACAAATGATCAAATCCCTAAAATTGGATAAATTGGATCCCAACCTTTTCTAGAAAGCCTAAAAATGACCTAAAAAATATAAAAATAAGAGATTATTTTAAAATCAAAAACTTTTCAAGTAAAGGTGATTCTGGTAATCTCCACCAGGGCTATGGATGCGCAAATGGGAGTGGATTAAGGCCTTGAGTGGAGCCAAAGGAATATATATATCAATGTTATGGATGCCTGGCTGGCAGTAGAGCAATGCCCAAGCCTTCCCTAAGTTATAGCATGGTTCTTAATGGATATCCAAACATGTTGTAAGTCAATGTTAATGATTAAAGTCATGAAATCTAGAATTTATTCCCTAAATCCCATGGCAAATAGTAATTGTAATCAAAGCACACACACAACATGTCTAGGTTTTGATGTTTGATCTTAATTCTATAGGTACAAGACTTGTTTTAACCATGAACTAATCTTGATAATATCATTAATCAAGTGGAATTGGTAATCTAGTCATTTGTCTAAACTAGAGTCCCTGAATTCTAATTTATTGCTATGTTTCCCTTAAAAGTTGCCTTTTGTTGAGGTCAACATACCCCCATTTCTAAAAATGGGGACCCTTATGTCAAATTATGCAAATTTGTACCTTGAAATTTAAAAATTCACTTGATTAGAGTGTCAATAGCATGTTTGCACACTATTTTTATCTGAAGATCATCCACACCTAGTATGGTTAGTATATTAGTGCATAATTCTAGTTTTCCATTATCTCTAATTTCTAAATTTAGGTCTCTATGATTTCCATTTGTAGGTCCAACAAGGTCTACTTGGAATGAACAATGCTTGGGTTTCATGATTTTAATGTTAACTTGATTCTTTACTAGGCTTTGTTCTATTGGAAATTAATTCAAATTTCTAACCCTTAGTCCAAGCTTAATCTAAGTACTTGATTTGAATTTGGTAGGAGTCTTTTACGTGGGAACATTTTAAATAATGTTATGGGCTTAGTTTATTTTTATTTCCTAAGGCTTAGTCATGTTTTTCAATATGACCAAACCTTAGTATAACATCCATTCTTGGTCCCTTTTATGTCTCCATCCTCCCTTTGGTCTTTTTATTATTTGCATATTCCTTTTTTTATGTTTCTACATGTTAGGTTTTATATTTCAAGCATGTCTTTTTAGGTTTTTCCTTCGAAACTTTGTCCCAAATTAATTAACCTTTAGGGTTTATGTTTTGTATACTTTATTCAAGTGCTTTCAGACCTTTGTCCTAAGAAATTTTGATGAAACTTATCCTTTAGGCCTTTTTTAAAAGGTAGTTACCCTTTGGGTTTTCTAAAAAGATCCTTTGAGCCCTCAAAACATACCCTTAGGGTTTTTTTTAAAACGCCAATTCCTTCAGCTCTTTTGAACATACCTTTAATGATTTTTAAAAGTAACCTTTGGAAGTTTTATCAAATATATCTACCCTACAAATTTATCTTACAAGTTTTTTATCAAGGCTTCTTTTCCCAACCAAATTGCCCTTCAGCCTTTTTCAAATTGCCCTTTACCTTAATGGACTTATCCTTTAGATTTTTACAAGTGATCTTTTGGGATTTTTATTTTAGACATGTTATCTAATGCAAAAGGCCCAAAACATCTTTCCCACAACAAATTATCTATAACTCTTTTGAAAGTGCCCTTTGCCTTAATAGAATTATCTTCCAAACTTGTTGTTTAGGTTAAATTATCCTTTGAATTTTCTAAAGTTCCCTTCAGACTTTTGACATCAAACATTTCAACCAATGCAAAAGGCCCAAAATAATTTGAATGAAAACCTTAGGCTATTTCTTTGTTATTCATGGGGTCCTTTTGTTACATTACAAGCTTATGCTATGACTTTATTATTCATAGGGTCCTTTTATCATGTCTTTTTTAACTTGGCTTAAGACTTAAGACTAAATCAATATTCATATTTATTAATATGAATAAAGACATTAGTCTCAAACATTAGTCCAAACACATATATTCCTAAACTTAAGTAATCTATTTTTAAAATGTAGGAACCAATCATGTTTGATCGCTCGGATCATGACCTATAACCCACATTCACTTGGGTAAAATTAATCTAATAGAGTGAAATTAATGCTGAAAATTCAAGGCATGGTCCCTAGCTTAAATCCTGAGTAAGTCCTAGATGATCGATGGTATGCATTACAACATACACATCCGATTGATAGAGCATAACAAGCCAAGACTTTAACATGTTCATGTTAAAGCTTGAGCGCTTTCTAGAGATAAAAGATGCACATTTACTCACCCAATCAAGATCTAATAGTGTGAGGCAAATCAAATTTTTTAAACAAATCACCAAGTAGTTGACACATGGCACACATAGAATGTAGAATGAACTAGAAAATGACAAGTCAAAAACTTGGTAAACAATCCCTAAGATTAGCTTAAATTTGATGGTCACCACCCATCAATGATGTTTATACGAATGTCAAATGACATTCACACAAATGTCAAATTTATGATAGTAAAATGTCCCAAAGATGAGCTTAAATTTGATGGTCGTGCACCCATAAATGATATGCATGTGGACGTCAATTGACGGTCAGATGAACATCAAATTTAAGATATTAGAGAGCCTCAATCACATGTTTAAAATTGATGGTCATACAACCATCAAAAATATTCCTATGGACATCAAATGATAGTTACACAAATGTCAATTTTAACATAATAAATAGCCTCGATCATGTGTTTAAAATTGATGGTCATGTGACCATCAAAAACTTTCCCATAGATGTTAAATGATTATCACATGGATGTCAATTT
Organism: Torreya grandis; assembly: GCA_037957365.1. NCBI lineage: Eukaryota > Viridiplantae > Streptophyta > Pinopsida > Cupressales > Taxaceae > Torreya > Torreya grandis. The sequence goes on from JARHVA010007160.1 coordinate 413,924, forward strand.
TAAGATAGCTTCTTGGATCCATTCTCAAAATAAACGGTCATATTTTTTTTTAAATGATGAATATGGGTGCCATGATGATACCATGAAATAAAATTATGATAATCATAAATATCTCATGGACTTACAGGAGGCAAGGGTATAAAAAGGTAAATCCAAAATCATGCTAAAACATGAAGCTTATGATTTGATCCCATGGAATCCATCAAGGCACTATTAAAACCTTCAATAATTCCTTGAAAAATCACAAAAGCCCTATTTTGGCCTTGTATTCACCATGGTTGAGCCAAGGAGAGCTAAATTGCCTCCTATACAATTTGTAAGAAATGAAAAGTAGGAACCGAAGGAAATCTATGATGGACAACGATAGTGTTATAAATATGATCTTAACTGTAAAAGGGAACAGTCAGTGAAGTTGGAAGAATCAGGGAGGCATTAGATGGAATCGATAGACTTTGAAATATCTTAGTATATCAAATGAATAATCTCTTCATAAAACTAATTGGTGAGCTTGTACCTATTAAAAAAAAATGTCAATGAACAATGAGGACCCTACAATATTAACTCAGAACTTTAGCATCATAAAGGTCCCCAAGATAAATGAAATGAGAATATTCCTTTTATAACCATATTTGTATAAAATTTTGAAGTAGTATATTATTTTGTATATGTACAATTTGTAAGAGCACATTATATATAAACTAGTCTATTAGAAGGAAATGTTCATTTGTTCTAGAATGTAACAGAAAAGATGCATGTCCTATATACTTGTACAAATGTAATTAGATGAGATTGACTGACATGTTTCCTTGTATCTTATAAAAGAAGAATAATCAATTATCAAAAGGGGAGAGTGTATTTGAGCCAAAAACTTGTGTAAACTTTTGAGCAATTAATGTAAGCAAGGAAATCTGTAAATATTATCCATATTCATTTATGTCATTTGTTATTATCATTTCTCTCTCACTTTCTTGTTCTCATTTCTAGATTTTAATGATTCTTGTGAAATCTTGGTGTGCATATTTTAATTGAAAAGTTTTTAACATGTGCCAATTCTAGGTTGACTAAAAGTACTCAAATTCATTTCATTTCCTTTACTCTTCTTACATTTGGGCTAATGTTGTTTGCTTGTAGGAGTAAATATTTAAAGTAAACTAAGTTCTTATTTGCATTAATTTTCATTCCTTAGATGTTTACCTGATGTATAATATTTGAGATCATGATATTTAGCATTATACATTGGTTAAGTGCATACTTGGAGGACATTTAAACTTTGTCATGATGTTTTAGATGAAGATCAGCAACATCTCTTTTTTGCCTTACCCTTCTTTTTACTTCTTTCTTAACCAGATCACTCTAGATTAATTACCATTGTGAATATTCATTTTAGATTAGTATTTTAGATTATATTTTATCATAATTCACTAATATTAGCTAAGATTGCTTCATTATTTTCAAAGATATAGCTCAAGGTGGCTCCCAACCACCAAACTTTATAAATATTATGAAATAGACCACTTTCTTTGCCTATATTCCACCAACATATAATAGGATTATCACAACATGTAACTCATGTGTTGAATTATTTAAATTATAAAATTAGAAGTGTTCTTTAAACACTCTGAGCACTTATGATACAAATTTAGGCATCAACAGGGTGCTCAATATTTAACCTACAATACCAATATGTTTTTATCTAAGATTCTATTATCTAATGTTCCTTGTGTGTGTAAATTAATCTTTGCATTATTAACCTCATTTATTACTATTGATGGTGGTGGTATATTGATTTCATACAAGATGCATAACTTTGTTTAGGATATAGAAGAGCATAGTACCATGCACTCTTAGGGTTGAATGATCTTGGCTCACATATATAAGGGCTTGCATCGGTTCACACAAGAGTGTTTTATTGGTGGATTGGGATTAGACACAATGTTATATTATTAGGTGAATGGGATATTTATATTATATTCCCTATATGTTTTCTTTATGGTGAGTGGGCACATCTGCATATATTTTTATAGGGATGAGTTGGTATTACACATTTTATTTGGAGTGGTACTATGGAGTGTCTCTAGATAATTCATTGACTATCAGTAAATTTATTATTTGGACACTTTATAGAGTGTTTTTAGGTTGGGTTGAGGATGGATTGTAGTTGGGGTGGATTTGTGTTATTTTTTGGTTTCATGATCATTGGCTATATTTTTACAATCAATTTTAGTTTGATCACATCACAAGATAACTTAAAATTAGACAAGAAGTTCTCAAGGGACCAATTATATGGATTTGATCTATTAGACCCCATAAACATGAGGGTGACTAAATTTGACCTAGTGTATCCAATTTGGCACCTATTCCTTTGACTAAGGTGGATCTTATTATTTTGATTCCTAACATAGATGATTTTGAGTGTACTCTAGATGACACATGATGTTGTATGTCACATCAATGGCCTATCTTATTTCTTATTGTGGTATAATTTCCCCTAAGGCACATGGTGGTGGAGGAAATGTGAGTGTCAAAACAACTGTTAGGACTATGAGTATGTATATTTGTTCTAAAAATATTTGCATTGTTATTAGTTACTTTGATAGATTTGTCATTGATATTATGTATTATTATTTTACATGAGATGATGATTTTTGACTGACCATCATAGAGGTAGATCTTTGAGCTTTGACTATACATGTACTAGGTGAGGTTATTCCTAGTGGTTTAGTTGAACATGCCATAGACATAGCTAGTGAGCTTTCCCCTTGTTGAATTGAGATATGATAGCCATCATTACATATGTGGTAGTTGTATCAAAGTGATATGGTTTGATTGCTAATCATGATGTGTTTATCATTGAGTTAGTACAAGTTAGGGTAGATTTGATTATTCATTAGAAGCCCCATCCAACTCCAATTGGGAATTTGGGTCAGAACTTATTATTTGAGTACATTCAATTATAGTATGAGCATAAAAATTTTCAAGCATGAGTGGAAATATATGAGGATTGTTAGATAAGGATTCAGTATCGATCACATGTTTGATAGTAGGAAAGTGGGGCCTCTTCATCATGATACCCATGTTAATTATGAGGGATGTTTATAGAGATACTGATGTAGTTATCTAGGATCTGATTATTGAGTAAATCTATATATGTTTAACATTTTTTATATGTTGGATTTAAGTGCTCTTGTTTATATTTGACTTATGTGAAATGGATATTGCATATCTTTTAAGAGTTATTTTAATTTTATAATTGTAATCATGTGATTACATTATTACTTAGTACCTTCATATGTTTCTTTATATTTGAATACTGTGTTAGCTATATTATATTAAATTTATGACACATGTATAGTTTAACTAACTAAGAATCATATAATGAGTTAACCACACTGATGGAAATAAAAAGTGTGCACCATATTGATCATCATACATAAATAATTTTTGATACTAAATATGTGGATCTATATTTATTAGATATAGTCAAACATGTATTTTTTACCTATGATACTTGTGGTTGATATATATGATCTTTTTATTAATGTGAAGTATGCATTACATGTTCATGTCTTTGATTTAAAACTTGGTATTTTTTAATTTAGAACCCATGTCAGTGTAAGGCAAGATGTAAATTTATCATGGATTATAGTTTCCTTCATGATTCTTATATAGCTTTGGAATGATAATAAAATGCATTTTAAAGTAAAATATAAACTTTTATTATCATTATTCACTATTGCATTCATTTTTTTTGTAACCATGGTTATCCCAAAATTGATTTTCCTTGTGGAATAGTATGATGTAAAATGAATAGTATATTCACTATCTTGAGTCCCAATTTGATTGATAAAATAATATACCCCATATTAGATCCTTGTTTATACTAAAAAAATCTTGTTCATTGTATCCTACACTATGAGTAAATTTTATTGTGCAAGTATTATGTTGTTGCATATTATCTACAATAATATTTTCTCTATATGTGTTGTTGAAGAGAGCTCAAATGACCATTAGTTCCTTCTTAGGAATGTTTTAGGATATCTTGATATACATACAAGAAAATGTAGGAGAAGATGAAAAGTGTATTTTTTGATATTATTGTGCACTTTCCTAAATCTAATAATCCATTTATATGAAAGTTATGTAATCTTTAATTACAATATATAAATATCATTATCTTAATGCCTGTTAATACCATGATAAGAATGGTTTGAATTTTATATACCCAATATGATGATTTGGATGATATTAATCATGAGGGAGAGTGATTTATTTCCTATCCAACAACTTATGTATAATATCATGTGGTCGATCTTTGAAACTGTCAAACTTGAGTGGTTGCCTCTTATTGAAAGTAGATTTAATCACATTAGGTAGTGCTTTGTAAACTATTTTTTTCACTTTATTGAGGACCTTAAATTTTTATTCCTTTATTATATTTATTTCCATAGATTCATCCATATTATGAGAGACTTAAATTGAATTATTTTCTTTAAAGGCTACATCTATTTCCACCCTTTTATTGGTGACTTCTTTCTTTGGTGATGATGGTTCTAATTCATTTGCATAGTAACCTTGTGTGTTGTAAAATTGATATAACATGAATATTTTAACACACCCATGTATAAATTCTCAAAATAAGTATAAATTTTATGTAGAGATCATTTTTTTAGTGGAGACAAAATACCCCTGCTAAAGATGAACTATTTTTATAAATTTAAGGGTTGATAAGTTAAATAATGGAAATTAGTATTAAATTAGAAAATGTAATATTTGATAAGCTCATCATGGCCATGTTACAAACCTTGTATATTATCTAATATGAATTTAGGCACCATTTATTTGTGATAACCTAAGAGAAACACATCTTATAATAATTTAAAATTAGGTAAAGAACCACTAGGTAGATTATAAAACTAGACTAAGGCATCCCTTGTGAGGCTTATATGAAAATATTTTAGTATAATGTGTCCATCATTACCCCATTATCCAAATAAAGTTTATATTTATTTAAATAAATAAAATTATCTCTCTTACCATTGAACTATTTTAATATAGGCATAACAAAATCCATCAGATATGGATATTCACATATAGCTCATGTACAGGGTTGTCTTAAGATAATAGTATCTTTAATATTAGTACAACATGATCTAGTTTACAGAGTGAGATCAATTACATGTCTTTGGAGGTCACTAATTTCATGCATCATGGACATAATGTGACTAGTAGGGATAGTAGTGGTTTGGAAAGGCTCACTCATTGGTTGTAATTGACCATCTACTTTAAACATTGGTATTATAGGATCATGACTAATATCATTATATGGATTAAATTTTCATTCAAAAATAAAATAAGTGTATACTTTAGAATCATCTCATATCTTATGACACTTAGTTTGTATAGGATTAGACATAAGATTTATTCACACTATATTATTTTGACTTAGGAGAAAAATGAGATTCATCAAAAGTGATGTTATCATCAGAATCACATTCTATGGATATAATATGACTAAATTGAGAATATTTTCACAATATGAAATTATCATCACTTCATGAATCTAAAGTAATGGTATCACATTTTTTTTAATAGAAGACAATATATCACATTTTTGTGCATATTTTGGTATTTCAATAGAAGGGGAGGAAGTACCATTAGATGTTACACTGGGAAGAGAAATAATATTACAATATTGTATATCTGTAGCCATATCTAAATTATAATGGGTCATATCATATTAATTTAATTCATCTACCTTTTCTACAAAAAGAGATGGGATAAAACATTCATTCACATTATTTTCCATTCCTATGCAAGGACTATGATTTTGTAGTTTATATTGATTAATGTAATGTAATGCAGTAGAAAATCTAAGAGGTAAATAAGGTGTGTTAATTATTGATTATTAACATTTGATACCTATGATAAATTAAGGGAAATAAATATTCATTATTATTATGTTATATTTTTTGACTTAGGAAAAGATGAATATGAGTTATAAAGGAACTTGGATTTTTAATTTATGAATTAGTGTGATCATTTTCTTCTTCATTAGTGTACCAATCCTCTTGATTTTTTCAGTATAATCATATAAATGTTCATAATAATATATATATATATATATATATATATAATATTCTTAATTGACATAAGAAGCATCAGTAATTGTACAAGTGTGATCATTAGTCCATTCATTATCATAAGCATAAGGTATAACATTATTAGAAAGGAGGAAATCCAAAGGATGAGCATAATGAGGGGTTTCATATTTAGTATCCATTTTATATTTTTTTACCCAAAGTCAATTTAATACAAAAAAAAACAATAACATTAATAAAAAATAACCAATCATACCAAGAAAGAAAGGGTATTAATAGTTTTGACTAGGCAAGGTATGTTTGATTTTTATGTTCCTAGATATATTAATCCTAGTCATAAATAGTGAGAAAGGCCCAAGGGGAACTAAATATGAAGGATTAAACCATCCTATATACACACTATCATATGTCTAAGGTATATTGAGAGTAAATTCTTGGTTCTAACCACTTACTAGTGCACTACAAAACCAAACATTTGAAATGCTTCCTATGGCTAAAAAGTAAAGGCCCTGCACATTCTATATATAATGTAAGGTAAATAGAAACTAAATTTGAAATATATTGTTGTATAATGGATTTATTATGGTATAAATATCACTCACACCATATTTTATGTAAAATTAAAGACCAATTTTCCAAGAACTATAGCTCCCATGGTTTTAAAACTACCAAAACATAGCTTTAAAAAGCAAGAAAAATAAATTGAAAGAAAATAAAAGGAAAAAAATATACATGGAAATCAAGAATTCAATATAAAACCCCTAGGTCAAAAAGGAATCTTAGAGTATAACTTAATAAAATCCAATTAAACTACAATAAAATTTATCTTTAGTATATGGGAATCATGAATTCAGCTGAAACACTAGAATAAATATTGAAAAGGTAAAGTAATGTTCAAGCACCAAAGAGGTTCAGTAATATGCTCTACCTTATTTTTAATAAATTAAATGTTATTCCATAGGAATAAAAATTTTAAATATCAGAGTGCTAAATATGTATAATTCACCAATAATTATTATTGTAACTTGATAAATATAGTAAAATACTATTTTTGGGAAACATTAGGAAGAATATAGCCTAACTTAGATCCAATTTTTAGTTGATTTTAATAATTTTTGGAAAAAATAGGATAAGTTAGGACTATGATAGTGTAGATCCAAATGTAGGGTCTATGAATATTTTTGGACAAATCCATGCTCCATAGATAGTAGCACAAGAAAGTTATATGCATTGGTTGTGTATTTGTTTGTGTTGACTGTGAAGAAACTATGATTATTTTGCCACCTATGCCTATGTTCATTGATATTTATTAGATACTTTCATAGACAAAATATCATGTAAAGATACCCATAAATTAAAACCCTAGTTCATACATAAATCAATACAATATCAATTAGAGGGGGTGTTAGGTGAAATGGATTGAGTTGGACTGACCTTGGCCAATTCTCATTGAATGAGAAAGGATTATATTACATTTATAATACTCTAAAGAGGGATCAAACTCAAATATATTTCTCCCACTAATGTGTATGTTTGAAATTTTAAATGTAAATTTAGATGTTCCTTCTCCTATACTACCCTTGGTATAATCATGTAAATATGAATTCAACCTTTGTAAATTTTGAATCTAGTTTTGGCAACTATGAAAATGTGAAGTATAGATAATTGTATAAATCTTGAAAGTATAGAGTGTCAACCAAAATTCCTTATAGAATTTTTGAATTTATAAAGGTTTTGATTTTTAATAAATAAACCTATTGCCATACAAAATCCAACCTAACAAGACTTAATGGATAAAAAAAGGATTCAAATGAAATTTGACCAAAAAGAACTCTAAAAATTACACCTAGACAAGTTCACACTTCATAAACAAGTCTATAATATTGTACCCATACAAAATCTCTATAATTATCCAAAAAGGACACAAAAATATAAAAGGAATGAATCGGGGATCCCCTTGACAATATTTATTGGATTATAGAAAAATATATAAGTGGCCACATAAATATATGAAATGGAAATGAAAATACCCAAATAAATGCACCATTAGTGCTTCATTCATTGTCCATAGTCTATTTGTGAAGAGTTGTAATAAATGACATTACAGATAAATTATTACCAAATTTGTGTGTCTACAAGGTATGATACATAGAAAAAACAAGATATCTATATTAAGAAAACTATAGTATAATAATGACATATCAATGAATTGTACGATATCGGCTAGCATAGCTAGCATATTATCTCATCTATAATGTGAAATCTTGGACTATAGGAGTCAGAGGTGTCACTTTAGGTATTGTAAAATCAATTGTGAGATGTGAATTAGCTATAATTATCATTCTAAAAAAATATCTACGGATAATGGACTTGATGAACTAAAAAAACTCTTGAGAAGTATGCATAGGAATATGTCATGATAAAATAGGTTCTTGGATGTGATCCATCATAAAAGGTTGTAAATAGATATTTAGACATGGATGATCACCTATTATATGTATTGAAGGTGAAACTGTATGAATTAAATCCTTAATATATCTTACATTGACTTTGGTATCATGGATACAAATGTATTAGGAACTATATGTGATGGTTATGGAATAATAGCAAGGATAACATGAGGTTGAATGATTCACTCCTTTTGAAGCAAAATGGATGGTCACACATGTGATATCTAGGGTTGGATAGGTAGCTCATACTATGTGCCTTTAATGTGTGTACTTTTTTATTATGCACAAAACTAATTGATCCGAGAGGATCCATATTCACTCTAACAAATAAGAAATCCAATTTCAGGTTGATTTTTGTCATGGTAAAGATCTCATCAAGAGATTTTTGGCACATCTCATGGTTTGTAAAATAGAGCCCATATGCATAAAATATCACACATCAAAGATTAATTAGGGCAAGTAAAAAAATGAGTTTGGATAGAACATCCAGTTGGACATTGATAAGTGGTGAGTGGTTGACAATTGGCAAGTGGATGATAAGTGGTGAGTGTAGATTGGGCAATGTGGTGGGTCCTCAAGTCACCACATGGCTTGCCACCAATTATTTTACCATGGTCTAATTTTATATTATTTCCTGAATGTTCCAAACAAACCATATATAACTTACCATTTCCATGTAACATATCCACCTAACCACATACCTACCATGTGACCCCATGTTCCATGTCATGTTCCATATCCAAACATTCACATGAAACCCAACATACCACTCAATATTCCATGTGAAACCACATAACATCCCAACATCCATGTTTCATGTATAAATATCCATGTAAAACCTCTCCACATCCACAAACCTACCACATGCCATGGTTAAATCCCCACATACCATCGAAATACATGATAATTCCAATTACTTGGCATATCATACCACAAAATTTGTGGTATTTAACTACTATGTTCCCCCCCACTTTCCAATGTGGGACTAATGGATTTTGATGACCATTGAATGTGTGAAAATGGGGATTCGAACCCTACACCTATTGGGTAAAAAGGATAAGGCCAAACCACATGGGCTATAGGCTTAAAATATATATAAATCATTCAACATTATATTTTAAGACATTCGAAAAGCTTAGCAGCCATTGTTAAAGGCTATAGCTAGAAATCTTGTACGAGTTGCAGAGAGTGCCATAGGTAGAATTGGGGAAAAGTATAAAAAGGGACTTATATTATTTTTTCCTAAGGAATAATTTTATAGTTGTTCATTTTTCAATTTGGAGACATTTTAAAGTACTTTTCATGCATTTTTCCTAATACATTGATCGATATAAGACCCAAAGACGTAGGCTATCGTGTTGAACTTCATTATAAAATTATGTGTTATGTTTTGAGAAATTATTGAATTATTATTTTTAAATTGATAATTTATAAATCAAATTTATAAATTATTTTTTGAATTAATATTGTAAATCAAAATTGAAATACATAAGCATATTATTGCTTAAGTTTATGGATCAAGTTGGTATCAGAGTGGTTAATGTGCTAGGCTAACTTATGTGTAGACATTGTTTTGATACGTTAAGGTTGGTATCAGAGTGGTTAGTGTGTTGGGATAAATTTTGTGTAGATATTACTCAAAAACATCAAGTTTGATATCAAAACTAAATTTATGGGTAAATTTTTGATTTTGTTGTTTTAACCAAAATTAGTTATTATAGAACAAAGGATCCAATGCTAACTCAGATTTAGTTATTATTGAATTACATTATCACTTTGATAATGCAATAATTTCAATCTCAAGAGCAAAGTTAGCAAGCGATAGAGAAATGGTAGGAGTAGCAAATAGAGAGGCTCTAATAGAGCATTGATTCACTATGAGTAGAATTGTAATAGGAACATCGATAGAAGAAGAAGATGCATGAATATTTAGAGACTTATAGACATTATGCCCAGTGAGGTCATATTACCAAGAAATGCTAGATCCTACATCCCAATCAAGCTCCATTATGGTTTAGAATATGAAACAAGGAGAGAGGTAAAGCACCAGCTGAGTCTAGTAGTGGTCAAATCAATTTGACTATAGTACCTCGACAAGCAACTCTAGAGTCCTAATGTGATAGTTATGATACACTCTGAAGAAACTCAAAGGTAGAACTACACTTCTATTTCTGAAGGGAAGTTCATGTAGATCTATTGTAACTAGAGTTTTGGAGCTAGTTATATTATTGAAGGTCTCACACAACATCTACAAATAAGGACTATTCCATTACCCCACACTAAGACATTTAGAGGAGTTGATGGCATAGTATGTGGATATGCAACTCATTATGGCATCCTAAATTTTGGCATCAGAGGGTTATTCTTTGATCAAGTAGCTCTTGATATAGTTTTGAGAGAAGCTGAGGAGATCACTTTGGGTCATTATTATCTCACATCTTGACATGTAAGAAACACTACATCAGGAGAAGGAATCCAACTAAGGACTAATCATACCTATGAGATTTAGTTTAGGACAAGACAAATAATAAAGTTGTATTCTAGTTATAACATTGATTCCTCTAATTCATATATTATTATTAGTCATATCAATAAAAATTATGTTGTAAGCCTAGAAGCAAATAATGCTCTGATTATCAATGTATCTTATGATGTACATTCTAAAGATGAAAATAATGAAATCAAATATTTTGGATATATTAAGAATGTTAGGTATACTTTGTGTTCTAACTCTATACATTCATCAGGTAATTATGCTAATACATTTAAAAATCACATAAGGGGAATAGGTTCTAAGATATTTACTAAAATGGGATTCAAAGGAAAGGGCCTTGGCATTAATGGTCAAGGGATTTTCTAACCTATCTAAGTGGAAAAGAGACCACTCCATGTAGGATTAAGATATGGAAGTGAAGGAAAAATGTCCCAAGAAGTTGAGCTAAAGAGTTATTCAAGCAACAAGTCAGAACACCCTGAAGATCTGGAAGAATTACTCTCCAAAGATGCAATAGTCACATTGGACAAAGAATCTTCAAATGATTTGTCAAGGTATGCAAAGAAGAAATAATCAAATTTATTTTTTGATTATGCCCTAGAAAGTCCTAAAATATGCTTAAGATACATGTCAAGAAGAAGATTGACAAAACAAAATTACCTAAAGAAGACATAAAGTTAGGTTTTTACTTCAATGTTAAGGGGAAAACACTGAAAGAAGATAAGCAAAGTCATCCACAACCTTAGGAAAATATTGTAACTATATATTCAATCAAGTAGAAGACAAAATCTTGTCAATCATAACCAAAGACAACATCATCAAGGGAGATGATAGTCAACAAGAAGCTGATAGTTCAGAGATTGTCACCCTGGAAAGGTAAACAACATTTATTTAAAATAATAATAGCTAATCATTCAAAGATAAATGTTATCTTTGATAAAAATTATCAAAATAATTTGATCTTAAAAGATGTCTTAGAAACCCTATATTTGGCAACTAAGCCACATTTCCAACCCTATTCTTTGGATAGAATAAATGATGGTAATGGCGTACATGTAAGTAAAACATGTAAACTAAGGTTTACAATTACCGCCAATTTTTTAGATGAAGTTGAATGAGATGTGGTTCCACTGAAATTTAGTGGCATTATCCTAAGTAAACCATATCTATCTTTGAGAAAGGAAACTTTTTCCAAGAAGGAAAATTAGTATAGCATTGTAAAAGATGGGATAAAATATCTCGTATGAACATATCGATAGTAACTATTATAGGTAAATAGTGCCTTCAATTTTTTTATACCCATGTATGTTGTAGATAGGAACACTACAAGACAACAAAAAGATGTTGTCATCAGAAGCATCAGGGATAGCTCGGAAGATAATTTGTATATTTTAATCTATATGTTTTAGAGTGTGCAAACATGCATACATATTTGCCTTATGTTTGTAAGACTTGAATATAGGCATTTTTTGTAAATGCATAAGACCCAAGTATGGGCAATGTTTATAATCATTATAGTGTTTGTAAAGAACCAAAAATGGTAATGTTTGTAAAACTATGTGGCTAGGTAAGACCCTAAGAGGGTAATTATAAAATGGTGATTGTTATAACACTAGATGAAATGCAACAGACTCAGATTTGAAGACCTAAGACCAATTGAAATTCATGAGATCATTTGAGCTATAGCCAAGATCTAGAGCCATGAAAAGATCCTCATATTGAGTACCAGGTCTAGTACTCGCTTTTTGAGGATAAAAAGCCTTCTCAATAGGGAGGATTTATCTAGGAGGATCCATATTTTCTCTAAAAAAAGATATCAAATTTAAATTTTATTATTATCATGGTGAAAATCTTGTCGAGAGATTTTTGGTGCATCTCATAGTTTACAAAATGGAGCCTATATGCACAAAATATCACATGTTGAAGATCAACTAGGGCAAGTAAAAAATTGGGTTTAGATAGAACATCCATTTGGACATCAACAAGTGGTGAGTGGTTGAAAATTGATAAGTGGATGACAAGTGGTGAGTGGAGATTGGACCACATGGTGGGTCCTCAAGCCACCACGTGGCTTTCCACCAATTATTTTACCATGGTCCAATTTTATATTATTTCTTGAATGTTTCAAACAAACCATATATAACCTACCATTTCCATATAACATATCCACCTCACCACATACCTTCCACATGACCCCATGTTCCATGTCACGTTCCATATCCAAACATTCATGTGAAACCCAACATACCAGTCAATATTCCATGTGAAACCACATAACATCTCAACATCCATGTTTCATGTCTAAATATCCACATGAAACCTATCCACATCCAAAAACATACCACATGCCATGGTAAAATATCCACATACCATTGAAATACATGCCAATGCAAATTACTTGGCATATCATACCACATTATTCATGGTATTTAACTACTACATGCCCCCCCCCACTTTCCAATGTGGGACTAATGGATTTTGATGACTGTCGAATGCGTGAAAAGGGGGATTAGAAACTTACACTTGTTGGGTAAAAAGGATAATGCCCAACCATGTGGGCTATGGGCCTAAATACTATATAAAGCATTCAACATTGTATTTGAAGACATTCGAAAAGCTTAGCATCCATTGTTAAAGGCTATAGCTATAAATATTATACGAGTTGCAGAGAGTGCCAGAGGTAAAATTGGGGAAAAGTCCAAAAAGGGACTTACATTATTTTTTCCCAAGGAACAATTTTATAGTTGTTCATTTTTAATTTGGAGACATTTGTAAGTAATTTTCAAGTGTTTTTCCTAATACATCAGTTGATATAGGACCCAGAGATGTAGGCCATCATGTCAAACTCCATTATCAAATTATGTGTTGTGTTTTGAGAATTTATTGAATTATTCTTTTTAAATTGATAATTTATAAATCAAAATTTTAAATTATTTTGTAAATTAATATTATAAAGAAAAATTGAAATACGCAAGCATGTTATTCATTAAATTTATAGATCACTAATATAATAGTGTAGTGTAGATGGTATCACTCTCATTTCATTAGGACAGGGGCATCCAAGTGCTAGATTCTATGATATTTTATATGGTACCATATATAATCAAACTAATAAGGTTAGAGGATTGACTATAAATGTTAGTGTAATACCACTAATTATTATGCATATATTGCCATCATAACTATTATCATAGTTGTATCAAGTAAATATTTCTCATTATATCTTGACTAGATATAAATCACATCACAATTATATTTATACTATAACCATTGTCAATCATAATGTCATGCATGATATATGGATGATAATTAAAAAAATTATTATATAAAACTTAATTATCTAATTCATTGTGAGGTATTCCATGGTCCTAAAATGTAATGGAAGATCTATTGAGAATCTAAACCATGTTAATAATGTTATCAATCTCATGCTCATGTTGACTAATTGAATGATGTATAGATATTATCATACACACATTTGCATTTGAGTGTTATGATTTGGTAATGGATTATAAAATATTTGGAAGTATTTTTGGGCATTGTGATAGACTCATTCAATATATAAGTATGTCCTTTTGATTCATATGTGTTCTTATTAATTAAATATTTGATTTTGTGCCTTATTGTAAAACATATAATATTTAAATGTTTGAACACTCTATGAAATTCACAATATTGGTTTATTATGGCATACCCTTTATTCAATTATCTATCAATATCTACTTAATATGGTTCAGTTAAATTAATCATGTTACATTTGAGTAAAAATTTAATCACATTATGATGTCCTGGTATCACCATGAATTATTGATATTCCTTGTAAGTAGGAAATATAAGCCTATCATTTGGTTGTGAAAATACATTTATAGTTTTGGACTCATTCTTAACTCAAAAAATAGGCATATCACTAGCCTTATGTTTTAACATTGTCTTTCCATGATATTTAGAAGTATTGTATGTAGAATCAATAATGTATACTTTAACATATTAGCATCCATATGTTTCATCTTAATGTTATGTAGCACATATTAAATATTATCAAATGATTAATAAGTATTAAACATGACATTATCATTAAGCGATAGGATAAAACTATTGAGAATACACTTTTAATCTCACTATCAAGGATTTGATGTGACATTTTTTAAAGTGTGTTCTTAAATTTAAGCATATAATCAGTAATATGTTCACTATATCTTTGTTTTATATGAGAAATTTAAGAGAATTTTGAATTTTGAATTTTTTTATCAAAAAATGATCTAATAATAGATCAAGTAATTTTTTTAATCGGCCTACATAGCCCATAAGTAGGACATAAAACCAATCTAAGGCATATATGGTGAGGCCTCTAATAAATAGCTTGGTCATAAGTAAACTTACATGTTGAATACCAAATCAAGATGCAAATAAATCCTTAGTTTTTTTTAAAGGATCCTAATTTTAATTATATAATGTAAATTTATGCACTTAAAACTAAGGAGGTGAGGGATGAAAAAGAACTTTTATAGCCAATGGGTTGTGCAATATGTTATAAGATGAAACTAGTTAGGATTTTTAGATGCTTAAGATAGTTGTGACATTTACAATTTCATGGCATTTAGTTGTTATTGTACTATTGGATTAGTGGATGCACCACTAAGTGTATGAATAACATTAACATTTGTATGCAAAGGAATCAATGTCTTTTTATGATTATCATTAGTTTCATGATAGGAATGATTGGTGTTTTAACTATGCCCGAGGCCAAGAGATGAAATATAAAGATATGTTCATAGAGGCACATTGGTAATTGGATTGATAGGAGGATTATGAAATCCCTAAGATATATATAAATATAAGCATTAACCTACAAAAGTGGGCTAGCACTAGGTAAAGGCATAGAATGATTACTAGTATCATCATGAGAACTAGTTTCACCACTTGATGTATATGTAGAGCCATGAAGAGATGAAATATGGCCATAGCCCACATGGTTGGGCATTATCCTAATAAATAGAAACTTACACTTGTTCTCTTTTCTTCTAATTTTTTTATATCATGTTTGTTTTGTGATCATGAGCCTTTTTTATCTCTCCTCTATATTTTTGTGTGTTTTTCTTATTTTTGGATGGGAATGGTGGTCTGTTGATTTTTATTATATATGAATAGAACACCCACTGATCATGTCCCATTTAATTTTTTGGGCCCTTCTACTCATGGTCACATCCTTTTGATGTTTGGATATGTTTTTTAGTTGTTTTCCTTTCTCTTTTTTGGATTTTACACACCAATATTTATTTAATTAAAAATATGAGAAGCGTATATATAAAAATCATCAATGAGCATTTTAATAATTTGGAATATTGAAGAGGTTATAATTCAAGAGACTCCATATAGGTTCCCTATCTATTACTAGTCATTCTTAAAGTCTATGCACAATCTACATTGACTTATCTTTGTCAAGGACTGCATCACTTATTGTACCAAATTTGGCCTATGAAAATGTCCATGTATTTACATTTCACACTTAAGGAAGAGGAGGTTGATGACCTTATTCTATTTCTCCATTAAAAATATACATGAACTATGAGGGATCTAATTCTATCATGTGGGATATATAGTCATAACATCATTTTGGTTTCCTGATCCAACTACTTCTATCCTTATCTTTTTCTACCATCTTTTGGAAAGCTAGGTCAAAAACATTGAAGATAAAAATCACAAATTTTTAGTTTCTAATTTTTTAAAGTGAAGGTACACATAGCTAATAAATTCAATTGTGAATTAACATAAAAACTCAAAAATATGAAGGTGCACACATGACATGAATGATATAGGAGGACATGAATGACAATCAAAACATGCCATCATTTATCTTTCCCTAGGAAAAAATGGTATATGAATTGATCTTGTCCCTACACAATCAAAGATATGAATTTGACATAAAGGTTCCTATAAGTCTACACAAACTAGATATACTTTTAGAAAGTTAAATTTAGCAAGGTGTGACTATTCCATCATTTTTATTTTCATATTTTCTATTTTTTATTTTCAAATTTCAAATTTATCATGTTTACTACTTTTATTTACTATGGTAGATCATAATATTTGTCATAAATTATATTTTACATAGATCATTCATAGCTTGATATCATTTACATTTGGCATGTGTATAAGGATATCTACATTTTATCATTACATGGATGGTTACAAATTATACATTTTGATTGATAATAACATATATATTACACCTTGGTACCATACCATCCATGCTTCTCCTACTATGACTATGATTCATTACTATACCTAGCCTTCTTAGAGGAACATCACCTACATGAGTAACATATTTATTTGCTATTATTGAAGCATACCCACATTTCTCCTTGATCATATTCTATACATCTAATTTGTATAGAGAATCTATTGTGAAACATTATTTTCTCTCTCACCATTGAGCCTATCATCTATGTCTTTCCACTTAGAGTAAACATGACATTTTTTCATATAACACTACATTATGATTGAGAATTACATGAGCATAGATATGTGCACATGATATGTGCCCATAATGGCATGATTCACATTACTAATACTTAAACATCATTGATATTTTACTAATTTATGGAGCTACATTACCTATGTTTATTTCACTATTACACTAGTGAGAACTTATTCCCTACTCACCTTTTACATCTTGGCACATTATGATTGCCAAACTTCATTTACACATTGGTGTACATTAATTAGACATTTAAAACTATAGAATTATACATGCATGGTACTCATGAGTTATTCATTTAAAATTCTTGTGTAATCAATGACATCCTCACCATAATTATACTCACCTCTCCTACAATCTTCATTGATCACATATATACCTATATTTTCCTATGGGGGAATGATACCCATATAAACTCTCCATGTGTTGTATATTAACATATATTATATATATGGATCCAATAAAAAACTTGTGTCTATCATTCTTACATTTCTTCTTCATACATATATGGTTTCATCTTACATATACATAGATACATAATTGGTGTTCACATGTGATATATCTTGCTACCTTGATCATTCATATACATATATATATATATATATATATATATATATATATATATATATATATATATATATATATATTTGTGTGCATCACTTATTCCCCATATACTTGACTGCATCAGGGCATGTTATTAAACTTCACTCTATCATATTCATTGGATGATGCATTCACATATGGATCTTACCATGAAATTATCCATATTACATGATTCTCACATGCTTACTAGTCTACCTTTCTTATTATCTATACTTTGGGACATGGTTTTTTACTCTTCATAACTACCATCATCTTTATTTGAGGATGTGTCATGCCTATGGATCCTTATATGAGGAGACATTTTTAGACATTAAAACTCAAAAGAGAAGAATATTTTTCATTGAACTTTACTTGATGTTATCTTTCATATGCTACATGACATTAATAATCATTAGAGTATTACATTGTGCATTAAGCTTTACATGATGTTAAATTTCCTCTGTGATATAAATTGATACTTGTACATACCCAAATTTTATACAAGCCCTATTTCATAAAACTTTTAAACAAATTTGCATGTATATATCTCAAACCATGAACTAAGTACTTAGTGGCATATTTATCTTGATATTTTGATTGTCTTATTGATTATATTTGGTTGTGTGACACCCTTATCCCATCATAACCAATATCACACAGCATATTATAAATATATTTGGACCTCCATATCACCCTTAGATTTTTTTTAAGCCTTGGTTCAATTCTAATATTTATGATTAGTATCAACTAACGATATTGATTATAAATAGTAGAACTAACCTAGGTCTCCTTTTAATTTATTTTTGGCACATTTCAACTTATGACCATTTTTTGGGAATGTTTTAACTTATTTTGTTATCTTTTACATGCCATTATATCCTTAATTCAAAGTTATATACTCATATATATAAAGATACTATAAGGTGTTATTCTCAAGAAATAAAAAAGATTACTTATTTCACCTATAGAAATGTTAGAGCTAAATTTAAAGTTTAAAAATGTATATTCATATATGCATGCTTGTACCAATGTAAAATGTGTGTGTGTGTGTGTGTGTGTGTGTGTGTGTGTGTGTGTGTGTGTGTGTGAGAGAGAGAGAGAGAGAGAGAGAGAGAGAGAGAGAGAGAGAGAGAGAGAGAGAGAGAGAGAGAGAGAGAGAGAGAGAGAGAGAGAGAGAGAGAGAGAGAGAGAGAGAGAGAGAGAGAGAGAGAGAGAGAGAGAGAGAGAGAGAAATTATAGCCACACATATTAAAACTTTCTCCCAACACCCCAATTTGATATCAAATCTATTGATGGTTTTAGTATATAGGTGTTCCTACACATAATATGTATAAATATTCATCATAGAAAGAGTCACATCATTGCATAAGGATATGGCCACCCACTACACACAAGGTTATTTCACACCACTATAGTTAGTATCGACTATAGATACTGACTAGATCCATTAGAATTGACCAAAATCTAAAAACTAAAGATAGGTTATGTCTAGAGTAGCGATATAGTCTTACCTTGTATAAATTTGATAATTAGGCTTCATATCCATGCAAAAAATAAGCTTAGAATTATCTTACCACTTTGTTGGTTGTCATTACTATATTTAGTATGTGTGGTTGTATATATTTGAAAATATGAATAAATAAATTATTCTAAATGGTTTCTATATTAATTATATTAATCTTACCCATTAATATAAATTAGGATAAAACATATTGGTGAACCTATATATGTATGGAATAGTGTAAATCCCTAGGTTATCATTTAGGGTTTCATCTTTCTACGGTTTTAGATTTTTTATCTCAGTATTTCAAATATTATTTCTATTTTTAATATTTATTTAATTTTATTAAGCCATGCTTATTTTTAAATAGTGTGTTTAAGGCCTAGAAAATGAAAAATGAAAAACCAGTTGGAAACATCTAGTGATTGTCATCCTATGGATTTCACATTTTATCAAAATACCATTACTTATTCTTATGATAATGATTGGACTAATAGACAAATATGTGTGATTAATTATGTTTGAATAATATTCTTTTCATGATTATGATTATAATGTTGACTCTAATGAAAACATTGAAAACCAATAGGTTTAGTATGATAGTGAAGACTTTAGTGAAGAATAAAATGAATCCACTAAGGAATGAATAATACCACATTCTACTCCTTTTATTTCTTTATCCTCTTCTTTAAATTATACAATAAAGTAAGATGAGCAAGATAATAATGAACATGTATATCTTTTTTGCATACCTCATAAATTAAGAAGTGAATATTCTTTCCTTAATAAACCTTATTTATCATTAAAATTTGCCACATCATTTTATCTCATCAATTGTTATAAAATGAAAAAGCATAAGCCTTTCATATAAATTGAAAAAGAATGTGAAGATGCAAAATTCCTATTCTCTCTCTCTAGAAATGGTAAAAGAATGTGAAGAATGTGAAATTCCTTCTCTCTATATAGTTGGAAAATAAATGTGCATAAATTGAAATTCCTTATCCTTATTTATAAATGGAAACATAAAATGAAACGTATTTTATTTATTTATAAACACCAAATGATAAAAACACATGTGAAGATTATTTATCTCTTCTTAAAAATCAATGTCAAAACATATCTCCAAATGACCCCTCCATGAAGACCAAATGTGATAAAAATGTAATAATATGTAGTGATACATCTTCTGAATGTTAATCTATGGAACAAAAAGTTATAAGTGAGTGTGATGACTTTCCTCAACCTAAGCCTAGTATGCAAAAAAATCCCTAGACCTCCTTCGCCTATGTGTAATAGTGTACCTATGTAGACTTACAATAATAAGATCCAATTATTGAATGAAACTCTTAAATATCTTACCATGCCTTCCAAAATTCATTTCCTTTGTGCACATTATGGGTGCATTACAACATAAAAGTCATCACATAACTCTAGAAAGCAAAGCATATCATTCTTGGGTTGATTCTAACACCATATATGTAAACCAAATTGTGCATAATATTCTAAATTCCCCATTAGCTCATAACTTCCTCATGCATTTATTTCATACATTTTATGGAATTATTGATATTTATATACATGTCAGAAATCTCAAGGATTTTATGGAAAAATATGATCGTAGAAAACTTTTACTAATAGTGTTTTCAAAAAATTTAACTAGAAAATATTTGGATTGTTTTCACTCTTTTCCTAAAGGGTATTTACACACTTATCTTGAATTAGAATATGATTTTTTAATGAAATACATGTAAAAAAAAGGACCAATGGTTACATATAAATTTTAACCTTCTCTTTATCAAGGAAAAGCATATCCACTTTGTGATTACATTATACAATTTAATATATGTATGCACCAATTCATATATAAACCAATAAATTTGGAAACACAATACATGATTTTTAAAGGCCTTATTTATCCCTTAAGGTAGATATGATTTATGACACTTGTAATTCAGTTCAATCTCTTTGTTACAAAACTCTTGAATTAAAATAAAAATTGACACTTAATCCCAATCCAAAGAAGGTATATGAAGACATTAAGCTAAAAAAATAAGATCCACACAAGGATGTAAAGGAAATTATTTTTCCTCCTAAGGAATAATTTATAAATAAATAAAGGCAAGTGGAGGTTCTCAATAAATGGAAAGAATCACTTTAAAAAGTGGTACCTCAAGTGAAAAAACCTACTTATACTAAGTGAAAACCACTAAGATGTGACAGTTTTCGATATTAACCACATAATATTTTATAAACATCATAAGATAATAAGCTCACTACTTTGCCTAATAATTATTATCATCATCCTCTTCATCTCATGAAAATTAAGGTAAAACCATTTTGTATTTATCATGGTATTAATGGGCATCAATAAAATGATTATTAAGCACTACGTAAAATATTACACAACTTGTGCGTATAGGGGTTATTACATTTGAAAAATTTGACACTCGATCAACAAGATCCCCTTATCCACATACTTATATTACTCTTTTAGTGAAGACTGAGATTTCCCAAGGCATTCCTTAAAATTAACCAATGGCTCATTAAATTTTCACGAGCTCTACTTGGAAAAAAACTAGAGAAGGCATAGTTGTAAGGGATAAAATAAAAAATAATTTAGATACAGTTTTATCACCATTTAAAAAAATATGGATACCAAAGCTTCATATAAAAATTATATATCAAAGTAAAGTATAAGACAACTATATTACAACAACAATATAAAAATAGATTTATTCAATTCATTTTGTAAAAGTATCAACAACATGTTTGATAAGACTATATTAACTTTTTATACCATGTGGATGGGGTAATCAGTGTTGAGTATCAAGATAATGTAATTTTTATCATATAATCTCATGAAATTCATATAATCAAATAAAATACAAATTCACATAAGGAAATATAAATTAAATATAAACATGTGATATCAAATGAGCAATAATCAAATGTGGAAATTAAAACCATATGCAAAAATTAATATCCATAATATACAAATAAATAAAGCTTATCATATATAGCTAAAATAAATTTTCTTAAAAATTCAACTAATAATTATGGCAACATCCAGTGTGGTGTATGAATCCTCACTATCATTAGATCTACTCACCCTATAATTAGAGGCTCCACTATCTCCTTCATGTTTGCTTTATTTATATCTGCATCATATCACATACTCTCACAAAACTCCAAGTTCTACCATGGTCTATGCATTATACGCCTATAATTCACTATAATGAACCAATAAATCTCTAGATATATCACTCTCTAGAATCTCTTCTAGTCATATATTCAACACAACCTGAATATCATCTTGCTCACTACAAAATATAGTAGAGGAAGTAGAAGAAACAATAATAGGATAAAAATAGGCACATTAACACCTAATATATGGTCTACCTTCAAAATTATCTTACTATCAACTATATCAAATGGTATATCTAGTTTTAAGGTCCAAATAAATGAATTGACCATCATCACCCAATACTCATCACCTACACGATAAATAAAAAATATGTCAATAATATATATTAGGTGAAAATTTCAAATAATCACAATATATATATATATATATATATACTCAAAAAATATATAGGATAAGTTATATCATTGGATGGAACTAGGTGAGGGAAACCTTATCTACAACTCAATTTTATCATCTTACTCTTTTATCTCCTCCTCCCTAAGCTTGAGGCACCCTTATTAGATCCACAACAATAGGAAAGAGAATATGCCATGTATCCCCTATCCACCACTAGGTATACAATGTATTACACCCCATGTCATCCATATCTAAGTATACAGGTGGAGGATCAACATCCCTTGTAGGTAATAGTGTTAATTAAATTGTGAAAATTTTCATGATGATGATGGTTTGAAGAAATTCCTAGATTCATCATGTTGTGATTATTTAAAACCAACACTTCAGACATAATATGTGTGTCCATCTTCAGGGTATGAGATCATAAAAATGAATAAATGAATGTTGAATGCTTTGAAAAATAAACAACAAATAGACCCCATACATACAAATACAAAGGTGAGCATAGGTAGTCAGTCAAACCAAGAGAAATAATTCCCAAAAGAAAGTCAAAAAACAAAAAACAAAAAATCAACCACACCTTACCCACCATGGATATCACCTTGATTTTTCAAAAAAAAAATAATTAGATGCCATGATTCACCAACACCTAAAACATTGTCTCTATTTAGTTTATTTGGTTTTTTATCTATTTCAATAGTTTTATAAACCTTTCTTTTCTAGTATTCATCCTCTTTAGCTAAAAATTTGGCTTGATCTAAATAAATTTGGTGTTTCATGAGATCAGAATGTTTAGCAAGGGTAGATTTATCTAGATGTGAATAGTGAATGTCTCTTGCATGCTCTTTAAGCCTAATTTAAAGAGATATGCCGGTTTCCCCAATCTAGGGAACCCCACATGAACAAGGATTTCTATAAACACCTTTTTGTGTTTGAGGATCAATAGAATCCTTAGTAAAGTATAAAGATGTTCTGAGTGTATTATGAGGTTTGAAAGTTATTTGCAAACCTGCTTTTTTAATAATTATTGAGATCTTTTAAGAAATGACACAAACATAGGGGATGGTAATTCTATGCAAATCTTTGTTTACTTTATTATTCCTATGTTTATAATTGCTCATTTTTTGTAAGGCTTTCTCAATTTCCCATCTTTTATAACCATTTTCCAATAGGACCTTAACTGGGTAAACTTTTTCTTTATGAAAGTTTTTAGGATCCAAAATCTTTAAGGACCTAAAAGCAAGGGAATAAAGAATAATAGATTTATGATAAGTATGATGGTGGGAATCATCTTGAAGATAAATATCAGTGTGGGTCTTTTTTCATTAGACCTCATGAGATAAAGTACCATCAGGTCTTTTTGAGATAAGAACATCAAGGAAAGGTAACTTGTTATTTTCTTCTTTTTCCATCATAAATTATATCTAGTTGGATATACCATTTAAGTGTAGCATTAATTTATCAAGCTCATCATTACCATGAGTCTACTTTACATTATGTCATTTAAAAATCTATCCCACCAATCAGGTTTTAGAGGATAGGAATTCAAGAGAATGGGATTCAAAATTTTGTTGTGTTGTGGAGCCTATTTCTAAATTATAAGTATTTTCAAATACTATACATTATAAATGTACTATACACTCTATATGTTTTTCTTGTGGGGGTTTGGGGGCAGTAGCCCCCAAAAAAAATTTGGACCCCTTTTAATGGGAAACCATTTTGGGTTGATTATACCCATGGTTTTGGTACCCATTATTTTGTAATACCACTTTGTTGATGTATTATGTATTGATGGATATTTTGTAGGTAATACATCATGAGAACAAGGGTTTGAGAAGAAAGAATAGTGTGTGTTAATTCAAGTATGAATTTAGGAGGGTTTGTTGAGCACAGCTCCAAATAATATTGTGCATTGTAATTGTGAGAAGACTAATATGAGAGTGGTTTGTACTCTCATGGCTTGTAATAAAATTTGAGCAAGTGTTTCTTGGTGGATGTAGCCCACATTGGGTAAACCACGTTAAATCGGGTATTCTTATTTTGCATGTTTATTTTCTATTCTTTATACATCTCTACTTATATCTATTATTATTGTGATTCTATGAAATTATTATACATAAATTTTTGTATTTATTCCTAACAACTGGTATCAGAGCTTCAATTTGTATTTGTTGAAGTATTGAATTGTAGGAAGGGTTATTAGTTTAAGTGGGAATTGTGGTTGATGATCACAGATCAAAGGTTGAAAATTTCAATGGATAGAACTTTGGTCTATGAAATATGCAAATAGAGGTTTACCTCTATCAAAAGGACCTCCATGCTTTTTTGGGAGGAAAAGTAAAACAACCAGTGAGTATGACAAATGAGGCTTAGGAGTTGCTTGACAGAAAAGCACTTGTGGCCATTAGGTTATGCATTGCATCTTTGGTCCCATTTAATATATCATAGGAGAAGACCATAGAAGGTCTCATGAATGCATTAGGGAAGTTATATGAAAAACCCTCTACTTCTAATAAAATATTTTTAATGAAAAATCTATTTAATATGAAGATGTCTAAAAATGGTTCAGTTGTTGAGCATCTAAATGAATTCAATATGGTTGTATGTTGAATTCTATAAAAATAGATTTTAATGATGAAGTTAGGGATTTTCTTTTTTTTTTAATTTACCAGAGAGTTGGAATAGCCTGGTAATGGCTATGAGCAACTCAGTCTCTAATAATGCTAAGTTGAAGTTTGAGGATGTCATAGGGGTAATCCTTATTGAGGAAATGCAATGGAAAATCTCTAGGGAGACTTTTAATTTAGGTGATGCTTTGGTGGTGGAGAGTAGAGGGAGACAAAATTTTAGAGGAAAAGGAAAGCATGGAAAGTCAAATGGTCCTATAAGGTCAAAATCAAGGGCTAGGATGGTATGTTGTCACTATGGAAAGACTAGGCATGTGAAGAAGGATTGTTGGTCTCTTCAAAACAAGAAAAAAAATTAAGAAGACACCAAGGAGGTGAATGTGGCAACATGTAATGTTTTTTAGGATACATTAATTCTCTTTGTTGATAATACTATTGAGTCTTGGGTTTTAGATTTAGGGGCTTCTTTTCATGCTACACCATATAGGCATTATTTTATGGATTATGTTTAAGGGGATTTTGGACATGTTTACCTTGGTGATGATGATCCTTATAGTATAGTAGGAAAAATAAGTGTTCAGATGATTCATAATGGGAACACTCGGCTACTAAAGGATGTCAAGCATGTGCCTAAGTTGAGATAAAATTTAGTATCCACAAGATAGCTAGGCAATGAAGGTTGTATGGTGACATTCATAGTATATTCTTGGAAGGTGACCAAGGGTGATATTTTGGTAGAAAGAGGTAAGAAGTTTGGTACCCTATATTTATCAAGTAGTGCTAATTATTTTAATTTAGTTGATGCATATACATATGCAACTTTGTGGCACAATAGGGTTGGTCACATGAGCCAAAAGGGTATACAAATTTTGAAGGATCGATTACCTAGATTGAAAGGATCTTATTTATATTTTTATGAAGACTGTGTGTATGGAAAATATAAAAGGTTAAACTTTCTCAAAGTTAGACCTATGAAGAAGGAGAATAAGTTGAAGCTGGTTCATTCAGATGTATGGGGGCCAACTCAAGTATCTTATATTGGTGGGTTATCTTATTATGTAACTTTTATTGATTATGCAACTACAAAACTTTGTATGTATGGCATTAGGATAAAATATGATGTGTTTGATATGTTTAAAAGATGGAAATCCTTGGTTGAGAATGAAATAGGTCTCAAGTTAAAATGTCTTAGGTCAAATAATGGTGGGGAATATTGTAACAATGCATTATTTTATTATTTTTCAAGTAATGGAATTCATAGACAAAGGATGGTTCCAAAAAATCCATAATAGAATGGAGTGTCAGAAAGGATGAACAGGATTATCATGGAACGTGCTAGGATCATGAGGTTGTATGTAGGACTACCTCTTTAGTTTTGGGCAAAAGTAGTAAACACAATTGTATATTTGATAGATAGAGGTCTTTCATCTACTTCAGATGGAGGCATACCTAAGGAAGCTTGATCTGGTAAGAAGATTTATTATTCATTTCTTAGAATATTTGGTTTTGAATCCTTCATTTATATTGATATGGATGATAGGACCAAGTTAGAGGCTAAGTCTGAAAAATCCATTTTTATTGGTTATGGTGAGGATGACTTTGGTTTCCATATTTGGAGTCTTAAGGACAATAAAATCTTTACGTCTAGGGATGTTTTCTTTAACAAAAAATTCATGTATAAATAATATTTATAGGATCATAAAGAGGATTCTAGAAAAGAGTACATAGTACTAAAAGACATTGTAGATGATAAAGTATCCAAGCAACCAGTTTAGGCACCTACTCCATAAGAACCCCAAACTCCTATGGTGAGAAGTTCTTCTAGGGTAAGAAGGGAACCTAAATGTTTTTCTTCATCTCTTAATTATTTATTACTCATTGACAATGGATATTCAGGGTGCTTTGAAGAAGCAATGTAGGTAGATGTTAGGAAAAGGTGGGAGTAAGCTATGGATGAGGAGCATTAGTCTCTCATGGAAAAGTAGACATTGGGTTTGGTAACCCCACCTAAAGGTAAGAGAGTATTGTAGAATAAGTGGGTGTATAGATTTAAATAAGATGATGGAGGAAAGAAAAGGTATAAGGCCCAATTAGTGGTAAAGGGATTTGCATAGAAAAAGGGAATTGATTTCAATGAGATTTTTTCCCTAGTGGTAAAGATGACTTCTATTAGGACTATTATTAGGATAGCGGTAGTAGAATACTTGCACTTAGAGAAGCTAGATGTGAAGACTATGTTCCTTCATGGTGATTTGAAGGACTTGTATATGGAGTAGCCATAGGGATATGAGGTCATAAGGAAGAAGAACATGGTGTGAAAATTGAAGAAGAGCTTGTATGGCCTAAAACAAGCTCCACATCAATGGTACATGAAATTTGATAGATTTATGATGGAATAGGGATACTCCAAGTGTCATTTAGACCATTTTTTATATATCAAAAAATTTGATGATGGTGATTACATTATACTTTGTCTATAAGTGGATGATATGTTGGTTGCAGGAAAAAACATGTAAGAAATAAAGATACTCAAAGAATGACTTAGTAATTTCTTTGCTATGAAGGATTTGGGAGTAGAAAAATAAATCCTTGGAATGAGAATAACTTGAGATAAGAAGGAATAAAAGCTGAATTTATCCCAAGAGGAGTACATCAAAAAGGTCTTGGAGAGGTTTAGTATGTAGGATGTTAAACTAGTTGAGACTCCTTCAGTAGGTCATTTCAAGTTATCAAAGGAGCAATGTCCCAAGATAGAGGAGGAGAGAATCCAAATGTCACATGTACCATACACATCATCTTTTGGTAGATTGATGTATGCCATGGTGTGTTCTAGGCTAGATATTGACCATTCAGTGGAAGCAGTAAGCAAGTACATGAGTGATCCAGGTAGAGAACATTGGAAGGTAGTGAAGTGGATCCTTTCGTATTTAAGAGGGGCCATGGGGATAGTTTTAAGCTATGGTGGATTGGACACCACTTTGTGTGGTTATGTAGATTCAGACATGGTTGGAGATTTAGACAGAAAGAGGACTATAATAGGATATGTATTTACTATAGGTGACATAATAGTGAGCTAAATTTCATGACTATAAAAACTTGTGGCTTTGTCAACCATAGAGGCTGAGTATGTTGTTGCCATAGAGGTAAGAAAAGAAATGATTTGGTTAAAATAATTAATTAAAGAGTTGGGGCATAAGAAGGATGAAGGTAAGATATATAGTGATATTCAGAGTGTTATACATCTATCAAAGAACTCTGATTTCCACTCTAGGATGAAGCATATACAGTTAAGGTACAATTTCATTAGGATAGATTTGGAGGAAAAGAAGTTGAAGTTGGAGAAGATTCATACCACTCATAATCTTGTAGACATGATGACCAATGTGGTCACAAGGGAGAAACTAAAGCTATGGTCAGTTTTGGTTGGCCTCATAGTTGATAGTGAAGGGTTGAGAAGCTGCTCAGAGGAGATTAGTCTCCAAGTGGGAGATTATTGAGTTGTGGAGCCTATTTCTAAATTATAATGTATTTTCAAATACTATACATTTTAAATGTATTATACACTTTATATGTTTTTCTCATTGGGGTGTAGGGTTGGTTTGGGCCCTAAGTAGGGGTTTAGGGGTGGCAAGCCCCAAAAAGTGGGGGTTTGGGGGTGGTAGTTTCCAAAAAAAAAATTAGACTCCTTTTAATAGGAAACCATTTTGGGTTGATTCCACCCATGGTTTAAGTACCCATTATTTTGTAATACCACTTTGTTGATGTATTATGTATTGATGGATATTTCATAAGTAATACATCATGAGAATAAGGGTGTGAGAAGAAAGAATAGTGTGTGTGAATTTAGGTGTGAATTCAGGAGGGTTTATTGATTGCAACTCCAAACTATATTTATGCATTGTAATTGTGAGAAGACTGATCTAAGAATGGTTTGTACTCTCATGGCATGTAATAAAATTTGAGTGTTTCTTGGTAGATGTATCCCACATTGGGGGAACCATGTTAAATCTGGTCTTCTTATTTTTCATGTTTATTTTCTTTTCTTTCTGCATCTCTATTTATATCTATTATTATTGTGATTTTGTGAAATTGTTCTACATCAATTTTTGTATTTATTCTTAACAAATGTTCCATGAATAAATTAGTAATTATGGGTGAAAGAGGTGAAACCATTTCTACTCCCTTATTTTGATCATGAAATTCTCCCCTATAATTGAAAAAATTAGACCCTAAGCATAATTCAATTAAAATAGAGGTTTCAGGGTCCATGATTCCATGAATAATGCACATTGTATCATTAAGAGGATTTTAAAAAAAAAGAGATACCACATCAAATTTGACCAGAATATCATCTAAATTGGCCTTTTTATCCTTCATCTTCCTAACAAAGTGTTCTAAATTTTTTTGTGAAAGAGGAATAATTGCCTACCAAATGTTTTAATTTCCTTGCTAAAAAATTTGTAAGATTGTAAGTCAGACTATTCCTTGTGTTTACAATGGATCTCAATGGAATGCCATCTTTATGAATATTTGGAGCCCCATAGATCCTAGGAATAATAGGATCATGTGGAGTTAGCTGTAACTTATCTCTATCACTAATGGATTGACTTTTTATAGCTTTTGTGACATCCCTAACAATTTTATTTAAATGATTCCTCAAATTTTTTTATAGCTACCACTCATATTTAAATGATTCATCATCTTAGCATCGTAATATTTTTTTTCCAAAATTACAATTATCCTTTATCAACTTTCAGAATGACAACATCCTTGTTATCCCTAAGTTTATTTAAAATATTGGATTTTGGAGGGCAAGCCTTTTTTAATGAAAGTGAACATTCTGCTCTCACTTCTTTAACAATATCAACATTAATATTTCTAACACCAACCTCAATACTTGTATGAAGTCTTCATAAGATAACTTTGATGGGGCAATAGTGTTAATTTTACACCACTTGGCTCAGGTTTGTCACTAGGATAATGAGTTAATCTCATAGTCTTGGTCTATGGATATGTAGATGTTATCACATCCTATTTAATGACAAACTAGTGTGAAACCTACTCAAAATTAAATATTTCTATAGTTTTAGGGAATTGATCATGAATCTAAACACTAACACAAATATGATGCAACTCCACTACATCCTTAGGACACCAATTATAACCATGATATAATCTCTATACTATGATAGTGGGTGTGATTATAATACATCATGATAAGACCCTAATTTATACTAAAGATCCACTACTCCAAAAAACTATGAGGATAAACCCAATCCCTATGAGGTCCTACAATACGTCAAATAACAATAAAGTTATGATAGGTCCAAACATTTAATAAGGTCACTACACTAAGGCCTCCACTATGGCCCTCTAATGTAAATTTGTAAATGTCCCTATATATGACCCACCATGGTACACCCTAAAAAATATATCGTGCATCTCCCCTTGATAGCATGCACAAAATCATATGTCTATTAATAAATCATTATAACATCAACATCCTTAGCAATGAAGTGTTAGAAAAAAATTAGCCATCATGAATGGGTGTCATTCAAAAATTTGATATAATTTATCTTATATTTATTTATATCCATTAGTAAGGTCTTATATTGGTCATTATGATCTAATATAGTAGGTAGGGTGTCCTCCTTAGCAACTTATAAAGCCTTCTAGGATGGTCTAGTGAGTAGTAGGGTTAAGTCACTTTGTCTTGTCATTAAATGGTCATTCTTTGTAGTCATTTCATGTGTTTAACATTGTTTAAGGTAAGTTTTACAAATTAAAGGTTAAGTATAAATTCAAGTCAATGAGGAATCATGCTCAAAGATGCAAGGTGGTGACCCTTCCAAGAACAACTATGATTTAAAGTTGAACAAATTGACCATGGATTGGAACCAGTAAGTTGATCACATTGTATTTTTAATAAATTTAGAGAGATTAAGGTAGTTTTGATAATATTAATGTATTTCATTTAATTTAGTCTCATTATACATTCCAATGTTGAGATTATTATTGCCAAGAAAGAGAAAAATTGAAGGTTATATCATGGAATAGGGGTCTTTTTAAGTCATCTAATATCTATGTAATGACTTGATGCTTATACTTATCTATACATATCCTCTTAATGTCTTAAGCAACTATTTTACAAAGTTAGAATCTATTTGTAACTACACATTCATCATTTGATAATGTCTAAATGAGAGATTTTAAAATATTTTTAAGCAAATAAAGGTGGGAAACAATTTTTCATACTTATCCACCCCTATATAGGTCAATAAAATTTGGATAATCACCTAGTTCATCATCTCCAACATTTTTAAAAGGTAGAACATGTAAAATATTAAAAAAACATACTTTTAGAGGTATTTTGTATATATTTTCTATTTATGGGAAATTTAAAAACTCCTCTAAGGTTCATCTAGTATTTTAAAACCCAAATCCATGTAAAATGTGGAGTTACAGAGCCAAACAAGGAAAAAAACTTCTTTTCTCCATCAAGCTTCTTGGTAGCCTCAAAAGGCCAACCAATTTTTGGATAGTATTCTGAAGAGAGAGAAGGTGGATCTCAAGATCTTATAAAGATGATGGGACCATAATTCCCTTCCACTTTGTGACATTGGTTTTTTAGTTAGTCTCCTTAACTTTATGAACAATCATTAAGAAGTTAATGATCCAAAAAGGTCACTCAAAACCCCACCAAGGTTGGTTTTCTCCAAATGTAAAGTTATTAATCTTAATGAATGCATGAATATGATTTTTTAATGTCACTTGAACACTCTTTGACCCTTGAAATATCATATTCTCTCAAGTTTCCTCATGTTGGTGTAGTATCAAATAGCCTTGATTTACTAGTTTGAACATGACAGTGATGTTTGCAAAGAGTTATGAAGTGTATCAGTGCATATAATGAATGAAATGAGATGGTTATTAATTTATTAAACATCATAAAAATCCCTTATACATTTTAATACATAATTTAATGAATGGACTTCAAATAAAGTAAATAATTATAAATACATAGTTAAACTATTGGAACTAACAACCATGATGTAGATAATCCTAGTCAAATATGGATGTGTTTTCATTGTCCAAGATTATTTAATGAAAATTAATACCTCTCTATTTAAAATCAAATCAAATCTATATTGGAGGCTGAGGGGCTACCCTTATGTCAATTGGGTGAGTGACAACTAACTGGATTTGGTTTGTTTGGTTTCCCTTAGTGAGAGAGAGGCATGAGACTATCAGCCTCCATCCACTTTACAAGCATTGCACACATAGAACATAAGAAGTCATAGGGTCCATACTAAATTCCCAACCCACCCCTCACTCTGAGAGCATTCATGTTCTCACTAAATATATGGACTTACCTTTCAAAATACCTATTTTGTAAAGTACTTTATTTTACTTGTTTGATAGAAATGGGACTAATTTCCACATTCTATAGTTCTAAGAATTAGAAAATTAATAATTAATTATCTAAGTTTGAATCTATAGCCTTTTATATTATTTTTACTTCATATTATTTGAAAAATAATAATACCACTTATTAAAATGGTATTATTAAATTACCATAAAGTTCTCATTTCCTTAGTGCATCCTTCCTTAATTGTTTATTATAATAATGTAATAATAAAATAGAGTTGACATCAAAGTCATTAATATCTTTTGTTTTATATTAAAAACAAATATAATATCATTTTATACCTAGAATATTCAAGTGAGTGGATGTGTTTGAGCTTCTTCCCTAATAGAGGTAGTAATATGACTAGTTGCAAATAATGCATCAAATCCATTATGTATAATTATGACACTAAGTCTACATAGTTCAATGGAGAAGCAAAACCTTCACAAACCACATCACCTAATACATAAAATAATATAATATCATATTCATAAAATGCATTTAATTCTTTTTAAAATTTAATAGTCTCCCCTACTACCTATCCCCCCAGTAATTATTAGTCAGGATGTGGTTTTTGATGAAGGGGGAGAATGGCAAAGGCAAAATGGTGCACAACAAAAAAACACCACCAGTAATGATGGGCGTAGAAGTTTTAAGTGTTCATCCTCTCCCCACAAGATCAAGTGGAATTTCAAGCCCCAATATTAGCTCAATTTTGAGCTCTCCAACCTCAAGCTCACCAGGTTCATCTACTAGCACACTTTCAGGTGATAGTTAAAGTTCAACATCAAATCCAAGATCTTCAAGAAAGGTATGAAGTTTAACTAAAATTTATCATAGGATTGATGTGAATCTAATTTTTAATTTTGATGTGCTTATTAAAATTCAATTTTAACCCTTTGTATATGAATAATTAATTAAATAAATTGTATGGATTGATGCTATGAATGATGAGATGAAAGCAATTGATAAAAAAATACATGGGAATTAGTGTAACTTCCAAAAAATAAATAGGTGATTGGTATCAAATGGATTTATAAGGTGAAATATCATGTTTATGGCTCTATGAAAAGACACAAGGCAAGACTAGTTGCCAAGGGATTTGCACAAATGCCTGGATTAGATTATTTAGAGACTTTCACTCCAGTTACACAATTTGATACAGTCAAGATTATATTGGCTATTGTTGCACAACATAGGTGGCTAGTCTATCAAATGGATATAAAATCATCTTTCCTAAATGGTTATATTGATGAGGAAGTCTATGTGGAATAGCCTAATGGTTATGAAATTCTAGGAAAAGAACATTTGGTCTACAAGTTAAAAAAAACTCTCTATGGGTTGAAGCAAGCTCCTCGTGCCTGGTATGCAATGATTGGTAGCCATTTATTGAAGAAAGGATTCATCCATAGTCCTTTAGAGCCAACCCTCTATATCCAACATATTGGTAATGGTATTTCATTATTTTCCTTTATGTTGATGATCTCATTTATACAAGTAATAGCCCATCTCTCATGGAGAAATTTCAAGTAGAAATGAAACAAAAATTTGAGATGTCAGATCTGGGACTCATGCATTATTTTCTTAGAGTGGAGGTGTAACAACAACCTAAGGGTATATCCATTTCTCAAACCAAGTATGTGGTCGATTTATTGATATGGTTTAGAAAGATGTCATGCATAGTAGTTACAACCCCTGAAGCCCTTAGTGAAAAATTAACCAAGGAAGATGCAAGTTTCAAAATAGATGCTACTTTATATGGAAGTTTGGTATGGAGTCTCATGTACCTCACTACAATGAGACCTGATATTATGTATGTTATGAGCCTCATCTCTTGATTCATGTAGGATCCACATGATTCTCATTAGCATATTGAAAAAATAATATTAAGGTATGTGAGTGGTACACAAAATATTAGCATTCATTACTCTTCCACTAATAAAGTATTCGGGGCCACACAATGATCTAACATATGCAAACTGAGGAATGAACTTGATGGTAGTGGCTATTAGTAGTTCTCCAATCTTATTGATGAAACATCCCCTTTTGCCTTGATTTTTTTAACTATCTCACATGATCCTTAAATATTATCAACAATTTATTTCAAGTGATAATCCCTAGAGGTCAAGGGTCCTAATGATATTTATAAGCCAAGTTTAAAAGGAGATTATGAACCTACAAGTCTACAAATGTTTAGGTCAATATCAGAACTAAATGTTTTCAATGGGGAGTAAATATGGCCTCTTTTTGTCATGATCTAATGTCTTCTTTTCCTTTTTAAAAATATCTAAAAGACTTTAAATCCAAACTACTTTGGCCAATAGTGAAAGAATGAGGTCCAAGTGCATACAAGGCAATACAAATAAACACAATCAAAGCTCTATAAAAAAATAACATTCATAGTGATTTTTTGGACTTAAATTTCACCCTCTCAAGGCCCTATAGGATATATCCAAGCATACTAAACATCTATGAATTAAAAAACCATTAAGTCACTTTGCATTCAAATGGACTATGTAAGGTAGAATGGACTATGTAAGTGTAAAGGAGGACTGTGAGAGTTTCAAGTGAATGTACCAGATGATATGATATCATTGGAGTGATGGAGAAGATCTCAAAAGGAGGAAAATAATATAAAATAAGGTTTTTTGGAAAAATAACCACCTACAGGCTTGTAATAAGTAGTAGGAACAAAAAAACATTATGATGTTTGTTTCAAGAACCAAGAGGCTATAGGGGTCAAAATAAAATGTGAGTATAATTTTCAAGAGGACAAAATCACATCAAGAAGGTTATATTAATCTAAGGAATTCGATTCAGTGACCTACAGTCAAAAGGTCCTAATAACCACCTACAGGTTGGTTATAGGCAGATAAGAGAAGAAATACAATTTTAGTATCCAATGGAGGGTTAGTAGGTCTATAGAAGGAAAAGAAGAAAATTAAGGATCTATATAATACTATTAAAAATCACCCAAGGTGATAAAAATCTAAAGGAATAAGATACACCCTCAGAACTCTAGTCATGAAGCCCAAAAGCACCTATAGGCCTATTGTAGGTGAATTGGAGAAAAGGTGTATTGGTTGTTGAATGAAGACATTGAAATATATAATACATCCAATTTTATATGTGTGTGTGTGTTTGTGTGTGTGTGTGTGTGTGTGTGTGTGTGTGTGTGTGTGTGTGTGTGTGTGTGTGTGTGTGTGTGTGTGTGTGTGTGTGTGTGTGTGTGTGTGTGTGTGTGTGTGTGTGTGTGTGTGTGTGTGTGTGTGTGTGTGTGTGTGATCATAATGGGTTAATAATATCTACATAGATATTTCAAGGTAATAGAATGCAATTATAAGGTCAAAAAACCTAATCAGGCCTAAAGGGCTAAGTGGCCACCTACAGGTAGGAAAAATAGGATTTGAGCATAATGAGGACTTAAGGTAAATTTATAAAAATATATGGGAATTTTATAGGTTTTTTTAAACCTATTAGAATCACTTATAACTATAAAAAGGCATTTTAAAGGTTTTTAGGTCAAATTAGAATCACTTATAATTATAAAAAGGCATTGTAAAGGTTTTTAGGTCAAAACTCTCTCTCTCAACCTAAACATGCCAATTATGCCAACTTGAGAAGGTTTTTTATGTGTTTGGAACTCTACTGAGATTTTATATTAGATACTGAGCATGATGGTAAAAGTGTATAAATTTATTATAATAAATATACAAGTGTTATTTCTTTCATTAAGACACAATTTTATGAACAATGCTCAAGAGATGAAATCTCTTAAAACCCTCATGTCACCTTATGAAAAGTTTGAGAGTTCTGTCAACTTTAAATTCAAAATACAAGGAGATTTTACATGGATTCCTATGATATATTGGTAATATTAGGAGGTTTATTCACTAAAAAAAAATTTAATTTTTTTTATCTCAAGGCTCTAGTGTTTATGAATCAACCTTAAGAAGGTTACAAGCCTAAAACCCTCTCATTGACTTGATGAATGAGTTTGCCTTCTAAATGAATTCAAATGCATTTTTTTTAATTTGAAATGATAATATTTATCTTTATAGGTACAATAAACAAATTTTTGAACCATTTTTTGGCATGTGTGGACTAATAAAGTATTGAAAATGACTGTTACAAGTCTAAAATGCAGGTTTTTGTGGATTTTAAGGAAATTTGACTAAGTGAGACCTAATAGAGTACATTTAAATCATCCATGACCTATATAAGATAGTGTAAGATGATTATAAAGACTCATAATAAGTTTCTCAATGATTTAAACACCATTAAGAGGTTTTAATACACTGAGTGTTGAACAAATATGCCATGAGGAGCTCCTAACAGACCTAATGCACTTGTGTATAAGTCTTAGAGATGTTTTGAGCTTTAATAAAAGTGAAATAATTCCATAGAGGGTGTTTGAGAGCTAATAAATCTATGATAATAGTCCTAAATCAAAGGACTAATCATAAAATGGAAAGATTTGACTCAACCCTCAAATCTACTTGAAATTTCCATGACATGGAGTCTCTTTCTCTATTTTATTGACTAGTTAAAGCAAATACCAACTGCAAGATGGATTCTATTGATTAAACAAAGCTATACGACCTATAATATCATCCTAATTTAATAAAAAAGATATGATAGAGGCCTTTCATGGAATAAAACTATATTTTCCTTTGGAGATCATGCCTTGATAACAAAGAGAGAAGAAGTTATGAAGTTCAACACCAATTTCACAAGGAAGAATAAGCATTGCAAGAGACAAAGGTTAGCTTAGAAGATCTTCAAGGGTGGAAATTTTTAATTTAAGATATTTTAACTTTCCTAAGAAGTAGGTAGGTAACTCTATGAGAAGGAGTTATGATCAATAAGGCATCAAAACTAGCAAGATGACCTCCTATGCCACCCTTATGAAGAGTTACATCAACACATCCTAGAAGGATAAGAGGCAAAATTACAACACATTATTTTCAATATAGGTTTCATTATTTCTCTATTTTTTAATTTATTTGATCATGATAAGAACCTCATAAGTCTTTTCCTATCCTATCCTTCTCTATTCTTCCAATTCATATACAAATAAATCCTTGAAAGGCATTGATTGTATCTTCAAACTAATTATGGAAAATCACTATCAATTTTAAGACTTGTACTTACCTTTGAAATTAATTCAAGCTATGATATATTATTTTCATCTTCATACAATAATTTTGAGTGAATTATTGATGAATGTTTTGTGATAGTGAAATTTCTTCCTGTGATCTAGGTATTTGACTCAAGAGAGGATGGTTAGTATGGCATTAGTTCCAAAATGAAAACAAAATGAAAGAAACACATTAATAGCATAACATATCTAGGCCTAGACACTAGGGAGATCTTAGTTAACAATCATGAATGAAACACACAACTAAAATGCAAAATAAAACTTTCTTTTACCTCCCTTAGATGCTCCAAAATGCTTGTTATAGTGGCTAGTTTTCTCGGCTTGTGCTCATGAAGTCCTTAGCAATTGAAGCTTGGCCACCTCCATCTCTCCTTGGCACCTTTGGCTTGTTGCTTGGCTTGGCTTGGATTGGAATCAATTTGGCATGGAAACACTAATTGCTTGAAGCTTTTGGAGCCATTTGTGCATTATAACTTTGCATTATCAATTCTTTTGAAGATATTTGAGCATAATAACTTTGCACCAAAATAGCTTAGAAATGATGTTCATGGCCTCTCTGTTTATAGATTTTTGGATTTGATCAGAATCAACCTAAACCATCCATCTCAAGATTGAGATGTGTGGTTGAGAATTAATTTAATTTTTGGAATTAAGTTTTTAATTATCCTCATCATGACATTGGAATAGGGGGAAATTAAGAGGCATGGAGGGCATCATGGAAGGCATTGATGAGGCATGAGAGGCATGAATCTTGATATTTGTGGCATTATGGCCTAGAGATGTCTTCCCAAAAAATGAGGTCACTTGATGATGTAGATATTTAATATTCATTTATAAAAACAAGTATTTAAAAAGTTTCCATGGAATTATTAATTAGGCCTTGATTTGGGTTAATTAGCTCTTAAGCATGATTAAGCACTTTGTGCACAAATTACTCAAATTGATCAGAATGTCATGTTATTGGTCCAAAATTTAACTATATTGGAATTGGAAGGTGATGTCAGATGCATTAGAATTGTATTCCCATTTAGGATGTTTCCAACAACAAATAACAAAGGCACATGTCATGTGCAGAAGATTTGATAGGAAAGAGCAATCCAGAGCACTCGGGTGCAAAATTGGCATTTTGACTCAGAATGATCTGATCAAAGTTAGCTATCCCATAAAT
Organism: Torreya grandis; assembly: GCA_037957365.1. NCBI lineage: Eukaryota > Viridiplantae > Streptophyta > Pinopsida > Cupressales > Taxaceae > Torreya > Torreya grandis. The sequence continues at coordinate 453,432 of JARHVA010007160.1, forward strand.
TGCATTACCCTATTTAGGGATACCCTAGCCAAAGTCAGCACTTAAATATGTCAGTTTCACATCATTTAGCATGTTTTAGTGTTTTTAGGCCAAATTGTGTATTTTGGGTAGAAATTAGCCAAAAGCTTGATTAGAGGTTATCAATGGCCAATTTTAAGTGTCTATAGTTTTCCCCTATTTGGAAATATGTTGCAAAATGTAGGTAAAACAATGTCTTCTTAAAGAATGAGAAATGGCATGTATGTCAAAAAGAAGACGATGGTTGAAGAACAAAGCTCCAAATGGTTTTTAGGAAGCCTGTGATGATTCCCCCTTGAGGGAGTGGTTGTCACATTTATTGATGGATGGTTCCTCAAAAAGAAACAAAAATAAATTTGGAATAAATCCATGGTTGAGATTAATCCAAATGAGAAATTTATTCAATGCATTGATGTAAAAAGGATATTGATTTGCCCAAAGGTGATTATAATTAGGAATAAAAGTTAAAATAATGATTTGCCCATAGGTAGTTATAATCATTAAGAGGACCTAGATTGGCTAAATATGATTGTGCCCCAATTAGGGTTGATTAGTAAGCATAACTCAAGGATATAACCTATAATATAGATTAAAGATGAGCAGGTGCAAAGTGATGAAATAGATGAATATAAGAATAAGATTGGTCAGTGTGAATGATTTAGTTTTACCTACCAATGAGGAGATGCTCATCCTAATTAGTAATGATAAAACTAGAATGGTCATTGGGTTGATTTGATCAAGGGTGGGATGGAAGGATTTTCCAAGGTGCCAAGGAGAAACTTCTATGAATCCATTGATTGTAGACCTTCATGAAGCTAATTTTTGCTATAGCATGTGATGGTAAGCTTCATGATAGAACACCATGAAGACTTGGCCAAAATATGCATAAGTACTGACTCTTGATTTCCAATAAAGACTCAAAAATAATACACCAATGATAAAAACCATGATGATATTATTGGCATATGAATATGGATAGACTCAAAAACAATGTGTGTAAGGAATCACCCAATGTATACATATAGACTAAGTCGAGGCAATAGTACTAAAATAAAAAAATAGGTAAGCAAAAAATTAAATAAACAAACAAAAATTAAACAAATAAATAACCTAAAATAAACAAACAAATAGAAAGCTTGAAAGCAAAAGAAAACATTTTAACAATGGCAATGCCCCAGTAAGGTGGATCGAGGATAACTAACTAGGCTTAGACAAGACAAATATTTTTGGATTTTTGAAATGTTATGAATTTTTTTGAAATTTTGAGGTATCTTAACTCATTAGATAATTACAAGATACCTACTCACAAAATCATGAGAGCTTTTGTCTTAGATTGCTCACAAAATGGTGAGAGCATATGGCTTAGGTTACTCTTAAAATGGTGAGAGCGTATGAAAAGGGGGACTGAGGTGACCTCAACATGAATTTATTATGACCTACATAGTCCTAAAATGGTCTCAAGTCATATTAATTCCATCCACACAAAATGTGGTAAAAACCAATTAGGTCCCAACAAGTTCTCAAATCTAAAAAATGGCTAGTCTAATGAAAATAATGATGGCAAGGTGATGCAGAATGCATGATAAACAAGTGTTGCCCCTAGTTTTCCCATAGGAAATTATAACTAAGATATAATATCATAGGTCAATGATACTAATTTTACCATAGGTGGTTATAATTAGTAGCAAGACTGGTGAGACACTGATTTGTCCATAGGTAGTTATAATCAGACTCACATAAACAAATTTGATAAGATGAAAGATATCTTGCTAGATCAACTGTCACACTACTTTCATAGATTATCATTGTAAACATGGACTTGATTGATTTTTGAAACCTAATTGAAATCTCCCCATTAAAGGTGTGGGAAGAACCAAAGTAGCCAAGATCAAAATAGGATTGGATAAGATGACTAAAATAGGCTTTGGTCTAATAGGAATGGAATGATAGGATGGTATGGTCTTTGATAGATAATGATGGTCTAGATAGATTTGATAAAATGGTAAGAGGGTTTCCCCCAAGTTATGGGGTAAATGGTAGGAATATTTGACATTGGAAAATAGATATGTAACAACAATAATGGCATGGCAATGTGAAACAGTATGGTACATGTTTTTAGCCTGGGTGTGGTTTTTGATTCTATTGTTCCTACTAATGGAGAGATGCACATCCTAATAAATAAATCATATAAATCTAATACTTGATTATGTTAATTTCTATCCCACACCTCATTTGAATAACTGATCTATCAAAAATTGGTTGCATATTTAGATCCAAGAATGTTGTTGTGTTCTTCATTGGTCGTTGATTCTAATTCCTTCAAGCATTAAGATAAGGTATATTTTCAGCCTCTAAAAAGGAAAGTGCAAACATGTATGGTAAACAAGGACAAATAATGGATGGTAGGTTTGATTGTGAAATGGAATTATCTATGGTAATGTAATGTGGAATGGTGGGGAAACAAATGAAGATCAAGAATTTTAATCACACATAATGTTGTTGATACCAGATTCAACATAAATTTGGTTATGGTGGGGCCAAAGACTTGTTATCTCAATAAGACCACCATGTTTTTCTATTGTTTAATCTTGAGATTAGCTACCATCTAATTAGGCTATAGATTGGAGGCTATTTTAATTTGATCTTTGATTTTGTCTTCATCCAATAGTGAAGAACTTTTGTGCTCAGCTATTGGTGCCTCAAATAGGTTTTCACTAATGAAGTTGTCTTTATTGTCTCGTAGCACCTTTGAGAAGGTTTCACTAATGAACATTGGATTTTGACTTTGATTTTCTTCTAATACTTCTAAAAAAGTTTCACTAGAAGATGTTGAGTTATGACTTTGATTGTCCCTTAGCACCTCTGAAAAGGTTTCACTAAGAGAGTGTTCTTATGCTACATGAATGTTGTCTTGGCCTCCTTTCTCTTATTCAATTTATATGATACCATAGATGAATTTTAACAAACTATGATTTTGTCAGTCCCAATTGACACTTATGGGAGATGGAATGTTAATAATATGGCCATCTTGGTTGATGGAATGGCCTATGGAATGGTAATGGAATGGGGAGAGGCTACACAATCCTTATAGAAGATATTAGGAAAAATTGTGTTGAATATGAAGTATTCATCCTCAAAAACTATAAAAGGATCAAAAATGTATTCAAATTGATCTGTAAGGCATGCGTAACCAATGTTGTAATATCCATGAACATATTCTTATTTTAAATTTGATTCTAACTCAAAGAACTCTAAATTTGATGTTGAGATTGATATTGATTGTGATTCTGATGCTAAATCTAATGTTAGTTCAAGAATAGAACCTAACTCTAAGTCTAATTCTTCATCTGACAGGTACTCAATTACAATGATGTCTTGTTGAATGTTTAGTTTTGGATAAGTAATGGTCTGTGATGGCATAATGGGCTCCAAAAAAACTAGTTTGTTAAAGTGAGACTCCTCTAAGATGGGAAATAGGTCAAGAGACAACTCCTAAGAGACTAGCTTGTCAATAGGAGGCTCTTGAAAAATAGGCACATGGTCAAGGTAATGATTTTCCCAAAAGTAGCTATAATCATTAAGAAGTGACTCAGTAAAGACAAGCTCATCAAAGTGAGACTCCTTGACAACTAGTATAGGATTAATAGGAAATTGATCATAGGTTGAATTATCACAAATGGTTGGATCAACATAAACATCTCAAATTGGTTGGTTTTCTTGGCCTTGGTTTCCAATGAGTTGAAAAATACCAGTTTTGAACACAAGTTGGTCTTTTAATGATTGTATCAATTAAGGTTTGGTTGGGATTGGTACTAGATGAGGAATGACTTATGGTTGGATAATGGTAGGGCATTGGGTAACATGATTGCTCACATGATCCAAAGGACAAAGTCTTGAGATGGTAACGATAGGGCATTGTGGAGCATGATTGTTCACATAAGCCAAAGGATGAGGTCCTGGTATAGAAATGGTATTACTTGGATATTATGGAGCTTGATAGCTCATATAATCCAAAGGAGGGTTAGGGGTAGCCAATGATTGGATAAAAAAGGGATGTCATGAAACTTGATTTCTTGCACAATCAAAATCATCCAAGTCTTTCACATAAACTATATTATCCTAGTTATGAGTTGGCTTATAAGCTAGTTCTTGACTGTGTTTTATGTACTAATTTTTATCAAGAGGGTATAGATTTGTATCTCAAACAACATTATCTATAGTTGGGTCTTCAAAATACTCCTCACAAGCCTCTTCATACCAATCAAGGTCTCGAGTTGGATCATAATTTTCTTCATGACTTTGTTCCTATGAATGATTAATATGAGGTAGATAAAAATCTATCTCACAAACCATATTAGCATCATTTGGGTCCTAAAAAAGACATAATAGTTATTTTGTGTGGCCATTCTATCATAAGTTATATTTTAAGTGACTCCACCATAATTATAGTGATACATGTCCACATAAATGATGAAAGCTTAGAAAACAAAAAGACTTAGAGTTATACAAACTTTGAAAAAATATGTCCAAAGGACAAATGGTTCAAACTTGGTCTAACTTGGTCAAAGGGGTGGAGATGTATCTCCAATATGGTTTGAAAGTGGAGCTATATCTCTAAAATTATTTGTGCTAAGACTTGGCATAAAATAGCCTAACATCAAATGTCTAATGTCAAATTTAATATGCATAAAAGGTCAAGTGTCTGAATAAAAATTAACATGTCAAATGTATAGGTCAAAGTGTTCCAAATAAGGTCTAAAATAGGAAAGGAAAAAGTTGAGTTATTAGGTCTTTTATCCAAATGTGGAGTCAAAAGCTAGGCTTAAATAAATAGGCATGTGTTAGGACTTTTGGCCAAATGATATCAAAATCTAAACTTGAAACAAAAGTTGATGTGATTTGATTTAATCTAACAAGTTTGGAAACAACTTTGACATAAACATAGGACACAGAATCAAACATAAATATGATCAGTTATCATAAGGCATAAGACAAAAGGCTCTTTGAGAAACATTGTGTTCTCCCAAATAAAGGCACAAATAATGATGAGGATAGGCTTTAAACAAAAAAACCATCAATAGATTTCAAATTCAGGTAATTGATTAATCAAAGTTATGCAACCCAAAAGAGAAAGATCTATTTATCAACCCCTCAAATTAAGGCCTAAATAGAAATCAATCAATGTTTGGATCCAAACTTAATAAGGCTAATTGAAAACTCAACATTAAAAACTAGGATTTGACCAAATAAGCTAGACAAGATCGGACAGCATGATGGCACATGACAAAGATCTAAATGGTATACACAAAATGGTTTGAAACAAATAGTTTTTGATACAATGGTAAACAAGTCTTGAAATAAATTAAGTATCCTAATGGTGTAAGCAAGCTCGAATGATGTGGTCAATTGTTATGCTTCAAATACTTAAAAGGCACCAATGGTTTGACATGATTTGGGTAGCATAACACTACCCTTCTTAACTCAAATACATGATTTTGACATGGCTTATAAACAAACAAACAAGTTTTAGTCTCAAAACATACCAAGAAAAAATGACCAAAATATACTAAGTATAATCATCCATAGCAAAATGGGATCTACTAAACTAGCAAGGTTTTGATCATTCTAGGGGAATCGATTGCATAATGAATTTCACATCAAATGATGAAAAAGACAAGCATATAAATTGGGTGACCACAGCATTAGCTAGTTGTAAAAAGGTCTAATCCTTTTTACTACTACTACATCCTGTTGTTCACTCAGTGTAGTGTGATGTCCAAATGTAGATATGTCATATGTACAACTTTAAAGGAGCCAAATGAAGTCAATTCAAGGAGGTGAAACCCTAGATCAAAGCTTCCCTAAATAACTTGTGGGAGGTAATGGCGTCTCCCTCATAAGCCAAGTTTGCATGAAAATAAAGAAAGCATGAAAGTAGAAAGACTTAGGGTCATTTTCAAGATCACCCAAACTTTGATGAGTTTTTGGGGAGTGCTTTAGATGACTTTATTTCTAAGCCTTAGACTAGGCTACTTACAATAGGAAAGGTGATTTTGATTCCAAGGGTTCCCTATAGGGGACAAATGGAAGAGCATACACGTAACATTCCTCTTGTTGTGAAACAAAGATTTGATTAAAAACTATTGCAAATAAAAATTGACAAGTGTGTTCAATTTTAAACCCAAAATGAAAGATTTGGTGGTGTTCATTTGACCCTATGGTCTTATTTTTAAACTTTTAAAAAATTCATTTAAACATCTAAATCCTTTGTTAAACACCCAAAAACAAGGTTCCTAATTGATTTTAAGCAAGCAAAGGTGATTTAAACATGTTTTGAGAAAATATCAAGCTTGGCCTTACAACAAAAATGTTAGCATGTCCTTTAGCTTTGAAGATCTTTTTAGCTTGAAATAATGAACTTTGGAAAAATAGCTCTTGGGTCTATGTTTTTTGGAAAAACACAATGACCAATGTCAGTTATGTACAACCAACATTGGTTACCTTGGCTAACCAAAATCTAATCAATGTTAGTTCTGATAGTTATTGTCAATTAAGATATGTAACTAATGTCAGTCTTACTTGCTGATGTTGATTATTATGTAAAATTGTGGAAAACAAAAATAGAAAAATAAAGTTAGAAAATCAATTTTCAAGAGTTTTAAGGGCTCAAATAAATATTTTAGAGTTGTAAAATGTTCTCCTTCAGGTGTGAGATGTATCTATTCCCATCGATCATGCCATTATATGATCTAGGAATTTGACTCAAGAGAGGATGGTTAGTATGGTGTTAGTTCCAAAATGAAAACAAAATGAAAGAAACACACTAATAACATAACATCTGTAGGCCTAGACACTAGGGAGAGCTTAGTTAACAATCATGAATGAAACACACAACTAAAATACAAAATAAAACTTTCTTTTACCTCCCTTAGATTCTCTAAAATGCTTGTTGTAGTGGTTGGCTTGCTCGGCTTGTGCTCATGATGTCCTTGGCAATGGAAGCTTGGCTACCTCCATCTCTGCTTGGCATCATTGGCTTGTTGCTTGGCTTGGCTTGGCTTAGCTTGAAATCATTTTGGCATGGTAACACTAATTGCTTGAAGATTTTGGAACCATTTTTGCATTATAACTTTGCATTATCAAGTCTTTTGAAGATATTTGAGCATAATAACTTTTCACCAAAATAACTTAGAAATGATGTTTAAGGCCTCTCTATTTATAGATTTTTGGATTTGATCAGAATCAACCTAAACTATCCATCTCAAGATTGAGATGTGCGGTTGAGGATTAATTCAATGTTTTAATTAAGTTTGTAATTATCCTCATCATGACATTGGAAGAAGGGGAAATTAAGAGGCATGGGAGGCATGAATCTTGATATTTGTGGCATTTATGGCCTAGAGATGTCTTCCCAAGAAATGAGGTCACTTGATGATACAAATATTAAATATTCATTTCTAAAAACAAGTATTCAACAAAGTTTCCATGGAATTATTAATTATGCCTTGATTTGGGTTAATTAGCTCTTAAGCATGATTAAGCACTTTGTGCACAAATTACTCAAATTGATCAGAATGCCTTATTATTGGTCCAAAATTTGACTGGATGGAATCAGAAGGTGATGTCAGATGCATTGGAACCATATTCCCATTTAGGATTTTTCCAACAACAAATAATAAAGGCACATTTCATGTGTAGAAGATTTGATAGGAAATATCAATCCAGAGCACCCAGGTGCAAAATTAGCATTATGACTTAGAATGATCTGATCAAAGTTAGTTAGCCCATAAATTGTATTAACCCATTTAGGGATACCCTATCCAAATTTGGCACTTGAATATGTTAGTTTCACATCATTTAGCATGTTTTAGTGTTTTTAGACTAAATTGTGCATTTTGGGTAGAAATTAGACAAAAGCTTGATTGGAGGATATCGATGGTCAGTTTTAGGTGTCTACACTTCCTTGCATTTATCCATATTTTTCATGCCTCTATGTAAATTAGTCTTCGTTCCACATGTCATATTATATGTAACACATGGTTTTTGAAGTTTAAGTGTTGAAATATCGTTAGTGTCTACTCTTAGGACTCTTAACTAATCATCTTAGTTGTTATAATAGCCATAGCCTTCATATAAAATTGATAGTGTGGTAGTAGTTGTTTTAAATCTATAAAATCAGATTGAAACTTGTCATTTCATAGTGAAAACAATATAAAGTAGAGGAACCTATATTTGGTGCATCACCTCCATGTTTGCTTATTAGTTTTAGCTCTTTTCTATCCTTTTTCCTTGAAAGTGTGTTAAGTTAGTTAGAGTTTTGGATGAAGCATCAAGGGAGCTAGCCTAACCTAGAGGTTCAATCCACTTATTATGTCACCTACAACCTAGTATTATTCCCATGCTATCATCTAGTTATGAAGGCTTGAACAACCTTCCTAGGGGTACAAATTATATAGATAATAGAAAGTAATTAAATAACACAAATTTATGCAATCATAGAATATAAAACATAGTGATATATCTAAGAAATAACTTGGAATTGTGTGCCCTATAATCATCCCCAAAAGCATGATTAGTCATACATCTATGTGTATGAAGAACATGTCCCTGCTTAATAATGGCCTGCACTACGACCCTCTCACCAGCAATTGGAAAAAATAAATCTATCGTATATCCTCTAATGTGATAATCATCTCTCCTATGGGAAGCCAAATTTTACATGTGTTAAAAAACCATCTCTTATCCAAGGTGGTCATAAAATGTGTGTCATAAGGAATCCACTCTAAAGGAGCCACATGACCTAGTCCATTTTTTTCTAAAATATTCCAATCAACACCAACGAAACTGATTTTAATCATGGTCTCATATGTTTAACATATTGAAACTTCCTAGAATGAAAATACCATACAAACATAAAATAAATAACAATAACAGATACCATAAAATAAAATTTTAATTAATTCAAAAAATACTAAGTTTAGAGCAAAAAATGTCGAAGGTTAAAGTTTACCATACATGTTAAATACCAACAGACATTAGCATCACATACATTTTGTTCCATTGGTCAATAACATTAGAATAAATGATGATTACAATGTATGATGGTACCGACCCCAAATAATCACTATCAAAATAATTTAAAATTCCTAAAATAACCTTAAAAATGAGAAGTAAATAAATCAAAGTTTAATGTTTTTCAAATAAATGAAAATTTTAGACATACCAAATCCTCAGGGTGTTTCCCCTGTAGGGTGGTATGTGAGAACAAAAATTATGAGGCAAGGAATGTCGGTGGAATGACATGATGATGAATCAAAGATAAAAATCATAATTGATAGTGTGCAAATGAATTATAAAATCTTAAAACTCAAGTTATTTATATGGTTATTTTTTTAACTATGCGCTATACCTAATCTAATTTTTAAATTAATTCTTGTGAACCTTCCTCACATGGTTTATAAAGTATTATATATTGAAATCACTACCTATGAGTTACATTTGAACATACAAAATGTATTTTCATACATAGTAACATTTTATAGATCACTTATGATGATACATAATATGGGGAAAAAAAATAGGATGCTCTCCTCCCATACTAGCATGGCCCTAATTTTTTGAAATGGGGGAAATTTTCAACTCTCGATATATAACATTTACTTCAGAAATTTTTATATATTATATAAGGAGAAAATTTATTAATATATTTTGTATCTCTATTCCTTGTGATGAACTAAGCCCAAAAACATTCATAATACAATGATAAAAAATCATGCAGTGAATATTTCAAATAATTAAATCAAACAAATCTTTTAAAATATTAAATCAAACATATATGTTAAAATCCACCAATCATCAACCATATCTAATCACATGTATCTTTCAAACTGAATAATCTAATAATCACATCCCTTACATCAAAATGGGGGCATACATAGGGCTTATTATAGAATTTCAAAGTATTAGATTTTGACATGATTCAGAGTTAGCATGGTATACATGATTTAGATTATTAATTTTTTAAATGATTTAGAGTTGGTATAGTATAAATACTTTAGATTGTTGGAACTGACACATTGCACATGGTTCATAATGATTCATATATAAGATGGTTTAGTTACATTACATATATTGTCATATTGATACAAATTAAGAGGCATCTACATCCACTTTACAAACACTCAAATAGATTAATACACACTTAGGTGCATATTTGGGGGTATATGCAAAACAATGTTTTAGGATTACAGTTTTTCATAAACACATACATTTGAGATACATGTTCTCAAATTTAGCATACAAATTCAAGAGGCGTGATATGGATTCATCCACATATACACATTTATAGATGTTGGGGGCATCATACTAGTTCATGCACATATACACACTTTCAAATTTTTAGAGCATATGTTAGTTCATGATCACACACATAAAAATATAGTTTATAGGTGAATGGAAAATGGTTGTGATTCCATTTCACACTTATCATGTCCATGTTAATGGTGTGGGAATGGAAAATTTATATTCATTTTTTATCATACATATTATTCTACATTGAGTATAACTACATACTCAAAACCTATGTACATGATGAGGTCATGAACATCATTCATTCCCTTACAATCATGCATTTTTTTACATTGATCAAATTATATTGAAACACTACAATTGAATCTATAAGACATCTTCAATGGTTGATTCTTTTTTAGTGGCATGTTAAGGTTTAGTGATGCTTAACACACCATTTCTTAAGCCAAAGTAAACTTTTCATTTCACCTTGTAATTTTTATTAAAATTAACGTGTGTAAGCTTATCCATTTTCTTACCCAAGAAATGAAAAAAATGGCAAGTTCCATCTTCTTCTCCATAGTGACTAGGTCAACTTTTGAATTTAAACATCTCCACTCTTCACAATAAGAGCACAATCCATGAGCATACTCTATGAGCATCATCATATGGTGGGCTTATAAGTGTAGTTTTTATTTGATTTTTTTATTCATTTACAACTATATTTTTATTTATATGAGAAAAAATATATCTAATCCCATACATGAGATTTTGTACGAACACTAACATAACATTAGAATAAATAACAAGTCTAGATTCATAATTACCCACACAAGTTTGCATACTCTTTTTCCTTTTATCCATTATGTTTTATTACAATAAAATGCTATATTAAATAGGGGGACATATAGATACCTAGATTTGATACAAGACCTATTTCATAATATTTTAATGCAAATTTTCATATACATATCTCAAACCATGAACTAAGTACTTAGTGTGGAATTTATATTGATCTTTTAACTCTTGTATTGAGTTTATTTGGCTACATGACCCCATAATCCTATCATAACCAACTTCACACAACATATAACATAGATAAGTATCTCTCACTATCAACCTTAGAGTTTTTTAGGCCTTGGGTCAATTTTGATATTTATGGTTAGTATCGGTTATCAATATTGACCAAAAATAGTAAAACTAACCCGGGTCTGATTTTAATTTATTATTGGCACATTTCATCTTATGACTATTTTTGGGCACAATTTAACTACTTTTATTCTCTTTTGCAAACCACTAGGTCATTAATTCAAATTTAGACATATATATATATATATATATATATATATATATATATATATATATAGTAAGCCATTTATAGATAAGCACATTTGTATTCTCAAGAGCTAGACAAGATTAATTATTGCACCTACAAAATTAACAGAGATAAATTTAATTTTTAAAAATGTCAATTCATATCTACATGCTTACATAGGAAACAATAGAAGAAAGAGGATGTATGCTTATATACATAATTACACACATTTAAATTAATGGCAGAATTACATTTGAGTTTGAGCCCTCCACAAAGTATTATAATTGTAGTACAATGCTTCATATTTCAATGGGGACTGACCAAGATAAATAAAATCATCCCTTTCACCCAAAACCCCTAATTCAGTATCATATCTATTATGCATAACTATGGTTTTGATATACTTGTGCTCCCATGTGAAATATACAAAGATATAAAGGCAAAAAGAGTCATCATAGACACAATCGCATCACTTCAAAAGGAACTAGCCACCTATTACATAGATGGTCAATTATGAAAACTATAATTAGTATTGGTTGTTGATACTTCCAAATCCATCAGAACTAACTAGAATAAAGTATGTAAAGATAGGTTATGTGCAGAGTAGTGATATAATCTTAGTGTGCAAAAATTAGATAATCAGGCTTCAGATCCATGTAGAAAATAAGTTAAGAGTTATCTTACCCATTTTTCATCTATCATTACTATATTTATGATGTGAAGTTTTATATATTTTTAAATTTTTAATTGAGACATTATTCTAAATAGTTTCTATCTGAATTAGATTAATTTTTTTCTATTAAACCAAATCAAGGTAAAGTAATATCATTAAAGTAGTATAATTTTCATTTATCCTTACACAATACTATATTTCCTATGTAATATGGCAATGATTCTTAAATGATGTTATCTTTCTATGCAATTATGACATTGATACTGACTAGAGTAGTATAATGTGCATGGATCTTTACATGAAGTTATCTATCATATGTGACATGAAACTTGGAGCATAACTAGATCCATATTTAACTTACTATGGGGCTTTGAATGTAATATATTATGATATTTACATGTGTTTTATAAAAAATTTAAAATGGTATCAGCTATATACACTATTATTAGACATGGTGCTTGAAAATCTATTCTTTTGAGATAAGTGATTACATACACAAGTTTTGAAATCACTCAGCTCAAAATGGGGCCTATATCAAATAATTTTAGAGAATTTAAGGATACTAAGAAGAAAAAATTAGCTCTATTTAGAGGAACATTATCTACTTCCTTGATTAAAAATTAGGATGGTTGAAAAAATCCTAGAGAAGTGGTGTCTATTTCTAGCACTTGTTAAAACGGTTTCAATCAAAATAAGTGTAATAGGATAATTGTGTCTCAAACCATGACAAAAATTTGGTTTACATATAGAGAAGATGTATTCATTCATATTCTTATTTTAAGTTTAAATTTTACTTTCAAATGCAAATTCATTTTCAAATTTTCAATTAAGTGCAAATAACTTAGATAATATTGATTACTTGTTGTAATATTGATTTTGTTAATAGGTATGCTAAATTTTTTGAAATCGTAAATGTGATAATTTTGAATTTTGAGAAGAAAATTTGTGATTAAGGATAGTCTTAGAGATCTATAATGGGGAGATGAAGAGTCATCCTCCATTATGGTGCTTCAAGCTTCCTCCTTATGGCTTGCCTTGGTCACCTTTACCTCCTTGTTCCTATTGCTTATATCTTGTTTTGTGCTAGAGGTGGTCTTTAATTTTTGTGTTCACATTATTCTTTTTTTATATGGTTTTTGGTTTGCTTTGTGTTCATGTTTTACTTTGGTGGTGTCTCTACTATCTGAACTAGGGCACATGGCTACCACGTGCATCCTTCCCAAGTCATCATTCTTGCTACCTTTGGAGAGTGAAAAGGGGCATGTATTAATTGAGGTTTTTTATGGAAACCCTCAAATTTGATGGTTTTGAGTGTGTGGAGAAGGGGAAGCATGGTGACTTTAATGAACCAAGTGATGATGTGTGAGGTGATAAGGATTATAATAATAAGAGCAATTACATTGAATCAGTTTAGGTGGAAGTTGAAATGATTAGAGCTCTAAAAAGATTATTTAGCAAGATTTTATGGTAAGAGGAAGTGGCAAAACACTCAAAATGAGAAGATTTTATGGCATACAAGGAAGACTATGGCAAGTAGTAGTATAAAGAAGACCAAATCGGTAAGTTATCTATCCCTTTTAAGACCTTGAAAATTATTCCAAATGTTTCCATGGAATCTAACTTGTAGTAGGAAGAAACCAGGATTAAAAATATAGGGATTTTCTTTGTTTTCTTAAACAAGAATACACTCCCCTCTAGTAATTTCTTTGATAATTGGTTAAATTTTGTTTGGGGTAAAAGATTGGGTTTATATATTAGTTTTTGTAAGATGATACAAATAGGGGTTTTCATGATTTTGTTTAAAAAATCAAATATGTAATTTAGGGCAATCACAAATCCCTTGTGGAATGTCAGCCAATTTATTTTCAAATCAGTCCCTTAGAACCCAAAAATGGATTGCAACAACCTTATTTTAAAAACTTCTTCCAGATGGGTAGATATTGAGGGAGTATTGATTCAGTTATGGAACTTCCTTCCATAGGCACTTAAACTCCTTAAATAAGTATTGAAAATATAAGATACTATAAGATCCCTTACCCACATGAATGCTAGGGTTTTAATCTCTTTAGAGCCCTTGGATTTTTTCCTAGAATCACTCAACTTTAAAATTAAGGAAAAATCTCATTTTTGTGTTCTTAGAGGTTTTCATGGATTGAATACATGTTTATTTTGTAAAAAGGATAGCCATCTTAGGAAAAACTATTCAATGTTGGCTAATAAAAGTAATGTACCTAACAGACAAAAAGAGGACACTCCAAAAGATGAGACTATTTTGGATAATTTGCAGGTGTATGAGAATCCTCTATTCAAAAGTGTACCATTAAAAGATAGTGCTTCCATTGTTGATGTTGTAGACACACATGGACCTAAAACTCAAGGTGATTGTGGGTTGGAGGCCCCTCTTAACTCTTATGTGCATGATCCACCATAGCTTGATGTTGATAATCCCTCATCAGACTTGATAAACTACCTCCTTGATAGCCTGGATGAAGCTTTTTTGGAGCAGAAATCTCTTGAGGTCCCTCCCTTCAAAGAATATATGGTTATCCTTTTTTAGGCCCCTTTTCAACATAACTTATCTTTTGATGTCTCACATATGTGCAAGCTTGGTAGACCTTTTATTGAATCCACCCCGATGGCTATCTCCCTAGAGAAAAAGGATTCTAATCTACCTACCAGTGAGATGGATTTATCAGATGGAGATCCTTTGGTGAAAAATAAATTTCTAGGGGTGGATAATTAGATGTCCAAAGGTGGAAGTAAAAGTATTAAAATAGACTCAAGCCCTACTCTAGTTGAATAGATCGTGCCCAAAGAGAAAAAAAGTTGACTGAAGAGGCATTCCATAATGTTCAAGACCCCCTCTAAAAAAAGTGCAAGGAAAATAAAGTACAAGATTGATTTACCAAGTTGTATAATGGTGGGGATAAGCCCCATGGTCAATATAATTAACCTCTGATTATCCCCCTTGGTTTTATATGTAGATTATCAATTATAATGTGAGAGGTTTGGAATTCCTAAATAGAAAACTAGTTATAAGAAAGTTCAAACTATCAAGAGATAATCTAGATTTTCTCTTCTTATAAGAAGTGAAGTCTATTGGTACTCAATTATCCTTAGTCTTGAAATTTATTTGGCCTAATGCTCCTCAGTTCTATACTAACCATCAAAGAGGGAAAGGGGGTACTCTATTTTGGTTAACCCTCAGTGGAAGATTGCATTGTTGATCATGGTGTATCTCCCTACAATAGAGCGGTCTGGGTACTGATAGAATACCAAAACTAGACATTTGGCCTATGTAACATATACACCCCCAGTGACTATAGGGATCGAGCTGACCTTTGGAATTGGATGGCCATAAATCTTTAAAATGTTCCTTATGTATATGGAAGATATTTCAAAATGGTAGAAGACAAAGAGGATAAAATAGGGGGTGATCACCTGGCATGGGAAGGAAATGAGCTTTTTTCTAGTCCAAATTCAAAAAAATACATAGAATTGGAGATCTTCTCTTGAAGGGTAAAAGCCTTAGTAAAGGAATTTGGTATACTTGGCGTAATAATTAGAGTAGTAATAAAAGGCAATACTCAAGACTTGAGAGATTTTATTTGAATATAGAGACACTTGTTACAGATACAGTCAAGGATGGTAATGTGGTGACAGTGCTACTCTTTACTATATTTGACCACCACCCCATTGAAATGACATTTTCATTGGTTAGAGAGGAGAAGAAAGACACCCCAGAGTTCAAATGGCTTTATAAATTCAATATGTCACACTTGGTTGATAGGGAATGTTTGGATGGCTTGTAAGCTTAATGAAATATTGATAATTTTGTGTGTAGCTCCAATTCTAAAGTTGACCTTTAGAGTTCCAGTATGGAAATTACCAAAATTATTAAAAGGACTTATGGATAGATAAAAGCAAAAAAGCATAGAAAGATTACAAGAGATACTCAAGAGAAACTCATCCAAGCTAAAGGCTCGTTGTAGCTTGACCCAGCCAATGGGGCTCTTCTTGAAGAGCTTAACCTCCTAAATCACCAAGCTCAATAGTCACAGTATTACATTGCTAGAGGAGTATAGGTCCATTCTAGACTAACTTGGGTAAAGATCAGAGATAAAGGATCTAAATACTTCATATTTTTGAAAGCTAAGAACAAAATAAGTAAGAGCAAAGGTATCAAAGTAAATGGGTATATTTTTTAGGATGTTTCCAACATAAAAGGATCTTTTTTGGGTTATACTCTAACCTTTTCCAATCTGATGGGTCTAGTGAATGTATTAAATAGAGTAGGGCTTTATGTGAGTCATGCATTCTAAAGAAGGTGTTTTAGACTCAGGCATATTTCTTGGAGGCTACCATCTTACTCAATGAAGTTAGAAACACTATTGACTCATTAAAATAAGATAAGGCACCTAGGGTAGATGGGTTCCCTACTAAATTATTCAAAGTAAATAAGGAATGGATTACCAAAGACTATTTGGAGGTATTCAATGAGGCCATTGATATCGGCACACTTGGCCTAAACATTAATAGAGGGGTGATTAAACTTATCCCAAAGGATGGTAATCTATCATCATTTAAAAATTGGAGACCAATTACCCTCATCAACATCTCCTACAATATTTTGGCAAAGGTCCTTGCAAGGAGATTGTCTTCACTTTTACCCTCTATTATCTCAAAGATTCAAACTAGCTTTGTTGAAGGGAGATACATATTGGATAATCTAATCACTAGCTGAGAAAGAATGTACTAAGCAAGAGATTCAAACCAGGATGTAGGAAAAATCCTATGATAGTTTTGAGTGGCCTCTCATTGAGAGAATCTTGTGTGCCTATATTTTGTAGAGTGGTAAATTTTCTCTTCAAGGATGCTTCAGTCATCATTGAATTCAATGGTGAGCTGACATACTCTCTTATGATTCAATGCTCCATTAGGAAAGGATATCTACTCACCCCCTCTCTCTTTTTTTTGGAAGTGGAAGCATTCCATTATCTTTTTAGGTTCTCTAACATTGGGCTTCTGATCAAAGGTATCTCACTCCCAAATAATGAGTCCCTAATTGATGTCTTATTTTTTGATGATACATTAATTTTTGTCACCTTGGAGAAAAATAACTTGGCTCAGGTTGTAAAGAGGATAGATATTTATTGTTCTACCTATGGATCTAAAGTTGTAATGCATAAATCCCACATTTTAGGGTGGCATGAATAGTCGCCTAATTGGTTGGCATCATTTGGTTAGAATTGAAAAGGTCTGAATGAGGTGGTTAGATACTTGGCTATTCCTTTTGCCTTAATACCCTCCTTAAAAAGTATGTGGGAATGGATTTTTTATAAAATCAATAAGAAAATTGTAAAATGGTTAGGTCATCTATAATTTTTACCAGGAAGGATTCAAGTCTACCAAAAAGTCCTCTCATCATACAGTATATACTATGCCTCATATTGGATCTTTGGTAAAACACAAATCAACATGATACATAGAATTATAAGAGATTTCCTATGGTTAGATCAGAAAGGAGGGAAGAAAAGGCATGCAGTCTCGTGGAAATTTTTAGTGAAACCCAAAAATATTGGTGGACTGGTGCAAAAGGACCTTCGGCTGTAGGGAATAACTATGGTGGTTAAGTGGATTATTAGAGCCTTAATTGGTAATGAGCCCTAGAAAGTACTGGTTAGGAATAATTTTTGAGAGGCTTTCCCAAAGGAAAGCCAAACTAGATAGGGTTAAACATTACTAATCTATTCATAAGGCCCTTCATAGCCAAAGTTATTGGCTCACCTATATTTGCATCTATTTGGTCTATTTGAAATGCTTCCAAGCCCTTCATTGTTTCTAAACAGGTCTTAAACTAGTTTGGGACTTTATGTCAGGGATATAGATTGCTATGACTGAGTTTTAGTGTTAATAGGACTCCAGTGGCCCTCACTAGGGGATGATTTGCATTTGATTGGTATACTAAGGGGTTGAGGAGATTTAAGGATCTCTACTCCCATGAGGGATGGGATTCTTGGTTAGAACTCAAAGATAGATTTTAGTTCCTGAATTATTATCAAATAACAATTACCTTGCTCCAAAAAACTCTTAAGGGGAAAAATAATGTGGTGTTCAAGGAAGATGAAGGTGACTTTTGGGATAGTGTGAAGTGGAAAAAAGGCCCACCTCTACTTGAGTATATGTCTCAAATGCTTTACAAGAAACTTTCATTTTAAAATTCCCCCTACCTCACCCTCAATCATATTTTGTCTATGATTGATCCTTCGCATGCTTGGTCTTTTAGGTTTGATGTGATTTGGGCCTCTTGTCTTAAACCCAAGAAGTCTTATTTTCACTGGTTGTTAATTTTGTTTTGAACAACTATGGTCTTGTTAATCCTCTTTATTCTTTTTGTAGTGATGTTGAATTTGTTGAGCATGTTGTCTTTTCCAATCCTTATGATGCTAAGTTATGGCACTATTATATTAAACCTTGGAATGTTGTCTTCAGTTGTGATATTAGTTGGTTAAACATTATGTTTGGATATACTTGTCTTAAGTTGAGAGTCCACCCTTTTTTTCATAAATTCTAGATTGTTTTCTCTACTAAAATTCTATGGTTTCCAATTTTTCATTTCATTTTTTTTTGTGCTCATGAACTCATTTTATGTCTCCTCTAGTTTTCTTTATATTTTCCTTTTTGGGGATGGGAATTGTGATCCACCAATCCTACCCTAGGTAGGAATGGTTATCCACCAATCTTACCCTATGTAAGAATAATGGACTTACCAATCCCAACCCTTTTATTTTTGTGGCTTGTTTTGACCAACATGCCTCATTTTAAAAAATTAAAATAGGGACCCATTCATTCATAAAAAATCTATATTTTATCATTATTAAGACATAAAATGACTTTAGACCCAAACATACCAAAGCCTAAGTTTTATTATTCACTTTTTATTTTAATAATTTTGCCTTAAAATCAATGCAATAATTAATTAAAAGTTTAATTTTTTATTTTAATTCAATTTACTTGAATAATCAATTTAATCATTTTTATTGTCCAAATTTATCAGGTTCTTGATTTACATGTCATATTTACTTTACAGGTTAGCATTGGATTTTCCACATGTCACTTCTTCACCAAAAAATAGATGAAAATAGATGTCTTTTTCAAATTTTAAAATAATGTAAGGGATCGTTACAAATTAGGTATTCATATCCATTTTTATTTGGCATTTACATTAATGACATATTGAACTTTATACACCATTGACATCCTAACCAAGAAACATTATTCTATGTTTCACCGCTTCACTGCATCGATATGACCAGTTCAAAGTTATGGAGTTATAAAGGTTATTAACTACTCAATTACATGATATTATTACATGTATCTCTCTCTATATCTCTCTCTCTCTTGATATATTTCATGTTTTTATAAAATAAATGCTAAGTCTTTTACACTCGTGGCATCCTGATTGAGTGAGATCATGCCGAGTGTCTTTATCTCACTTCATCACAAGCCTTTTATCAATGTTTTAAGTCATTCATGATTTTTATTACATGACTATAAATTATTACTCCATGTGTCACAATATCACCTTATTATATACCTTGGTTTGAAAATATAATTTATGAAGGCTCGTAACATAGTGACTAAGTGAGATCATGCCACATGTCATCATATCATAGCATAGAGGCTGATAATCAAAGATGGTAAATTACAAATTCATAAATCAAGAAACAAATTGAGAGGATACCATGTGTCATCTCATGCATAGTCACATACCATCTATCACTCACATATTTCTCCACATGTCAATTCTAGAATAGTCAATTGCCACATGTCGTCATCTTACATCTCCATACATTGAAATGACTCAGAGACCAAATAAAAGGCATAATCATAGCAATAAACTAAAAAATTTCCACATGTCCCATGGAAACATAATCAGAGGCCACACATTACTATAAACATATTCAGCTACAAATAAGAGATATAAAGTAGACCATGACTAAGCAATACCATGACAGGTATGAAAGGAAGACAAACATATTAATGTCAGAAGAGATGACTCAGCTCTTAGAAGTAGTGAAAAACTAACATGCATCAACAAAATAATTTTAAAGTGTATGTCATAAAAAATCAAATTCAAATAGAAATACAATTGACATAGACCATTATTCTACAATTAATTCTTGTGAGTGAAAAATTTGGGAATAAACTTGATGCTTATAATCCATATGATTTACCCCAAACCTAATTCAATGCCACTTTAAAATGATATAATATGTGAATTGATAATTAGAGCCCTTTAATTTCTTCAATCAAGTGTACAATTAAACATAGGTCTTAGTGAGAACTATAATGGAAATCAAAAATAAGAAACCAACTCCATCATTGTTTTGTTTTGGAAATACGTAGTAATTTAAAGACATAGAATTCAACTAGAGTGATATGCACATTGCCTTCCTTCACTAATTAGTTATCTATGTAGATATCAAATCAAATCATTGATACATAGATATAGACAACCTCACCTTCGATGAAATGGATTATAGATATGGCATTTTATCCATTAAAGTTGTTGGATTACACAAAGCAATATAAAAACTAGAGTTATTTATTTGTGCTTACTTGATATTTAATTTGTTTACTATGAGATCATGTAAAAATGACATATTCCATATAATTAATATAAAATAACTAGTAACATATGTACCCAATTTATATTTTGAAAAATACTATAGACTACCTACACCAAACATGACCTACAACTAATAAGCAGTCAATGAATGGTTCAAAGACAATAAGGTTAGGGACAATTGAAAATATTGGGAAAAATACCCTAACAATTTTCTCATGAAAATAGAGGTCAATTCTATTCTTATTGTAAAATTCAAACCAAGTGTTAATATTGCCATGGCCCTAGTGAATAGACTGTAGGGAGACCCATCTATCACTCATTGTCTATAATTTTAGATGGAAAGAGTGTCCCTATATTACAATAAATCATAAATTAAAATTTTAAGACTCAAAATGTTACACACAATAAACCAAATAGAAATTTTTATATGTTTTCCTATTTAGTGGATGTTATTTGTGGTAATGTAAACTCTACGGGCACATCTCCTTTGGAACCAAGAGGGGAAAATATAATTTGTGTTGACTAAAACCTCTAACACATCCATAAGTTCATAAATTTCATGTAAAATATAGTAAACACATTTTCTCCCATGGTATATAAAGCCATTAATGAAAAACCTATACCAAGGCTATTTGAAGAAATTAAAAGAACACTTAGATCAATGGGGAGTAACAGTTGTACTAAGACCATAAGGATATTAGGATAGAAGTAACATTGGTAGCACATTTTTATCTACCAAGGCTAGTGCTAGATAAACTGGTAGAATAAGAAATAATATACCATTTGTCCTAGAGTGTTGATGAGAATTTTAAAGAGACAAACTAGGAAAGTTGCACAAAACATCTCTTAACATAGGTAGACAACATTTCTAATACTAGGATAAAATAGATATGTCCTCTCTCCATATATTTTATTTTCATTTTAAATTTGTTGGATTAGATATTAAGACCCTATAGGGGTGGTATTTCAACACAATAATAGCTTCCTAGGTAGATGAGGAACTAGTTATGGCCACAATAAATATGGCCATGATTTTATATTTTTGAATGTAGAAGATGACTCACAAGTTTACATTAGAATTATAAATGTAGGGATGTCCATGATAATTTATAAAATTATTCAATATTATCCTTCCATTAAAAATAATGATGTAGATAGAATAGAGTAAGAATGGGAAGGGAAATCTATAAAAATAATACAAACTGAAAAGGATGATGAACCAAAGGGAAAAATGAGCAACTTAGGGAAAGGGTTCTTAAAATCCTTTCAAATCATAAATTTATATATCAACAAAATCCCTTTATTTATACATGGATGCTTTATTTCCTAAGATCACCTTTTCATATACACCTATAGTTTCCACATTCTAACCAGTTATAGCACTAGCGATGATTTATTTACCTCCTCCTTCTCTAGAGTATATTCCATCTATCCCTCCTATAGCCACTCAATCTAAGAGGACAATTCCAAGCACTTTAAAATCCCCCAAGGCCACATAAGAGGAAAGTCCATCACATTATTCAAGGGGGTTAGTGAGCTTTGTCTATTCAAACACGAAGGATGAGTTGGTAGAGGATGAAGTAGTAGAGAAAGATTAAATAGGGGAATACTTGACTAAAAAAATTAAAATAAATAGGGGATAACTTAAAATATGAACCGTAACCTGATGTCTTTAAAGAGGTACCTATACAGGTACATTTTGGAACTTCTACTTCCAATCCTCCTCATAATATTGATATGGAGCAAGCAACTATATGTATTACAAACTCATACCCTATTGTCACTAAGAACATAAATTGGAAGATAGTCCCATGGGTGCATCTACCACTATTTTTATCAATACATTCATCCCCCTCATTGTTCATAATATTATAGAAACTTATACAAATTCCCCTCCCATTGCCACAACTTTGTTGGATTCAATGAATGTTTATGTCACATTTTATAGTGTTTCTACTACTTTCATTCCTATAGCTATAGTTTATATTGACCAAACTAATTATTTGATTGATACTACTATGGATACTAACATGGACACTATAAAATTTATGCCCATTACATAGTTTTTGTAAAAACTATCATAAACTACCATTACACAACTTGTTGATCTTATAAGTAATGACATCATGCCAAAGGGTTCATAAGGGGGTTTATCATTTACTTTCCAAATCCCACATTTTAAGGACTTAGTCTCACAATCCATATTTGTAGCTTACCCACTAAAAATCTATTCTTACATTTAGTTGGGTTCATCAATGCTTGAAACCACCCAAAATCTTGAGAAACAAGCTAATACCCATGTGTTATATGATTTCTAAGAATATACAGTGTACCATAAATAAATCCATTCTAACATGATATCATACAAACGTGTAAATCATACATATGAAATGAAAATGTCTAACTAACATTACTTTGGCCAAAGTTTTCAATAGTTATTGATCTCTAATATTAGTCAAATTTATACACACTATTTGATTGAACTACCTTCATCTGGCATTGTGATGTTAGTAAGTTAGTGAAGTCCATCTCACTACTTACTCAATAATGTCAATGTGAGAATTGGTTAACATAAATATAACTAACATATTCATACACATTACTTCCTAATAGTAAACATAAAATATGATAAACACATAAATAATCAAAATGCATACATTTAGTCCATCAAAAGTATGAATGAATCTCAACAATATTATTTCTCACATAAATAATAAGCATAACAATTACAATTTATACTATCTAGGTATATTACACATTATACTGCATATTTCTAATTAATGTAAGTAGACACAAATATAGTAAATTCTAATACAAAAAATCATAGTCTAGCATTTTCATGTACACTCTACTTAATTTAAAAATCCAATCATAATAAAGAAAGTCATAATTCTAATGATAACATAATCTTTCATTTAAACAACTAGTTACATTTTTAGGAGGCTGTATGCAGATATAGATAGTATTCTCTACTTCAAAAATCTATGATTTAGTTTTTAATAGATATTAAACCTTTCTTGTTTAATGTAATCAAATCTGTAATTACATATAGGTTCCTTGACAAGTTATCTGAGAGTCATCAATATCGAACTTATTGGAAATTACTTATTTCTCATTTATACCATACATAAAAGATATAGTAACATATGGCTACATTTAAAACATTCTAAACATCACATTAACCCTAAAATCTCATGGTATATTTGGGATAATCCATTCTCATATTTATATAGCATTTCAGGTAAAACATCTATACTCAGCGATATAATGTGGACAATAATTAATAATTAGTCTTATCAAAGTTACAACAAAATAATATAATAATTGATTAGTTATGCTCAATTATTACATGTAAATGATTAGTACATGTAACAAGTATATATTATAATTATGTGATTAAGTAATGATATATAACAAGTAAATACTATAACATGTAAATACATTAAGAATTAAATACAATATGGTAAGCGATTATTACATTAAACAATAAATTAGGCTTGATGTAATGATTAATACTTAGGCAATATAAATCAATGACCATGATATTATTTTCCAGTATAATTATGGTAATATATATTTTGTAATTCCAGTATCCTCACATTTATTAACATCCCTATCTCTACTTATATATCCTTCTTTATATAACAAATTTAAACATGTAATATTCCTACCAAAATTCCATGAAGTTTAATATACCTTACAGGACCTTTAGTCTAGTGCTATTATAATTAGAGAATATTAAGATCTTGGTAATATTGTATCAATGATATTATACAGTGAATAAGGTATAACAATGATATTATTATACATCAAATAGTAGTATTACATAGGTAAGTTATACCAATTCTATATTATTTATTGTGCATGTTACTACATATAAGTTGATGTCTATTATGCATATAACTATAGGTCATTATTATATTTCTTATCTCCATTACTCTAAATAGTTGAGAATATAATAATTTATATATAATAGCATATGGATTTATTAGAACATATAGTTTATTATTATCCAGATTGCCATATGAAGTCTTATGATTTTACCATTACTTTTACCCAGTTCACTAGATCACCATATGTAAGTCCTATGTTATTTACCCAATTCACTAGATTAAAATAGATATAAAAACTAAGTCGTTGCTATGAATACCTTGTTTTGATTTATTTAATTAATTTTCAAATTAATATCTTATTTTTTATTTAATTTGGTTTATAAATTAATTCATCACTAAAATATTAAAATATATATAAAATTATTTGGATGTTGATCACCAAAATAGATGTGTATAAGTTTTTTAAGTCCTTCAATAAAAGATGATATAATGGTATGTGAGTATGGATCAAAACTTAAGATCTGACCTAGATTTGAACCTTATGTAGTTCTCATATATATGTGATAATCAAATTGACTCAGATCATGCACACACTTTCACAATTTGAAAATAATAATTACAATTGGATTAGTAACATGTCTCCTAAAAAAAGAGACAACTTGTTAAGATTCACTAGAATTTACCAAAATTTGAGTGTATAGTAAACATCATCACTAGTAAAATAAATAATCAATAGAACAAATATATGTAGGTGCTTAATATAGGTGTAAAGTTTAATTCTATTATATGTGTGTGTGTGTATGTATAGGCTATCATACCTATTAATCAAGCTTGTTGTACATATATGTATTAAGTCTTGTTGTATGTATATATTTTAGCTTGTTTCTCATATATATTATATCACAAACGAATATGTTATAAGATTTATAAATATGCATAGACCACTATATTTCAGGTTAACTTATTTATAAATAACATAACTTGTATTCATTTTGACTTATTTAAATAAGATTTCTAGTATGCACATAACTCATATGCTAAAAAAGGCACTTAAACCATAATTCCTACCTCTCAAAACCTCCTACTTGGAATCACTTGGTTCAGAGGAGCCTCCTTCCTTCACTCAACTTTTTCTTTCTCTTCCATGCTCCACTATCCTCTCTCCTCCTTTTATCCAATTTTTTATTCTCTTTTGTGCCTCTTCTCCCTTCTATGTCATGCACCTCTTACCTTTTTCCTTTTTAGGAGTATGTTATTTTTTAAAAAATCTCACTCCCTTTTCTTCTTTTATGATTTTTCTTCCTTTTTCAATGGCGCTTCCTCAAAGCTGCCCTTTTCTTTTCTTTTTCTTTTTATTTATTTTCTCTTTATTTTTATTCAAATTATAATATAATTTCTTTATTTTATATATATTTTATATTTTAAATCATAATTAACTCAATTCTTGCCTAATTACATTTTATGAAGCTTTTCCCTTTATATTTTTTTTAACTCTATAATAACAATTAACTCAACAATCATTAAATTCTAATTTACACTATTGATAATGTCTATCTTAGTTCATAGGTTAGTCTTAGGATAAAAATATAATTTTGTTACTAACTTAGTATAGGTGACTGACATCATGACTTAATAATAATACTACTAAAATAAGTTCGATGATGTTTTTTAAATCCAAATGGTAAACCAAATAATGTTATATTAAAATATAATGACATAACCACATAGTAGCATTATACACCACATCTACATTTAATATCCACAACTTAATCACACAAGGTTAATTCACCTAAGCATATATATGAACTAAT